>LPNX010695803.1:56754-114914 GCA_001517045.1 Pseudotsuga menziesii
GACCGTCTGCACCATAAGTGATAAGCCTCCCAGTACTCGAGTCATAGCTAAAATCAAAATGACCTCGAACCGGATGTATCCTATCATACTGAAAAATGCCAAAACCCTTGAGTCTTATTCTGTTATGAAACCCGATGAGTCATCGTTGTGGCATCAACGATACGGTCATTTGTCTTTTGATTATCTCATTCAACTGTCAAAGAAATCTATGGTCATTGGTCTCCCTGAATTAGAAATCCAGCACCAAGTATGTGAAAGCTGTGTTTTAGGAAAGCATCACAGAGAAGTTTTTCCTCCTGCTGCTACCTTTAGAGCTAAATCTCCTTTAGAACTTGTTCACACTTATCTATGTGGACCCATGCAAGTAGAGTCGATAGGAGGAAATTTTTATGTGCTAAAATTCATTGATGATTACAGCAGAATGACTTGGGTTTACTTCATTCGAAACAAATCTGAGACATTCTCCAGGTTCAAAGAATTTAAGGCCATGACAGAGAAGCAAAGCGGGCACTATGTGAAAGTGCTGAGATCAGATGGTGGAGGCGAGTATGACTCAAATCCATTCACTCAGTATTGCAAAGCAAATGGAATTCAGAGGCAGTTCACTTGCAGATACACTCCGCAGCAGAACGGAGTCGCAGAGCGGAAAAACCGCACTATGTTAAACATGGCAAGGAGTATGATGAATGGTAAGAATATTCCTAGCAAATATTGGGGAGAAGCTGTTGCATGTTCTGTGCATATTCTGAATCGTGCACCTACAAAGAGTCTGAAAGATAAAAGTCCATTTGAGGCATGGACTGGTAAGAAACCGGATATATCTCATTTCCGTGTTTTTGGGTGTGTTGCATACGCCCATGTTCCTGATGACCTTCGGAAGAAGTTGGATAATAAAAGTGAGAAATGCATTTTTGTTGGGTACAGTGAACAGTCAAAAGCATATCGACTGTATAACCCAATAACAGAGAAGTTTATTAATGTTAAGTTCCAAGAAGACAGAGCTTGGGATGACAAGGTCACAAGCAGCTTTGTTCCATTGGCTGATACAAATGAACCAGTGATAGAAGAACAGCAAATTCCACCAAGTACTCCAGATTCTGTGCCAAGAAGACTAGCATCACAAGATCCAACTAGTGATTCAGATCAAACCATTGCCTCCATGCAAAGGCAAAAGACAAGAAGTCTCCATGATTTGTATGAGCATACTCAGCCATTAGATTTGGATGCACTTTATGCATTCATAACATATCAACCAGAAACATATGAAGAAGCAGCCAAAGAAGAAGCATGGATAAATGCCATGGATGAAGAGATTGAAGTCATTGAGAAAAATGACACTTGGGATCTTGTTGATCTCCCTGAAGGAAAGAAAAGCATAGGTGTAAAATGGGTGTACAGATCCAAGTTCAATGAAAAAGGAGAATTTCAGAAGCACAAGGCTAGATTAGTTGCAAAAGGGTATGTGCAGCAGCATGGAATTGACTATGAGGAAACATATTCCCCTGTAGCCAAACTTGATACAGTTCGAGCAGTATTGTCTGTTGCAGCAGAGAATAGATGGCCTGTTTATCAAATGGACGTGAAGTCAGCGTTTCTAAATGGCATCCTGAATGAAGAGGTATATGTTGATAAACCTCCTCGTTATGAGATCAGTGGCAGAGAACAGATGGTGTATAAGTTGAAGAAAGCATTGTATGGCTTAAAGCAGGCTCCTCGATCATGGTACAGTCGCATTGATGCATACCTCATCAAAAATGGCTTCATCAGAAGCAAAAACGAGCCAACCTTATATATCAAGAAGGATCAACATGGTAAGATGTTAATTATTTGCTTATATGTAGATGATATGATTTACACTGGCAAATTGGAAATTGATGAATTCAAAGCTGTTATGGAAAAAGAATTTGAGATGACTGATCTCGGTTTAATGAAGTATTTCCTTGGTATTGAAGTAAGTCAGTTAGAATCAGGCATGTTTATCAGTCAATCAAAGTATGCATCAGATTTGTTGAAAAGGTTCAAAATGCTTGAATGTAAGGCTGCAGCTACTCCTATTGTTTTAGGCACCAAGTTGAGCAAAAATGATCAAGGAAAGTCCATTGATCAAACGCTGTATAAAAGGCTAGTGGGCAGTCTTATGTACCTCACCGCCACTAGACCAGACATAATGTTTGCGGTAAGTCTTATCTCTAGATTCATGGAGTCACCCAAGGACTCTCATTGGCAAACTGGTAAAAGAATTTTGCGATATGTGGCTGGAACAATTGATTATGGTTTATGGTATCCTTCAGATTCAGAAAGTTCTTTAGTTGGTTTTACTGACAGTGATTTTGCCGGAAGCATTGATGACAGGAAAAACACTTCCGGTTATGCATTCAAATATGGATCAAGTCTGATCTCTTGGGCATCAAGAAAACAACCAGTTGCTACATTGTCTTCCACAGAAGCCGAATATGTTGCAGCAACTTCCGCAGCATGTCAAGCTGTTTGGCTAAGAAGGTTAATGAGTGATTTATCACCAAAGAAATTGGAGCCAACTCCAATATATTGTGACAACAGTTCTGCAATTACATTGTCCAAGAATCAAGTCTTCAACAAAAAGAGCAAGCACATTGATATCTGTTATCATTTTATTCGAGAATTGGTAAATGAAGATGTAATCACTGTAAAATTTTGTAAATCAGCAGATCAGCAAGCTGATATCTTCACAAAGCCTTTGGGCACAGAAACATTTGTATCACTCAGATCTAAGCTGAGTATTGTTAGTGTTGATGACCGTCGAGCTCCAACTTAAGGGGGTGTGTTAGACAAATAAGTTGAGCTCCGATCATCTAGTTAAGTTTCAGTTATCTGTTTACATAGTTTTCATCACTGAGTTGAGTTGAGTGAGTCACGTTGA
Organism: Pseudotsuga menziesii; assembly: GCA_001517045.1. Lineage (NCBI taxonomy): Eukaryota > Viridiplantae > Streptophyta > Pinopsida > Pinales > Pinaceae > Pseudotsuga > Pseudotsuga menziesii. The sequence goes on from LPNX010695803.1 coordinate 59,654, forward strand.
GTTTAGTGAGCACACTTCATTGTTTACGAGGTTGCATGTAATTCATTTTGCTTTATTAATAAACAATCTGTCCGTGAGTGGAGTGTCAACTCCAAATCTGTTCTGCTCATTTGCTGCTCTCTGTCATTTCATTTTCTGTTATGTTCCTCTGTTTCTTTTCTGTAGATTAATTTCTTCATGGTATCAGAGCATGTAGTGTTAACTCCAAATCTGTTATGCTCATTTGCTGCTCTCTGTCATTTCGTTTTCTGTTATGTTCCTCTGTTTCTTTTCTGCAGATTAATTTCTTCAATTTGTTTGCGATCCTGCTTAGATCATCTATCAGATTAACGGTATGCCACATAGCTACAACTTGCTATTATGTTCTTATACAGAATTCTCGTTAAACCATAGTTTCAAGGCATTCTTTTTCTGAAAGGATTTCATTAAGACACTAAAAAAAATATACACATCATAATGTTTTGGGTATGGACCCATTTAGAGAAGAAGCAAAGCCCATTATTTTTCCATGAGGTGCCATGATACCAAAGATTAACATGATGTTTCAAAACTAATGTTAAACAGTTAAACTATGTTGAAATTGGTCCATGCTAGTGTTGTTAACCTTTTGTTTTACCTAAACATAATCAATAAGTAAACAATTATTTTTTATTGGATTGATAGGTATTTACTAGGAGAACATGTTGGACCATGTCACCTCGGAATTTTGTTCTCTCATGACAAAAACTTAAATGTCAAATTCCAAAGTCACCAAAGCAGGTAGAGAGACTTGGTGCAATCATTCATGTTTTTATGGAAGCTTAGAAATGCGTTGTTTTCTCTTTTAATAGTTACTATGTCTTCTTGGAAATAAGGTAGGGGACTTGATATTTGAAGTCTAAAAAACACAGAAGTTCTGCCCAATGTTATTTTAGGTTATAGAATAATCTGATAATGACATAAATTATAATGAGTAGTGAAAAGCCTCCATAATTGCATTATATCCAGTCTCAAACCAAATGTCACGAAGGCAATAGAAGTTCTCATTCTACATCTAAAATTAGATTTTCGGTGAATGATTTGTATAATGTAAATGTTTTTCAATAACCGATGTTACATATTGCTATACTGTTTGCACTTTTCAACTGTTCCTTGTTTCTAATGTTTTATTTCTGCAGCGATTATACAAATCCAAATTTTCCTGTTGCTCCTTGTGCCATAGATGGCACTGGTCAGGTAAAAGAAGTATGCTATGATATTGTTTCATGTAGATAAAATTGTTATATCAATGTCTTCTTATTCTTGGGTTCATTGCAGTTTAGCATTGGGCCTGAAGGACAAAGAAGAGAACCAGAGAGCAATGTTCTTCTTGCATCTATTGAAAACATGCAATATGTTGTGACTGTTGATATTTTGCATACTGTATGTTGAAAAACTCTCAATTATGTTTTAAGTGCACAAGTTTCTTTAAGTTTCAGTTCCATTTATAATAAGTAGTTTGTTTCTTCTCCTTGAAACAACAAGTATTCTCAGCATTTTGCACAGTTCAGAAAATTGCAATGTTTGAGAAGAATGCATGATGGAAGGCTTTGATTCAGTATGGAGGTATTCTTATAAATTGAGTCATTGAATATCTTGAATCTTCTTCTTTCGCAATGAAACTTTATTGATAACGAGGGATATGTATTATTTTTTTAGGTACTCTATTTCATTTAGGTTAATTTTGTTAGAAAGATGGCACTATATACCACGACTTAATTTTGTACAATTTGTTTGTTGTTTTAATGCTGAGGGTTTTCAAGTAAATATACTTTTGGAAAACACTTTGCTATTTACTGATTTTTTTCCTTGATATTTTAAAGCTTTTCAGGGTTGAGTTTATACTTGTTGAGTTTTGTTGATTTATTTTCTGACTATTTTTCCGAGTTTTTTCATTTTGCTGATTTGATGACCCCCATGGATCTTTTGATGTTGCCTAGTTTTGCAATACTATTATTAATATTGTCTATAAGCTTTGAAACAAACTTGATCAATTTGGGTGATTATATGCATGGCAATTTAGTCTCTACTCTTCCCTTATTTTCCATCTAGCTTTTGCTTGCTTGATAGACTAATTGAATTTACCTTGCTCATATATACCTAATGCAGTAATTTCCAAAGAAGCATCAGAAGGAAATTCTATATATGATGGAGGCTATTGCAAACTCCACCTTTCTTATCCACTCCACATGGACCTCAATGTTAAGGTAACAATCTTCCCTCGATTTTTTGGAGGCATGGTTATCATTATCAAATATAGTGAGTTTTATTTTTCCTATGATTCTTAGCAGTCCCATATGACCCTGTACACAAGGTTAATAATGATCGGAGCAGAGACTACACACCTCCAAAAGTAGGCATTGTACAAAATCTACTGTGACAACCCTCTATTTTTCCTGGAGTTTGTATACACACTATATTTCTAGGATTCTTATGTTTTCAACAATCCTGTGGGTCAATTGTTAGTAGTTTAGCTTGAACTGGAGTGATTTTAATCTCATCTTGACCAGAGTGTTCTCTGACATAGTTTGTTGTTATATCAGTTATTCTTTCCATATGAGTACTTTCCCAAGCTTTTCAACTATGACAATTTGGAATTTCCACCTTCTGGATTGTGGAAACAAGTAATCTTAGCCTACACCTATGGATTGATAAATTGTTTTAGCCTATACCTGTGGATTGATAAACTAGTGTAATCATGGATTGATAAATTGTTTTACAAATAATACAAACAATAAATTTTAGAAGAAAATCATACCAAAATCAAAATTTGAGGTTTACAATCTGTTGCATCAAATTTGTTCTAGAAATTATAATTAGTGTATATTTGATGCATATTAAATAACCTTCAACATGGTCAATGAAGGGTTAATGTCATAGTTCGATCAACAATTGTAATATGCATTGTATGGTTAATATCTGATTTTGATCAAACACTGTAATATGGAGATCAGAGAAAGTCAATGTACCCAGAACAAAGACTAACATCACGTTTCAAGGCCAAATATTTCTCCCCACCTCCATAGTTTGAAATGATACATCCAATTCCTGTTAGATTAATAAAGAGAATTTGTAGCTACGATATTCACTCAATTCCACCAAGGAATTAGATCCCAGTGGTCATGGTGATAAGGAAAAAGTCTAAACAACCAAATCTTTGGGTCAAGAGTCCTTTCGTTTCCCTTTTTGGGTTTCTATTGTGCAAGTCAAGTTATGAAAGATGCTTCAACTAGGATTTCTCTACTTACAAGTTTCACTATTGATCTTATAGGTTTAGCCTTTACTCTTTTTCTGCTTTAAAATCTACCAAATCTCATCACTGCATATCAAACATTTTATACCGGAAAGGTATTTCAACTATGAAATCTGATCCTATATCCCATAGAAGAAACACAACCACCTTGTTCAGAGTGATATGCAGAAGTGAAAGGAAACATCAGTTCTTAACAGTGAAAGATGCCCACAGATTGTTGATATTAGGAGACTTTTTCCATGCCTTCAAGTCAAACTTTTTCCATCCTAGGATGGAGGGTCTTTTACAATAATATGTTTTAGGTGCTTCTATTAAAACATGCACATACTCTTAAAATTACAGTATTGATCTCTTATCCATATAACGAAATGAATGTTTGCTTTGATATGTGATGATGACCACAATTTTTTTGGCATTTGTAAGCTCTTCAAATTTTAAACTCATAGACCCAGTGAAAATGAAGTAGACATCCTAATCCCTATTTTACTCGGCAGAACCTGAAATTGAAACATGCAATGAGGGGTAACAGAGTGCATATGTGTCACTTTTGTGGACATTTGAAAGAGAAGTTACTTAGAGTTAGGGTACCATTTCTTAAGTATTTCTAATAGAACAATATGCAAATCATGGTTTCTATTGCATACGAGGGAACATCAAATAGAAATTAAACTAACTATATATGACTAACTGTGTTGACATTATATGATCTTGTTATAGTTGCATCAAATGTTGAATTTAGGGAAGCATTACTAATCTCCAATTGATTTATACCATTTATTTTATGGATGGCATATTTATGTGTATTTGGTGTACTGAAAGTGGTTGATAAGTGATAACATGTGTTTTCATCTTCTCGGTTAATTGAAGTAAGTGGCTTTTCTGCAAATGCAATGAAAACCTTCAAATATCTTGCGGTATCTAGACATGAACTTGTTTGGCAGTATGAAGGATTCACGTTTGTTGTTTGGAGGTATGAATCATTCCTCCTCCCCCCTTACAGTTGTAAGTTATACTCTAATGCCCATGATCCTTATGTAACCACTCAAGTTCTTCCTCCATATACATACATACATACATACATACATACATACATACATATATATATATATATCCAAACCATTAGACACTAAATACACAAAGTTTGAACATGTATATATCATGATCATATAAGGGTGAATATAATAAAATCACACAAGTTCGATACATATTTGAAACAAAATGTGTAAAAATCAAGGTCCTAAATTGCCTCCAATATCCAAATAACGTATACAACAAATAACTACACATCAATAAAATCCTCCCCTATAATGGGATCCTCATCATTATGAGCCCCATATACATCCTCATCTAGCCTCTACTTGAATCCTCAAGCGAAATCAATGCTAGTGCTTGGTGCTACTAGTGGATCTAAACCCATGCACTTCATCTTTTATCAAGTCAACAACCTCTAGCTTTGGTAAAATAGGCTAACCACATTTAAAATGAGGCAAAAAGCTTAAGTTGCATGATACCCCTAAAATTGCATTTGCTTTTTGAGAGTTCCTTTCCAATGGTAGATATATTAATATCAATAGTAGTTATTTTGTTCTTCTAGGTGGATTCACTAATTTGTCTTCATGATGATAAGCATGACAATTCTAGATATTTTCTTATATTTTCTTGGTTGTTTCAACACTTTTACAGTAGATTTGAGTCTATGTTAGGAGGCATATTTTAGCTCAGTTCTACCAGTTTATATATGCAAAAGGTATGTCCTAAAGGATGCAAAATATAAAGTAAAGTAATCTACATAACCCGTACTATGGATGACATGTCACAGCAGAAGCAATGTTGCTTCAAATCAACTATGGTTCTTTGTAAATTTAGGGTTATATTAAGTTTCATGTTGAGCAAGGTCCAACACTGGAGGGACATGGTATTTTCTCAAAATGGTAGTGGGGAGAGTAGGGAAAATATTTTTTAAAGTTACATTTAAGAATTCACAAGTACATGCAAGCACAGTTGCAATGTAAATGTATAATGATCCAATACCAACAAGATCAGTTGGTTTAACAATTGGAGGATCAATTGTTAAACAAACTAGCAGGAAGGTGCAAAACATTGTGTGCAAGTTCAACATTTGGGAAAGAAGGTGATTAATAACATAAAATTTAAATCAAAGATTTAGGATTTGTGAAGCAAACTACTTGAGAATATTTGAAAAGCTTGTGTATTTGCTTCTTAGTTCAATTCTTATTATATATCTTCTGAATATTTTCTACAGTCACCCCTATAATTCCTTAGCCATTTGGAGGAACCTAATATTTTTGTGGGTTGTAGCTACCAGCACAAAACTAGATGAACATAACATCTAGAGTTGCATAGCCAAGTATGGATATGGTATTTAACACTTACTCAGGTCAAGTTGGAGGGTTGACAGTGTAACACCCTGGTTTTGACCCCATTTTCATTAAAAGGTACATGATGTATATATTGTAATTAATCGTGGTGTGGAGCTAAAAGGAAAAGCCCCACCATTGATTTGGTTGTGTTATGTTTCGGCGATTGGAATCGTTGCCGATGGTATATCATGCTATCCAGCACCTTATAGTTTTGGCATCATGTAAATATGCATTTTAATTAAAATGAACCCCAACCAGCTACGTCAATGCAACCATGATGAAAAGGGCATGAGTTTCCTAAGGATAAGGAGGGGAAATTATTAAACCTTGGTCCAATGGGGAAAAGCCATGTGTCAGCTGTTAAACCCATTTAGTTGTCACCCACCCTTTTGAATCATTCACCTTTCCTTGTCTCATCAATCACACATTAAAAATTCTGTTGATTAGTTGGGGGGTTAGTTATGGCTGGGAAGTGGTGTGTGGTAGGACTCTAAGCCCTTTCCCACATGCACACTCCACCAAAGGACTCTCAATTCACGTGGGCAAGGAGGAAAACAACTCCATTCCCCCATTATTCCATTATATCAGTCCACATGCAAAGAGAGTCGCTCTCTTCTCCTCATGCACAGGCTGGGATTCTTCGTTATTTTTCCTCACGTAGCAAGCTGGGGAGCCGTTTTCTACCATCCATGATTTCTTTGTGAAGGAGCCATTCACGATTTCTTCTGTGGGGGTGTGTTTCCATACTGATTTTTTGGTCTATGTATATGTTTTCCCTACCCAGGCTAAGAGTCTGATCACCTCTTCTATTTCAGGCTGTGTATTTCCGTTGTTTCGGTGTTGAGATCGAGGCTATTGCTTTCCCCACGATTTGTGGTTTGATGTGGGTTCTTTTTCTTGTTTTGGTTTGCTATGGCTATTATTCGGTTGTTTTGGCCATGATAGGGCCAAGAACGACTCAGGAATAATATTTCCCCGCCCAAGCTGTGAACCGCTTGTTTTGCTGCGTGTATGCAATGGTTGGTCTCCAGAGTGTGTTGGCTTGGGTGATTGTTGATGGCCTAATAAACCCAACTGTGTTGGATTGCTGATTTGTGTATTCTTGGCTATGTGTAAGCCTGCTTGTTCCTTATTCCTTGGGAACCCATGCCCAACTCGGGGGTGGTAGTGTTGCTGAGAGATTAAGGAGCACACTGGCCTATGGTTGGGTGGAACGTTGCAGTGACGTAGCTGGTTGCAGGATGAATACTGCATAAGATAAGTATTCTTGAATATTCCATCTCTGCAATTATATTTGATGTCTAATGAATTATGATGAACTTGTTGAATGCTTGAATGTATGGTTTTTCTTCCGCTGTATGCTTAATAATTATGCATCTCTGCATGTTTTACTTCAAAGCATTTCAGTTTGTCAGTTTTTAGTTATGTAAAACTTCATGGGGCCAGTTTCCCGGGTTATATCATAGTGTGGTAGTGTCCTCTTCGCTGGTCAAAGCGTTAGGGACGTTACAGATGGGAAGCTTGGTTGCAGGTGTTGTATATTTCTCCTAGACTCTACAAATTTTCCAACAAACTCTTCATTTTCGTATGTTGGAATAAAAGTATAAACTTGCTTCTCTATGAATGTAGCACCTAAGAAGGAGCTGCAAATTTCCTTAGTAACCTTCCACAATCGACTACAACATATTGGATATAGTGGTGGGAATTTGAAGACGCCAAAAGGGGATGAATTCCATGGTTTACTAGCAACTATCAACCACAATGATCTATAGGTCGGAATATTGTTGTATTTCCACTTGGTTGGAAACAAATTACTGTTGTTTATTTAGCTCAAAAGTTAGTCATTTACAATGCATTTACACTTTTGTATGTTGTTGGAACTTGTTTACTATGCCAGATAGGAAAAATTGTACATAGCTTTCAGGAATTAGTTTATCATAAATACTAGTTACTGGTAAGTTGTAATAGTAATAATTATGTAGTTTGTAGATTTCTATCTATCATAAATTTGTTTGAATATCATCATTGTCAAGAAACAACAACTTCTTAAAGGGTGCTAGCTCAATGGTAGAGAACCTTCCTAATTATAGGCAAGAGGTTGGTGGTTTGATTTGTCAATGCCCTATCATATATTTGTGACTACAAAAATGACTAAATTTGCATGTATACAACTATTAGTAGCTAATTTCCCGTATCTTAGTCGTATTTAGCTTAGTCATTAATATGTTATCATCTAGTATTTTATTTAGTCGTATATTTGGTCATTAATTATTGCAATTAGTGACTAAATCAGGGACTAAATCAATGACTAAATCCGTGACTAAATCATTGACTATCAATGACTAAATCAATGAATAAATCAATGACTAATAATTCAAGCTATTAATGACTAAGTGAAATTTGACTAGATATAAGATAGTGGAAATTACCTACTATTAGTGGTCGACTCAAAAATAGTAGTTTATAGTTTAATTTTAGTCAAATCTTTGGTCATTAATTTCTCATTTTGTACTAGTGATTTCCTATTCCAACCCCAATGATTTAATCAAATGTTTTGCAGCATATGTAGATTCTGTAAGTGTATTTCATGTTGGAATCATTTCTCTTTGCAACTTCAACAACTAGGTGAAACTTGCATCAGACCATCCATTTCTCACTTTAAGGTTGTACAATTTCACAACGACCTATAACTTAGTGAAACTAGTGCAACCTCGGTACAATGGTGCCTTGGAATCTTCAATTAACTTTATATATTGATTGATATCATTTTTTTCTTCAATTGATTCTACTTGGCCATTTTCACTATTCACGTCTGAATTTTCATTATAATATTGATAAGCATCATTCACCATTTCAACCATATGATCATCAACTATGGTTTCCACGTTATGATCATAATTTTTAATAAATTTAGTATAATTTTAAAGAAATTTTGCAAACTCGTCATTATGATTATCATATTGATGTTCGATTATGTTTTCATCACCATGTGTAATCTCTTGAGGCAAATCATGCATATCTATTGTGTGGAATTTCTTTCTCTTGTCAAATATATAGTCCGGAGTAGGAACTCTCTCTCCATGGAAAAACCAAGTTTTATATGAACTTATTATACCATGAATCATCAAATGGTCTTGTACTTCCTCAAACATCAATACCACAACATTGCAACATTTTTTACAGGGGCATCTTGTGGTGTTATTATCCTCTTAATTCCTTTTTGCAAACTCTATGAATTATTCAATCCCGACTTGATATTCCTTTGGCATCCTGCATAGAACCAATTTTCACATCACGTAAGAAAAAAACAGTACAAATTACAATGAAGACATATGCTATAAAATATCATATTGAATAATCAAATATAAAAGGTATACCTCGTTTTCAAATCTGTCCAATCCTGTTTTTGGCCATTTGAAAATAAAACCAACCCAATTTCTCAAATTGTCTCCTTGAGAGTTGGCCTCTCAACTTCCTTCCAATATAAGGTTAGGAATATTCATGTAGTACACCCATATTCTTTCCAAAATAACCTTTACCAACACATGACAACCATATATTACACCATACAAGATTCCACATTATAATAACCAAATTCAAACATTAATTAAATAATATTTTGGTTTTATATTAAAGCCAAGATATTTAATATTTTAACCCATTAATATTACTCTAAGGATAAAAATAAATTTTGTGAAATATGGTGGGCCCCTCCCCATTGGATATTGCGCTTGAATATTGGAGGTACAAAGGTCACGTTTAGGGAGCATGATGGTTTATAAGGATAATCATCTTGACATTAATAGTCTGTTAATAATCCCACCACCCTGCAAATATGGCGTCTTCCAATCATGAATCAGCTCGATACAAATGTAACCTCCAAAAGTATAAACCATCACCAAGAGGTACTCATTCATCATTTATCAACCCTTTCGATAGTTCTTCCATGGCCTTGTCTATAAAAATCCTTTACATGTCCGAGGAGATCGTCTGCAATCGACTTTATGACACTTATGATCCTTGTTTGCTATTTTCTAGTGTCACGGATGCCCAGAACACTTTGTTGTCACCTCCTGGAGACCAGTCGAAACTGTTGGTAAATTTAAAGTCATCCTTAATATGGTTCACATTAGAACAATTTCCCCATTTCCAAGATATTTTCCAAAGGGTAGATTCCAATTATTCTACCACTGGGAAGGCCATCTTAGATGATACCCACTCCCATGTCATTTGTAGGATTACACTAGAAGCTATCAGGGTCACCTTGGGTCTCTCCAAATCCCAATGTCAGGACCTGGTCCCCTTCACCGAATCATAGGTTCTACAGGTGTTCAGGAAAGTCGAGCTATAATTCAAGAATAAATTGTTCTATACCATTTTGAACACCCCAGTTCCCTCAGAAACCCTTATCACCCCACTCTCCTCTGAATTTTTCATAAATCCTGTCGTATCAACCATCTCCCTCTTTAATCAAATCCTAGGTCTTGATAGAGATATCATGGTATCTGAAGTAATGCTAGGAATTCTCCTTCACTTGAGTCAATCTGAAGTAGGAAATAAGTTTGATGAGTTCTTGGCTAAAGAAATCAATTCCTAGGTTGAGAAGTTTGATTTGGATAAGAACTTTTGATACCAGGTGTATTTATTTTCCATCATAGTCAGTTCCAACTGGCAGACCCTTCAGGACATGGATCCAGAGGTATCTTACACCCTTTTCATTGACAGAATTGTCCTCATCATCTCTAGACTATTCAACCCTAAAGAGAAGATGATATCAGAAGACATGAAGGGTGCATTGTAGTAGGAGAGTATTGGATATTGGTTCCTGATGTTTAAGTATTCAATTATCAGGTTCTATGGTTTTTTGGATGCCCCTTTCATGCTACCAGTTTACATAACTTCCTCAGTATTTGCACTAGAATTAATCAAGAATAGGATTTCTGTTGATGAGGAGCATTTTACTTCTCACAGGAAGGACTCTTGGATAAAATACCCTATTAATTTCAGGCCCTTTGTTGTGAAGAATCCAACAACATTACCAATGGTAGAGGAATTGTTGAAGGCCATGAAGTTTTAGGTGACTCATGCACATAATTACGATCCTAAGGGGTTCATTTACAGAGGAGGTTCCAGGTGTAGAGGCTAGTATTTATTCACTCCATGATCCTCGACTTGCCCTAGGAGGAAAACTTTCTTGCCTATGGTTTTGATTGGACTCCTGCAGGGAAAATTTAGGATCCTAAATAAGTGCAAGGTACGGTCCCAGCTACTCCCTTGCCGCTAAACTATGATGGTTGTAGTAGAAGGTATCGATTAGAGGTGGAGGATATGGAATGTGATGAACAAACCCCTAGCAAGAATATTAGGATAGATGTAGAGGACAGAATCAACATGGAGGAGGAGTTTAATTTTGAATCTGATTCCCTCAAGACAGTGATAGAGGAGGATCTTGTTTCAGTAAACCCTACTGGGGGGAAGGTTGCAAATAAAATAGTGATCCAGCATGAACTAGTGGATGTAAAGCCAACCACTACATACTCAGAGAGAAATCCCCTAGGAACCACATAATCAATGAAGAAAGGGGGCGAGGAGTCTCTACTCAATTATCAGAAGTATTCTTTTTCCTCTGCTATTGAAGGGAACTTTAATACTGAAAAGAAAATGTTGACCACCTATGGGTAGCTCAAAGAGAAATCCAAGAATGAGATTTAGAATCAGTCCAATTAGCTAGTGAAGGTATTAGGAAGAAAAATATATTTCACTGCTGCTAGGAATCTTACCGCAAATTCCCTGAACCTAGCCATCGCTAATGAGGAAGGAGTTTTAAAGGTTAAGTTCAAGAGGGATCGGTTCTCAATCCTAGATAAGATTGTGTTTCATAAGGGAGTTAACAATCTCATATATGCTCATCTAACTAAGGAGGCATTATCCCATTTTAGGTCCCAGCAGAAGGTGGTTAAACTGGAGACCCAATTGAAGCAGGAAAAGGAAACAAACAAGGCATGAAATCTGCAGGTGAAACTCCTGAATGACAAATTGACAGACCTAACAACACATAATTCTTTACAACAACCCCTTGCATATAAGAAACTAGTGGAAATAGAGCAATCTATTTTACAAGCTAAGCCACTGGTTAAGATACAGGAATGCAAAAAGAAAAGGAAGACTCCTATGAAAGACATCCAACTACCTCCTCAGACAGTGCAGTTACAAGGGGAGATTGAGACATTGGAGAATGAAGTTTTGGATTTGAAAGGCCGCCTTGCTGTGTTGGAGGATGAGAAGTGCACATGGGAAGAAGAGAATAAAAATATGCAAAATAGAACTGATGAATTTAATGACTATAGGACCCCTTGAGGATAGATCACCCACTGATCTGGTGAATAAAGATATGTCTGAAATGTCCCTAAAGGACCTAGAACTCACTCAATTGAAGGAGTCCAATCAAGAGTTCAATGACAGGATCACTGCTAAGGAAAGTGGAGACTCTACTGAAGAGATCAGGACACTCGAAGAGAAGGTAACCAGGTTTGAGGAAAGGGCCATAGGCCAAATTCCCCTACCAGGGGATAAATATTTTCTTTCGGAAACAGTGATAAAGTAGATGCCCTCATTAGAAAATCATTTAGTCATGGTGGATGAGCATAAACATGTTGCTATGGTAGCAAGCATAATATGTAAATCCCTACAGGAAAATCTAGCACAATGTGTTGATGTATATGTAACTTTGGAATGTATTTCACTTGTATTTCTTATATATTGTAACCCGATGTTTATTTCAGGATGTACTTGAGTTATGTCATGCCTCGATGTTCCTATATGGAAGGTCTATCATGTAAACAATTCATGTCAAGTCATTGTGGGTAACCCTCCTATTTTCTAAGGGTTAAAGTCCCCGCAGTTCCGGGGCACTAGGGTTATTAGACTCTCCTAGTGAGGTCGACCCTAGTAGGGTTTTTATCATGTCGGGATTACTATAAATAGAGAGCTGGAATCCCTATTTATTACACAACTCATACACACTCAATTGTAGCGCATAGTTGAGGAAGGATAAGACACTGGGGCTAGACAAGAAGAAGGTTACTACTGTCAGGAGATCACTTACTATTTTGGATTCTAATTTTGGTGTTGATTCTATCTCTGAGGAAGTTGTGGGGTTTTCACCATTTATGGTTTCCCCAAGGATAAACACTATGTTCATTTTCTCTTGTGTTTGATTGTTATGCTTGTTATTCTCTTAGTAAAGATCGTAATATAACGCTAGCTTTTTTATGAAATTATAACATGGTATCAGAGCTAACCTGAGAAGAAGACACTGTTTAGCTATGGGAACTAGGGATTCCTAGTTTTTGGATCTTCCTCCATATATTTTCAGCAAAAGTAAGGTGGAATAAATCTCCTCCTTAGGGTGCATCTTTCTGTCGAATCAGAATCCAATTCTGAGTTTTTTCAGTTTTGGACCCAACACTACTGCCGGAAATTAGGGATTTTCACAAAAGAGGAATTTTTTAGTGATCCCAGGCCTGGATTGATCTCTTCCCAAAAATAAAAGTTAGGGATAAATTTCAAGGAATTTGGGTGGATAGAACTCCGGAAAAGAAAAACCCTAATTTTCTACTGAACCAGCACTGCAGGATTTCAGATCCAAATCTAGATCCAACATCTTGACCTGGTAAGATCTAAATATTTTGTATTTCCATTTGAGGTTTTGATCTTAAGATGTCTCATCATACCAAGCTTGATGAAAATCTTGAGGGAGCTGATAACTTTTGAGCCTGGAAGTATAGGATCTCCCTGGTCCTAGAAGAAAATGAGTTGGACTCCTATATTAATGAGGAGGTTCCAGTTCCAAAGGGAGATGAGGCTAAGTCCTTGCATAACAAGAAGTTGTTTATGTCAAAGAGAATCATTGCTGATTCTATCAAGGATCATCTCATACCACAGGTGTCCTCCCTCAAGACACCTAAAGCTATGTTTGATGCCCTAACCAAATTGTTTGAAGGGAAGAACATAAGCAGGAAGATGACTTTGAGAAACCAATTGAAGAATGTGAATATTCAGAATGCTGAGACTATTTAGTCTTACTTTAAAAGGGTTTATTAGATCAAGGAGTAGCTGGAAGCAATAGATGAAGAAGTGGAAAATGCAAAGATTGTGATGACCACCTGAATGGTCTCCCTAGATCATGGGACTCTTTCATTCAAGGAATCCGTGCTAGAAATAAGTTAGTTAAGTTCAACAGACTGTGGGAATAATGCTCTCAAGAAGAATCTCAAATAGCAGCTCGAGAAGAGAAGATGGGAAGTGAAGATTAAGCTCTCACAGTTCACTCTAAGAAAAAAATAAGGAGCCATTATAACTCCAAAGGTAATATCTCACACTCAAGAAAATATCTGAATAATATTAGATGTTACACATGTGATGAGAAAGGTCACATATCCATATTCTTCCCTAAAAAAAGAAACCTAAATAAGAAGGGAAACAAGAGAAGACATCATGCCCATGCTGCAGAGGATGATGAACCTTCCACAAAGAGAATTAGACAAGAAAGTGATGATTCTTCATGTGAGGAAGAATATGTACTGATCTCCTCTCTCATGAGAACTGTTTCACATGGAAGCAATGATTGGATCATAGACAGTGGTGCTTCCAAGCACATGACAGGATTAAAAGAATCATTTGTGAAGCTATCTGAACATGAGTCACCTCACAAGGTGAAACTTGGGGATGACTACCAATATCCAATAAAAGGTAGTGGTGAATCCTCCTATAAATTAGACTCGGGAAAGTATTTGAAGATGAAGAATGTATTATTTGTTCTAGGAATAAACAAGAACCTTCTCTTCATATCTGCATTGGATGCAAAAGGAATGAGGGTTGCTTTTGTATATGGCCAAGTTATTATGTGGCCAAAGGGAAATACTTTTGATGACGCAATAGTGATTGGAGAACAAGTAGGAGGTCTATACAAGTTAAAGGGCCAACTAGATCAAGCTTTGGTTCATGACACAGTAGAACCAAATGAACTTTGGCATAGAAGGCTTGCACATGTGCATTATAGAGAACTACCACTTGCAAGCAAAGTTGTTGAAGGTCTTCCAGAAATTCAAGCAAAACATGAAGGGGTCTGCAAACGATGTGCGAAAGGAAAGAACAAAAATAAGACATTTCCAAGTAGTGAAAGCAAAGCAAAAGGAATCTTGGAAGTTATCCACTCCGATGTATGTGGACCAATGTCATCAAGCTCACTAAGCGGGTATGTGTACTATGTCTCTTTTATTGATGAATTTTCTAGGAAGACATGAATTTACTTCATGAAGAATAAAGATGAAGTGTTAAACAAGTTCAAGGAATTCAAAGCCTTGATCGAGAACCATACTGAAAGGAAGATCAATACTTTTCGATCATACAATGGCATAGAATTCACTTCAAATGAGTTCAAGGAACTATGTAAAGACTCAGGGATTAAGAGGGAGTTGTCTACTCCTTATAATCCACAACAGAATGGGATTGCAGAGAGGAAGAATAGAACTATCATGGAAGTTGCAAGAGCTATGCTTCATGATCAAGATCTTCCTATGCATCTTTGGGAAGAAGCAGCAAGAACAATAGTGTATATATAGAACCGTAATACACACAGAGTACTCGAGAACAAGACTCCTAAAGAAGTCTTCTCCAGAAAGAAACCAGAAGTTAGCCATCTCAGATTATTCGGCTGTCCGATATACATACACATTCCAAAAGAGAAGAGAACAAAATTAGATCCTTCAGGAAAGAAGGGTATATTTGTGGGATACTCTGAAAGCTTGAAGGATTTCAGAATATAATTCCCAGGGTTCAAGAATATTGACATCAGAAGGGATGTAACATTTGACAAAGATTCAGCCTACATCAAATCCAGAAAGAAACCTGCTAAAGAACCTGAAGAAGTAGAAGCTCCCAGAATTCATGATATAATCATGAATGAAGAAACTCAAGAAAAAGATCGAGAATTTGAATAACCACAAAGACCTATAGATCCACCACAGGAGAAGAATCCTCATAAGAGGAAACCTACTTGGGTACGAGAGATTATCCAAGGTGCAGAAACATATGGGGTTCCAGAAGAGAATCTCAGAGAAAGAAAGACAACTAGATCCTATTCCAGTTATGTAGCTTTACTATGTGACTTTATTGATAAAGAACCTTCTGAGTATGAAGAAGCGATAGAATGAAAAGAATGGAAGGATGCGATGATCGAAGAGTATCAATTGATCATGAAGAATGATGTTTGGGATGTTGTCCCAAGACCAGAAGGGAAGTCAGTTGTGACTTCCAAGTGGATCTACAAGATCAAGCATGCTATAGACGGTAGCATTGAAAAGTATAAGGAAAGATTTGTGGCTCATGGTTTCTCTTAGAAAGAAGGAATAGACTATGAAGAAACCTTTGCACCTATAGCCAGATACACTTCCATCAGATCAGTACTTTCTCTGGCTGCAGTGATGAAATTGAAGATACACCAAATGGATGTCAAGACTGCCTTCTTGAATGGTGTAGTAGAAGAGGAAGTGTATGTAAAGTAGCCACTCGGTTTTTGAGACACATGATAGGGAATCTCATGTGTGTAGATTGAATAAATCCTTGTACGGTTTGAAACAGGAACCCAAGACATGGTATGGAAGAATTGATAGCATTCTGTTGGGATATGGGCAGACCCGGGTTTTATACCTTTTATCTTCACACCAACAAAAGACCTACAGTGTTGGCCTTTCGGAAAAAACCTGCGAACAGGTTGCAGTCTCACCCGAAACAACTATGGGGTGCCCCAGAATCAGGTTTCTGCAAGCAAAAGAGGGATATTACTGTACCTTTATCCTTAACAACAAATATGTATGCAAAATAGAGATTAGGAATTCACTTAATTAGCTTCACAGTTTAGATAAGAACGTTTCTTGCTTAACCCTTAACTGGGAATTCACAACGAAGTTAATATTTTAACAGTTATCTTATTTTAGCATTCACCTACTTATCAAAAGCATAAAACATAACAACACAAAACAACATAACCACCACAACACACGATATACATGGTTCACCCCCAGTGTAGGGGCTACATCCACAGAACTGTATTTATATTCAACTCTTTACAAAAACCACAGTTCTGATCTGCACACTCAGCTGCAGATCTTCTCAATCTTCCACAAGCTGTGCACTTAGCTGCAGATATGCACACTCAGTTGTAGAACCTATCTTACAAAAACCCTCTGCGCACACAGCTGCAGAGGTCATCCACACACATAGCTGGGACTTAACGTTAAACCCTTATAATAGCTCTTAGCTTTGCATCACATTAGCATCATAAGATAATTGTCAAAGGCCTAACCTCACTCCTTTACATAAGTGCCTATTTATACAAGTGCACTATTACAAAACCATGGACTTAAACCATGGGCACCCAAAAACCATAACCCTGGGTTTAAACCATGGGTCATTTACAAAAAGAGGGGCTTCGACCCAACCCCGACACCCCTAAGATGATTTTGCACCGCAACTCCGCTTACAAGCTTCCACAAAAACCGCGGAGTTACCAAAACGTAGGACCTTGAAGGTCGGAGCCCCAACAGGCCCCTAAGACTCACTAGTGGTCCGTCCCAGGACACTCTACTACTTTTCTGGTGGACGAATCTTCTTGGCGCAGATAGTAAACTACTTGCTGAGGCTGCACATGATATCTTCGGCGGCTGGCACCTTCTCCATTATCTCCCTTTTCACTCTGTCGAGCTCTGTATCCATCTGTATCTCTGTGAGCAACATATTTAATCCTCCTACCGTCTTTCTTCCTTATATGCCTGTCATCATCGTCATTCCTTCTGCTACTTCTACAACTACCCTAGCTTGCTCTATCCTTCATCCTTTCATCCTTAGAAGAATGCCTGTGTTCTTGTATCTTTCTTCGTTTTGCTGAGAGCGAATTTCTGCCTTAAACTTATTTCTGGTAGAACATGTATGGCTTGGTTGACTCGGTGCTGGGGGAGAAGCTACAGGTGGGTTGCTCATAAGGTTATGCAGACCCCTCTCTCAGGCTTCTCTCAACAGGCATTGGTATTCGTGATCAGCTGACATGGGTTCAACTGTGAAACTCAGAAAATGTGCAATGCACACTTCGCAGGCCTGGGTATCTTCTTATAGAATCCAATGACCAAATCTGCCATCATTGTGCATTGATGACACCAGATCTGACCGAATTGGAGGTAGGTCTTGTCCAACCGACGCTAGATTTCCCAAAATCTTATCATTACAGGTAGTTGATGTAGTTCACGTGCCGGTGCCGCCAGATCCGATTCTTTTCCAACGGTCACATTTTAAGCTTCGACACACATTTCTTCTTCGGCACAACTATTAAATTCAGTTTTACCACCCTAAGTACCTTCGACACAGTTCATACCTCCGACGCATCCTGTCACCAACTTTGGCAGAGAGTCGAAGTACGACATTTCCAACAATCTTCCATAGCTCTCAAAGAACAGCTTCATTATAGTCTAGTACCCAATTTCAAATGTTCTTGGTACTGAGACTCTCCTTCCTACTGTTACTTCTGCTCAGGCAATCCAGGCTTGTCCCTATACTTCTTTAATCTACTTCCATTCACCATGGAAGGTAGAATTTCTCCATTCAATTTAGCTAACTGGACTGCACCACCATCAGTAACTTCCTGAACTATGTATGGTCCTTTCCAATGGGTCTTGAACTTACCTGGGAACTTCATGAATTTACTTTCGTACAAGAGCCCAAGATCACCAGTCTAGAAATGCTTTTTCTTAATGTGTCTATCATGCCATGCTTTTTCTCTAGCTTTCTGCACTTGCTACTGGAAACCCGTAATGAATCTGTCTTCTTCTAGTTCCAGTATCTTTGCCAGCCTTTCATTCAACATGGATGGATCATCCATCTCTGTGAAGGCAGATATTCTGAAGCTAGGAACAATTTACTCCATGGGCATAACTGCTTCCTGTCCATATACCAGCCTAAAAGGTGTATGGCCTGTCAACTTCTTGCACGTGGTTCTATAAGCCCATAGTACTGCTGGAATTCTAAGATCCCAATCATTTCTGTTAACATTGCAAACCTTCGTCAGAGCATGCTCAAGGATCTTGTTAAAGGCTTCGACAGTTCCATTTGATTGAGGATGGTAGGAAGTACTCTTCTGATGATATACTTGAAATTCTTCGGTCAATGCTTCAATAGTCTTATTTAGGAAATGTGATCCTTGATCACTCATAAGAATTCTAGGACACCCAAATCTTGACAAGATATTATCGAAGATGAACTTCATAGCCGTAGCAGTGCTACAATTCTTGACTGGTTGAGCTTTGACCCAACGAGTAAGGTAATCAGTCGCTGTAATAATGTATCTTGCTCCAGATTCCTTTGTAGGGGGATTGATTGGTCCCACAAAACCAATATCCCATTTGTCAAATGCTTGTAAAGTTACCTGTGGAACCAAAGGCATCTCATCCCTCTTGGATGGTTTGACTGTCCTTTGACAGATATCGCAGCTGTGGCAATACTCTCTTGCATCCTTATGAATTGTAGGCCACCACAATCCTGCTGTCAGAATCTTCTGAGCTGTAGATTTTCCTGCATAATGATCTCCTGCTGCTCCCGAGTGTGCCTCAGCCAAGATCAATGGCTTTTCATGCTCCAGGACACATCTGCGTAGTATTTGATCTGGTCCCATCTTATATAGTTGTCCTACTATCAAGGTAAAGTCAGCTGCTCTGACCACTAGCTGCTTCTTCTGCTGTGTCGTCATCTTAGAGGGTGGAAAACCTGTAGACAAGTACTGAACAATATCCTAAAAATAGTCATCAACCATCTAGATGGAAAACAACTGGGCATCAGGAATACCTTCATCCAAACTAGTGGGCTCTTCTCCTGACTCAAGCCTCGACAAGTGGTCAGGCCCCAGGTTAAGTCTCCCTGGTTTAACTATGATCTCAAAGTCATACTCCTAAAATAGAATCAGCCATCTGCATATCCTTCCACCTAACACAGGCTTGTTAACCAAATACTTCAAAGCAGAATGGTCAGTGAACATCTTAAAATGTGATCCTAATAGATAGTGTCAAAAATTCTACAAGGCATAAACCATAGCTAGACCTTCTCATTCTGTCATAGTATAATTATTTTCTACTATGGACAATTTTCTACTTGCAAAAGCAATAGGGTGATCAATATTACTGTCACATGACTGAGCCAATACTACACCTAAAGCAATGAAAGATGCATCGACATGAACATGAAACTCCTTATTCCATTCAAGGAATACTAGGATAGGGGCAGTTACCATCTTTTCTTTCAAAATTTCCAAGCTTTCCTGACACTCAGGTGTCCATTCAAACTTAATATCCTTCTTTAACTTCTTCTCCATAGGGTCTGTAATCTGAGCATATCCTTTGATGGATTTCCTATAATATCTAGTATGACCAAACGTAGTGCGAAGTTTCTTAACAGACTTCAGAGGTGGCAAGTTCACAATGATGGCTATCTTCGTAGGATCCACCATAAATCCTTGCTTGCATACAATATGACCTAGCAGAATTCCAAAAGGTGCACAAAAGATACACTTCTTCAGGTTCAATGAAATCTGATGCTGTCTACACTTGTCCAGCATAAGCCTTAAGCTAGCTATATGATCATCTAATAAACCAAAGATAGTCCAATCATCAAAGTAAACTTCCAAGAACTTATGAATGAATTCCTTAAATGCAGATATGACTACCCAGAAAAACATAGCAGGTGCATTCTTCAATCCAAAAGGCATAACTATATATTGAAAAGATCCCATTTCTGTAGCAAAGGTTGTTTTATGTCGATCCTCTGGAGCAATTCTGATCTGATGGTAACATGAAAATCCATCAGTAAAAGAATACACATCTTGACCTCCGACATTGTCTAAAACTTCATCTGTAAATGGAGTACGAAACGGATCATGTAAACAGGCATCATTCAGCTTCCTGAGATCAACATAGATTCAGATTTCTCCCTTGGTCTTCTTTTCTTGTACCACCATGGGGTTGACCCATTCTGACTCTTTGACCGGTTGAATGATTCTTGCTGTGAGCATCTTATCTAGCTCCACCCTGACTTTTTTTTTATACTTAGGGTTCAGCCTATAAGGGCGCTACTTCACAGGCTTCGCATCAGGTTTCAAAGGGATTTTTATCACTCCTATATCACCAAGGATACCTTTCATTTCTGAGAACTTCGTCAGAAATAGGTCCTGATACTCATGGAGAAGTTGGGTCACTTTGCTTACCGTTTCTTCATCCCAATAATCTCCAATAGTAGCATACTTAGGCATTTCTTCTGACCCAATGTTTACTTGCCTTGTCTTCAAGGGATGAGTCACTTCTGGTGCTTCGACTGTTGGTCCATGTACTTCACAGTGTCCTTCTGACTGAGGAATATTGATGTTGCGTGGGTCATCATCCTCGTCAATTGCGAGGTTATAGAATTCTACTGCATTGGCTTCTTGTTCTTTCCAGTCAGGTTGGTACTCGGCTGTTTCTTTACCATCAAACACCTTAGTGTGGATCATCCTAACAGTTACGTCCAAAGCAGGGAAAACCTCATTAATAGAAAATGTAAGCACAAAACTATCAAGAAGACTATCCCAACTTACAGTACCATGGTGAAGCTCCACCTCTGCATACCAATCCTTCACGACAGGTTCCAGGGTGTGCACAAACCTATGTACCCATTCTTCACGAGGTACATGCTTCCATGCTTCATAACACTACTCCAAATGTTCCTGAGGGCTAGTCTGACCATTAAACCTGCTTCGCACCTCCTGAGATTGATCCACGAATATGAGGTGAAGAATATTTTGACAAGCTTCCCAACTCTGAATATACTTCTTATGACCATTCCACCATCTGGCAGCTGTGGCTCTGAATACTAAATCTAGAGTCTACATTTTCTGTGAATCTGGTACCTACTCTAAAAATTGCACAATAAAATATGTTGGGTCTGTCAAGCCATCAAAAATAGGCAAGGCTCTTGTCTGTAAGCTAAGCCATCTCAGAGACTTGGTAATTCTTGCACATCGATGTCCATGTAGCTCATATAGTCTATTCTGCCAGTTCTCTAGGCTATCATCTGAATCAGTCATGCAAGAACTGTCACACTGCCAATCCATTATACCTTCAGTATTGGGGTTGACATAGTCTTCTTCTTTAGCTGTGATGTTATAAATATGATCTAAGACATCCTGATCTTCATCTTTGACTGGCTCTGTATACCTTTCCCATTGAGAAGGGTCCAATGGTACTATGACTCTCAGGCCTTTTCCTTCGAAATTCGTCTGTCTCTTCTTAAGGTTGATTACTTCATCATTGTTTATTTCCCATTCAATTCCTAGCAAGGCTATATAGGGGTTTCTATCATCGATTATTTCAATGACTTCAAAATCTGCTAGGGTACTGACTCCATCAATATCTACTGGTACACTAGGGAGTCTTCCTAAGGGCACAATTCTCTGCTGATTAGATAATCTCAACTGTATAGGGGACCACTCAAGCTTAGGTTTTCTCATTTGTTCCTAGGTCTTCTTAGTTAGGACATTCACTTCTGAACCCAGGTCTAAAATGATATCAGTCATATCATACTCTCCTGTCTGAGCATGCAACCTCATTTCTCTTCCATTCCTTCTAACTCTATTAACTTTTTTTCCTTTATCAAAGCTTCACTGGGATTCACAAGACTGAAGAACTTTCTGTAACTCATTCAAGGCATTCTTGTTTCTTAACAGATTCATACAACTTTGTAAGAATGATGTTAGTGTACTTACTTGATTTGGCAAAGCTTCTTGGGACTGCAACTTCTGTTGATGTTGGTGCGTAGTTGCGACTGAGGTTCTTGGATCAGGAAAGTCTCTTTTAGCTTCCATAAATGTTTCTTTTTCTCTGTCAACATCAAAGGCTGGAATATTCTCTGGGGTCTTGCGGACCCAAGCCTCGACAGACTGTTTCTCCGTATTATGCACTTGCATTGTAGCTCCGCTCCTTGTAACAACATTAATAGTTGGGACAGATCTTTGCTCTACAACAATCATTTGAATATTCTAAGTAGGAGCACTATTCCTCTCTTGTATCTTGGCTATCAACTGTGGGCATTGCTCAATAACATGATCGACTGCTCTGCAATATCGACATGTCATAGTTGGGTTCTAGCAGTCTCTAGCTAGATGGCCTGCCTGATTACAGTTGTAGAAAATAACTTGGCCTCGTCCAGGCATACCACCACGACCTCTGAAATTACCTCGACCTGGGTTACCACCACGGTAGCCATATCCATTATTTCCTTGTGCATCCTTTTGTACCCTGTAAGCATCATAGGTTCGCTCTCTCATGAGGTCAAAGCTGCGACACTCATCCTCATTATGTCCGACTGACTTACAAAACTTACAGTAGGGGTTCTTAGGTACTTGAACATATATTTAGGTCAATGTTGTCCAGCTGTTCTACAGATCTCACAATATAGAAAAGTCGGGTTAAATGGGTTTGGTGCACCAGTACTCAGGTAGTTTCTTAGTGCAGGGCACTGTTCTTTGTCATGACCTTCTGTCTTGCATCGGGTACACCAAACCTCCTCTCGAACAGATTTTCCTTTATTCATGTCGCGAAGCTCCAAAGCCATTTCTGCCAACTGCGCCTGTATCTGGGCTATGCCAGAATTGTCTCCGACAGGAGCTGTTTCAAGCTTCATGGCAATTTCCAATGCCTCTTGCTGATCGACAACCTTCTGTTGCACAATTGGAGTCCTGATATGCAGCAATAATGCTGCAATGAACCACTCTTGATGCTATTCTGGTCCAATAGTAAAACTGACTTGATCCAACAGGACCTTGAACCTCTGATCAAAGTCCCACACTGATTCACCTCTCTTTTGCTGAATTTCCTTTAATTCAGTTATACACTACGACTCTGATTTAGGTTTCTTGAACTCCTTTATCATGGATTTTTTAATATCGTCTAAGATATAGTTCTGAGTACTAGAAAACTTCATAAACCAGGTCAAATATCGGTCTCTGAAAGAGGTGATTAGCTACGCTCTTCTTGTATCTTCATCCGTAATACTCTTAGCAGTCCACACAGCTTCGCATAAGAACCAAAAATGCTCTCGATCCTCTGATCCGGTTCCTTTAAATACTGGGAGTTTGATATCATCATTCACATGGGCCATATTGGATCGAGGGGGGGGAGAAGGGGGGCTGACAATAGGGGGAGGGGGACCTACTGAAGTAGACTAACCTGTGACAGGACTACTAGGGTTAGGGTTACTTTCAAACTACGACGGGTTGTCAGGGGTAACAGGTCTTCTCTGCGGAGTTACAGAAGGGTTTCTAACAGAAGGGGTTTCCTCAGAGTCAGAGTCGTCTGGAATTAGTGGGGTGTACTCGGTATTATAGCCTAGGGTATAGGATCCAAGATTTCTCTTGTATCTTTTGCCACTTCGAAGCAAACCACTTTGCTCGTCGAAGTCACTTTCACTTCCAAACATAGGTTAGTAACAACAATTCTAGCAATCTGATTCAATAAGCAATATGCCTTTTTCAGCCAAAAGCATTTTAATTCTCAAACTAAATGAATTCAAGTACTTACCCCTTGGTCCTTTGAAAAACTGTCGTTCATCTTTGCTGAAGGAAGTACTCGTGTCGATGGCAAACTCCGTCACAAATGCTTCAAGGGTTCGTGTTGTCCAGAAATCAACAGCTCGCAATATCGCGTTATTCACCCTTTTCAATATATTAATTCTTGCTGGGGTCCAGTCAGGAAACTGATCTTCTTGGAAGTTCGTCCTTCTCTCTATCAACCTGGATAACCACTGGTGCAATTCTATGTGGATACTACCAAAGAAAATTTCGTAAATATCAACAAAAATGTACCTTTGCAAGAATTTGTCTAAGCTACGACGTGGATCCTTATTTTATTGTTCCGCAAATTTTAGATAGGTCTCTTCGATCCAGTCATCGATTTATTTCACTGAGGGTCTCCAGAACATAACCCTCTAGGTACGACGTAAATCCCTTTTGAGCAGATACTGTTAAATCGGCAACGGAACCAATTTGTTGGGCTATGGGCAGACTCGGGTTTTATACCTTTTATCTTTGCACCAACAAAATACCCACAGTGTTGGCCCTTTTGGCAACAACCTACGAACAGGTTCCAGTCTCACCCGAAACAGCTATGGGGTGACGTAGAATCAGGTTTCTGCAAGCAAAAGAGGGATATTACTGTACCTTTAGCCTTAACAACAAATATGTATACAAAATAGATCTTAGACATTCAATTAATTAGCTTCACAGGTTGGATAAGAATGTTTCTTTCTTAACCCTTAACAGGGAATTCACAGTGAAGTTAATATTTTAACAGTTATCTTATTTTAGCATTCACCTACTTATCAAAAGCATAAAACATAACAGCACAAAACAACAGAACCACCACAACACACGATATATGTGGTTCACCCCCAGTGTAGGGGATACGTCCACATAACTGTGTTTATATTCAACTCTTTACAAAAACCACAGTTCTGATCTGCGCACTCAGCTGCAGATCTTCTCAGTATTCCACAAGCTGCACACTTAGCTGCAGATCTGCGCACTCAGCTGCAGAACCTATCTTACAAAAACCCTCTGCGCACACAGCTGTAGAGGTCGTCCATGCACATAGCTGGGACTTAACCTTAAACCCTTAGAATAGCTCTTAGCTTTGCATCACATTAGCATCATAAGATAATTTTCAAAGGCCTAACCTCACTCCTTTACATAAGTTCCTATTTATACAAGTGCACTATTACAAAACCATGGACTTAACCCATGGGCACCCAAAAACCATAACCCTGGGTTTAAACCATGGGTCATTTACAAAAAGAGGGGATTTGACCCAACCCTGACACCCCTAAGGCTATTTTGCACCGCAACTCTGCTTACAAGCTTCCACAAAAACTGCGGAGTTACCAAAACTTAGGACCTTGAAGGTCGGAGCACCAACACTTTCTATCTAGTTTGGGCTTTACCAAGAGTAAAGTAGATTCCAACCTTTACTACAAGGTGGAATATGGCAACCCGGTGATGCTTCTACTATATGTAGATGATCTGTTTGTGACAGGTATGGATGGGTTGATTGCCGATACAAAGAGAAATCTTGCTACAGAGTTCGAGATGAAGGACTTGGGAATGATGCATTATTTCCTAGGTATGGAGGTGTGGTAGACTATAGATGGAATCTTCCTTGGACAAGGGAAGTATGCGGTAGAGATCCTGAAGAGATTTGGGATGATGGACTGCAAGACATTAACCACACCTATGGCATCAAACCTGAAGCTATTGAGTGATTCTTCATTAGAGACAGTTGATGCCACAATGTATCGTCAGATGATTGGGTCCTTGATGTACCTGATGAACACGAGACTAGATATATGCTTTGCTGTGAACACCTTGAGCCAATACTTGACAGATCCAAGACATGTTTACTTGACTTCTGCAAAGCATATTCTGAGGTACCTAAAGGGTACGGTTGATTATGGGCTCAAGTGTAAGGCTGATCAAAAGATTAACCTGGAGGGTTATGTTGATTTAGATTGGGCAGGCAGTGCCATCGATAGGAAGAGCACTTCAGGGTGTTGCTTCAGTATGGGATCATGTGTGATCTCGTGGTTTAGTAGGAAGCACTCCTATGTGGCACCAAGTATAGCTTAAGCATAGTATGTTGCAGCCTGTTCAGCTAGTTGTGAGGCAGTATGGCTAAGGAAGCTATTGTCTGATTTTTTTGATCTCCAGTTAGATGCTACTTGTAGATACTGTGACAACCATAGTTGTGTAAAGTTGTCAGAGAATCTAGTATTCCATGAAAAGTCAAATCATATCGAGATCAAGTATCAGTATATCAGGGATATTGTGCAGAGAGGAGTAGTGAAGCTCTAGTATGTTGCGACGGACGGACAAATAGCTGATGTGTTGACTAAGCCATTGGCTAGGGTGAAGTTTGAGTACTTCAGGGAGAAGCTTGGTGTTCTCCAGATCGAGATTCCTCCCAAGAGGAAGTGATGTTTCCGTGTTGATCCTTTTTGACATGGTGAGAGGATTGGTTCCTTCCATGGTCAGATATAAGTGTTGTGCCCTTCCTACATGGTGAGAGGATTGGTTCCTTCCATGGTCAGATATAAGTGTTGTGCCCTTCCTACATGGTGAGAGGATTGGTTCCTTCCATGGTCAGATGTAAGAGTTGTGACATGGTGAGAGGATTGGTTCCTTCCATTGTTAGGTATATGTGTGAATGCCACATACAGCATGAAAAAGGGCTGGCTCTGTGAAGACACATCTAGTATGAAAAAGGACTAGCTCTGTGTAGATGGCACATCCAGCATGAAATAGGGCTAGATCTGTGAAGACACATCTAGTATGAAAAAGGACTAGCTCTGTGTAGATGGCACATCCAGCATGAAAAAGGGATGGCTCTGTGAAGACTCATCTAGTATGAAAAAGGACTAGCTTTGAGTAGCTGCCACATCTGGTATGAAAAAAGAGCAGCTCTGTGATGCCTCATCTGGTGTGAAAAAGGACCAACTCTATGATGCCACATCTAGTATGAAAAAGGACTAGCTATGTGATGATACATCTAGTATGAAAAAGGGCTGTCTCTGTAGAGGTTCCTATGACGAGAAGAATCAAGAGATAACACCTGTGATGATGACCCAGTGATGATATAGATCGAGTGATGATCCATATCTAGTGATGATGATCCAGCAGTGATGATACAGATCGAGTAATGATCCAGATCCAGTGATGATGCCCAGTGATGATCCAGATCCAGTGATGATGTCCAGCGATGATCCAGATCCAGTGATGATCTAGATCTGATGATGAAGATGAATTAAATATGAAGATGACTTGAATATGAATATGACTTGAAGATGAAGAAGACTTGAAGATGATGAGGACTCGAGGATGATCCAGAAGATATAGAGAAGAAGAATTGTGCTGAAAATTGTGTCGAAAGAATACCTTCCTAGTTAAGAGGGAGTGTTGATGTATATGTAACTTTGGAATGTATTTCACTTGTATTTCTTATATATTGTAACCCGATGTTTATTCCGGGATGTACTTGAGTTATTTCATGCCCCGATGTTCCTATCGAGAAGGTTTATCATGTAAACAAGTCATGTCAAGTCATTGTGGGTAACCCACCTATTGCCTAAGGGTTAAAGTCCCCGCAGTTCCGGGCCACTAGGGTTATTAGACTCTCCTAGTGAGGTCGACCCTAGTAGGGTTTTTGTCATGTCAAGATTAGTATAAATAGAGAGCTAGACTCTCTATTTATTACACAACTCATACACACTCAAGTGTAGCACATAGTTGAGGAAGGAGAAGACACTAGGGCTAGAAAAGAAGAAGGTTACTGCTGTCGGGAGATCACTTACTGTTTTGGGTTCTACTTTTGGTGTTGATTCTATCTTTGAGGAAGTTGTGGGGTTTTCTCCATTTATGGTTTCCCTGAGGATAAAAACTGTGTTCATTGTCTATTGTGTTTGATTGTTGTGCTTGTTATTCTCTCAGTAAAGATCCTAATATAATGCTAGCTTAATGATGAAATTCTACCACAATGGCCTAGGGAGAAGGCCCAAAAGGTGATTATTGTTCTGAATTCAGCCTCTAGGGAAGAACTAATTTCCTTGGGGATTACTGATAGGATATCAGTTCTGGTGGAAACAAGGAGGATGACCAAAAAGCACAACGTGTTGCAGAATTCACTTACTAGGATTAACCTTATTCAACAAGGGGTAGAAAAGTTCAAAAAATTGTTCCAGCCCCTGTTTCAGAAAGGGTTTCCTGAATTCTGGGGTCTAGAGGGGAAGTTGATCCCTTAGAGAAAATATGTCAAACTTCTAAACCAGGAAAGACTAAACCATGGAAAGTTTGAGGGTATGAATGGTGGGTTGAAGGGGAGGTAATCATTGATAAAATCAGTGAGGACTTCGAGCTGATAGCTCAATTCAGGAGTGTCAAATCAGATCTCCTTGCTATTGGTCATAGCCCCCTGATTGACTTGGATGTTCTCTTAAAGGAGCTATTTGAGATAGCCACCCCTACAGATCAACAGTGGAGAGATATAATAGAGTGATCAATCATCATCCTAGAAGGACCTCCAGCAGGTGAGTCAATCGTAGTCTGTTAAAGATATGCTCGGAGTTGTCGTTTTAATCAAGCAAACCAAAAAGCCCCAAATGTCGATATTTCCCTTTTTGATTTGTCACGTACAGCATAGCGTGCCTTCCTGAAATGTTTTGTGGTCATGACGCATCTTCTATATCAGATTTTGTTAGGATTTAGGACGTACTTTTGGGTTTGATTCCCGTAATGTAACTAATTTTGATGCCCTATTTTGAGATACGTCTCGGGGGTAAATTGCACTATAAATGTAACCTCTACGAAGGAGGAAGGGTTCGAATTTCATTTTTGAAGCCTCTGTGCTTGGATTGTAGCTCTATCAACTTTCTTGGAAGTGTTATTGAAAAGTGTTTTTTTGAGTTTCTGAGATTCATCACAGTGTTCATATTCAGTTTGTCTTTCCTGTTTGTGTCATTTCATATGTGTAAATTGTGCTAATTCTTTCTAGAGAAAATCATGACCTATCTTGAGGCTGCTAAGGGATGTTGTGACATGTCTTAAGCCTACTAGGACTATTGTGACTGGATTAAAGGGACTTGAGGATTGTTGAGGGTCCCAAGCCTATGTATGAAGGTACCATGACCTACTGTGGGTTACTAAGGGTGTCATGAGGGTGTGTAATGTGTTGGAAGCCTAATTGTGTACTGCTTGACTAGACCGTGATCTGTTAGTATGGATGGCAGTCTGTGTGAGGTTTAGTACATGGGTCGCTACCCTTTATTGGACTAGTTACACAACTAATGAAACCTCTGAGTTGATTCCTCTCACCCATGTGCTAGCTACCAAGCTGGAAGAAAATCTCACATAGGTCAGAAATAATGGAACCTAATCCTGGTTGAGGCCTGATGGAAAAACAAAAGTAACCATTGACTATAAAAATGACAATGGTGCATGGTTCCACTATGCATTCACACAGTTCTTATCTCCACTCAACGTGATGAGACAGTGACGAATGAACAAGACTTATCTAAAGGACGTGAGAGGGTTTGATTTTTATAGAAGGAGGATATGATTTGAATAGTAAACTATAATGACCCCCATTAGATCCTCATGATTTTTTTGGCTTATTTTCTTATGTAATTTGGTGAATGGATTCGTAAAAACACTTGTAAAAAATACCAGAGAGCTGTGCCAAATAGTTTTTGTTAGTTTTTGTAATAAATGTACTGCTGATATGTTGATAAAGGAGCATGGGCTCAAGAGGGCGAAGTCATTCATGACTTCACAAGGTCAAGGGAACTCTTAAGAGACCTAGGGTATTGTACATTTGTAATTTGCTTTATTTTGTAAAAGATGAATAAAATGGATAAGGAATCTAGATCCTTTTCCACAAGTAATAGTTAGGATTGAGTTAGTTGTGAGTCATAGGGTTAGCAGAGATTAATAAGGACTATACTCCTTTGTTATAAGATCTAGAAATAGAATCCGCTTGTATTTAAATCAGTTCGAGTTATTTTCATAGAATCTTAGTTAGCTTACAGAGTTTGTTTGCTTGCAGAAGCTTAGGTTAGCTCACAAAGCTTAGGATAGCTCATAGAGGTTTGAAGATAGCTCAAAGGAGATTTGATTAGCTCATAGAGCTTGAGAGGGAGATAAATTCTACATAGCATTAATGGAGGAATGAGAGATGCACATAAGAGAGAATGAGGAGAGAACAAGTACAATTCTCTTTGTCTATTTGAATTTCTGGTGAAATGAATAAAAACACAGGATTATACTCTACGTGTGGTTTTGATGGATTTCATGTCTTCATATAGTTATATAGAAGTATGAATTCATCCCATATTCACTCCATATAACCCTGTTTATAAACTCTATGGCTTTGGATTGCCATAGTTTTCGAATTGTAGAGAAGAATTGATCATGCTAGTGATCAATTAAGTGAAGCTTTGTAGAGGGTTAAACCTTAACCAGTCTCTCAAATAAAAAAATATCATAGAGTGGGGATCGATTATGGGTAAAATAAATAGTTTATAGTGATATCACCAGGAGAAGTTGAAAGATTTGAAAAACTTCTCACGTGCACGATATTCTATGGAATATGCTTAATAAATTTTGGAATCCACCGTTGATTTGGTGGGGACATTGATCGAACGATCAGAAATTCATCTCGTTGCATGAAAAAGTAAGTTGTATGAACACTCAGGCTGTCCGTGGAATTTATAGATCACTGATCAAGATCGATGGTGGGAAGAAATGTTGTGCGAAAACTCTTGTTTCAGAAGTGTGAAAAGTAAAAAAGCAGACTTTTGATTCCTGCATTCCGAAATGAATTCAGGTGCAGAAGGGAACTTGCAGAAACCTAGAATTTTGCTGTGGAAGAAAGTTAGACAGTGTGGAAATTTTTTTAACACAGAGTTTTTGTTTCATATCTCAAGGGTTTTGAATTTTGTACGCAAATCAATGGCATCATATGTGTAATGTTTGGCTTGTATATTGACTATAATTTTCAAATCTTGATTTTTGTAGCGCTAACAATGAACAATAAATTTAATAAATATTGCTTTGCATAAATAACAAGGAAAATAAACCCTAAATATAATATTCATATAACTTTGAGTTTACAATGACCGTAACACCAGTTCTAAGGTGGACAAGAAAATATGAAATTACTTTAACTCTAACCTGTAGCTTCCTGGGCATGCATAATTATTTATGGAAGTGCGCTTCCCTTCTTTGGTGTCTTCCCTACCTTGCCATCTCCTCAAAACAACCAAAATCATCTTCTTCTTAGACTCCCTTATTATGTTGCAGCGCCCTCCTTCACTACCCAAAAACATTATGCACAACCATAACAAGAAGGAATACTATAATGAGAGTGCCCAACAACGCCGTAGTATGATTCTTGTAGGTGTCAATATGGATTGCAACTCCATTTTTTGCTGTAACAACCCTTTATATTGTTGCAGATGAAGCATGGGGTTCACTATAGAAGTGGAACTATAAGGATATGTTCCCAACAGAATGTAAATTGTCCTCACGAACAAGATTGTGTCCTCTACAAATGATGTCATGTCCCATGTAGTCCAAACTCAATCAACAAATGAAAAATATGGCCTCCACAAGATGAAATCAGCCCCTATGTTACTCCCCCACATAGTCCAAAATCAACCAACAAATGAAGAATACAACCTCCATAATATGTAATCGATGCCTCTTTTATTTCTTATTTTTCAAAAACATAAAAACCAAAAAAGGAGAAAAGGGAAATATGCATGAATCTTTAACATCGTGTATCTAGATGGGCCTACAAATTTGTTGTATGTATAACCATGACATGAGCCTATAATCCTTTGTATACTATAATATTTTTACTTGTTAAACTCATAGGAATACCCCTTTGGGCTAAACCTTATTATAGAATATGTTACGGGGATGGCGCTGCGGAGTCCTAGTTTCTTATATTCTTATTTTACTTACTGCATAAGCGTTTCTAGCTTCTATTCTATTAATTGTCAAGGATATTTATAACTTACATTGTAGGGAGGTTCTATGGGTTAAATATAAATATTTTTCTAATGTGAAGATATTATAACCTATAGACTAACTAATATATGTTGTTAGTATGATAGGATATCAAGATGTTAAAGTTGTCACGACCATTTTAACATATCTGTGTATTTTTAGGAGGAGTTAGAACTAGCTTCGATCACCTCATTTAATGACTTGGAAGGTATGGGAAAATTCATTTCCTTTAGAGCTCAAGAAATATAACTTGGGAGTGAGTAAATTACTCAAAGGTGCAGTGCAATGGCCATAACATGATTAGAAATCACTTGGTTCAATAATTCCATATGCCACCTGTCGTTGACTCTCCAATGACCTAAATAGAATTTCCCATGCAAGAATTTGTAAATAGTACTACACTTCCACGACTAAAATTGTTCATTGAAAAATGCAAATACATAAATGAGGTGGAGGTTATAGATTGGCATCGCATGATATGTGGTAGATGTAAGGTAGGCATCATTGAAATTCGGCTAGAGGGATATCGTAGCAAATAACCATAGTTTCATTAGGAGAATGGTTTCAATAGTATAATATTGGTCTAAAACACATAGGTTAATGGTTCAAATTCCATTTATCTTTATAAGAATTTCATATGGTTGGAAGAGGTAAAGATAAAAAATCTTAATATTTAAAAGGATTATATAGGTTCTTATAGGTTTTCTCCAAGTAGGACCTTAACCAATGTCATGAATTGTCAAACTTATGGAGAGCATATAGATTAAATGTAACACCATATATCTCTTCTCATTATTCTAATATCCACGGTTACCTAGTTGATATGTCAATTATTAAGAAAGTAGATATGTAAGGCATACCACCATACAAATTTTAGCTCATATGATTTCCATAAGAAGAAAGATCATAAATACAACCAAGAAAAAAGCAAGAAATAATTGTTTGAATGCATATGATATATATATTTGTAAGGCAAGAAGCAATAATGAGTCATATCGCGCCAATAGTTACAAATAACATATCAAAGAAAACATCTTGTATAGAATCATAAGAGAGTCTATGGAAATATACTAATTTAGTACAATTATTTTATCCGTATGGTATCCTTAATTATTTACATGGGACCTTGAATGATATATATATATAATTTGATCAAGTAATTGGTAAATCCACCTAGGTATAAATGTAGTAGATACCGACTATAAATAATACTATGTTTGGATATTGTAACCTGAACATCTAACCTTATATGAAAATTACATCCCTTATGTGGTAAAGATAAAATTGGTTACTAGTGCACTTGAATCCATTGAAACAAACTCATTGTCCCCATCCTTCTACAAATAAACCTCACATTCCATGCATTATAATCCCTGCTTATTATATTATTTAACTTCATGTCATCCACCACAATAGGCTAATATACATGGTCAATTTCATGGTATACCCTATAAACCTCCGTATTTGTATCAAGTCGTTTTCCTTCTGAAATCCATTCATCAAAGGAATATTGTAAGTATGAATATTTGGTTCACAACCAATTTCCTTCATATGCTCCAATAGTGCAAGATAAATGAAAACTTTTCCTCCTTTGCAATGTCCATTATTCAAGGTAGTATAAGTTACTTCATTTGGTGTCAATCATTTTCAGTTAGGGATGATGTTTAAGGGAATACTTAAGGATAGATTAGTTGAAATTTTGGATCTATATAGCCATCATTTTCTCTGATCTATCTACAAGATTTTCATGGTTCACTAATTCATATAACAAGTATTGTAGGAATTAGAAAGGTGTCATCATTAGCACCTACAATACTAGGTATATACCTATACTTTGTTTGATAATTATAAAGATCAGATGGAGGGTTGACATTGTAGGTTAAAAATTATACTTATAAGGAGATGGGGTTCACATCAGGTTAATGGTTCAAATTCCTTTTATCTTTATAAGAATTTGATATGGTTGGAAGAGGTAAAGATACAAATTATTAATATTTAAAAGGATTATATAGGTTCTTATAGGTTTTCTCCAAGTAGGACTTTAACCAATGTATTGAATTTCCAAACTTATGGAGAGCATATAGATTAAATGTAACATCATATATCTCTTCTCATTATTCTAATATCCTTGGTTACCTAATTGATATGTCAATTAATAAAGTAGATTTGTAAGGCATACCATCATAGAAATTTTATCTCATATGATTTCCATAAGAAGAGAGATCATAAATCCAACCAAAACAAGAAATAATTGTTTGAATGCATGTGATATATCTCTTTGTAAGGAAAGAAATACTAATGAGTCATATCATGCCTCTAGTTACAAATAGCAGATCAAATAGAAAAAATCTTGTGTAGAATCATAAGAGAGTCTATGGAAATATACTAATTTAGTACAATTATTTTATCCTTATGGTATCCTTATTGACATGGGACCTTGAATTATATATCAGTAATTTGATCAAGTAACCGATAAATCCACCTAGCTATAAATGCAATAGATACCAACTAGAAATAATACTATGTATGTATATTGTAACCTCAACATCTAACCTCAGCTGAAAATGACAACCCTTATGTGGTAAGCTAAAATTGATTACTAGTGCACTTGATTCGATTGAAACAAAATCACTATACTCCCCATCCTTCTACAAATAAACCTCACAATCAACGCATTATAATCCATGCTTATTACATTATTTAACTTCATGCCATCCACCACAATAGGCTAATATACATGGTCGATTTCACGGTATACCCTCTCAACCTCCTTATTTGAGTCAAGTCATTTTCCTTGTGAAATGCATTCATAAAATGATTGTAAGTATGAATATTTGGTTCACAACCATGTTCCTTCATATGCTCCACTAGTGCAAGATAAATGACAACATTGCCTCTTTTGAAATGTCCATTATTCAAGGTAGTATGTGTTACTTCATTTGGTGTCAATCATTTTTAGTTAGGGATGATGGTTAAGGGAATACTTAAGGATAGATTAGATGAAAGTTTGGATCTATATAGCCATATTTTTCTTCGATTTAGCTACAAGATTATCATGGTTCATTAATTGATATAACAAGTTTTGTAGGAATTAGAAAGGTGTCCTTGTCATCATTATCACCTACAATAGTAGGTATATACTTATAATTTGTTTGATAATTATAACTAGGGTTGACATTGTAGATTAAAAATTATACTTATATGGAGATGGGGGTCACTGTCATATTCATATGGTCCATCAAGCAAGTTATTATGTTTTCATTAGGAGAATAGTTTCAATGGTATAATACTGGTCTAAAAAACATAGGTTAATGGTTCAAATTCCTTTTATCTCTATAAGAATTTCGTATGGTTGGAAAACGTAACGATAAAAATTCTTAATATTTAAAAGGCTTATTATATAGGTTCTTCTAGGTTTTCTCCAAGTAGGACCTAACCAATGTATTGAATTGTCTAACTTATGGATACCATATAGATTAAATGTAACAACATATATCTCTTCTCATTATTCTAATATCCCTAGTTACCTAATTGATATGTCAATTAAGAAAGTAGATTTGTAAGGCATACCACCATAGAAATTTCATCTCATATGATAATTTCCATAAGAAGAGAGATCATAAATCCAACCAAGAAAAAACTGAGAAATATTTTTTTGAATGCATATGATAGATATCTTCGTAAGAAAAGAAACAATAATGAGTCATATCATGCCAGTAGTTACAAATAGTAGATAAAAGAGAAAATATCTTGTGTAGAATCATAAGAGAGCCTATGGAAATATACTAATTTAGTACATTTATTTTATCCTTATGGTATCTGTACTTATTTAGATGGGACCTTGAATGATACATAAGTAATTTGATCAAGTAACCAGTAAATCCACCCAGGTATAAATGCAATATATACTCACTAGACATAATACTATGCTTGGATATTGTAACCTCAACATCTAACCTCTTATGAAAATGACATCCCTTATGTGGTAAGCTAAAATTGATTACTAGTGCAATTGAATCCATGGAAACAAATTAGTCATTGTCCCCATCCTTATAGAAATAAACCTCACAATCAATGAACTATAAGCCATTCTTATTACATTATTTAACTCCATGTCATCCAACACAATAGGATAATAAACATGGTCGATTTCATGGTATACCCTATCAACCTCCTTATTTGTATCAAGTCATTTTCCTTGTGAAATCCATTCTTCAAAGGATTGTAAGTATGGATATTTGGTTCACAACCATTTTCCTTCATATGCTCCACTAGTGCAAGATAAATGACAACTTTGCCTCCTTTTCAATGTCCATTATTCAAGGTAGTATATGTTACTTCATTTGGTGTTAATAATTTTTAGTTAGCGATGATCATTAAGGGAATACTTAAGAATAGATTAGATGAAGTTTTTGATCTATATAGCCATATTTTTCTCTAATCTAAATACAAGATTTTCATGGTTCACTAATTCATATAACAAGTGTTGTAGAAATTAGAAAGGTGTCCTTTCCATCATTAACACCTACAATGATAGGTATATACCTATTTGTTTGATAATTATAAAGAGATGGAGGGTTTACATTGTAGGTTTAAAATTATACTTATAAGGAGATGGGGGTCACATCATATTCATATGGTCCATCAAGCAAGTTATCAGATTTTCATTAGGAGAATAGTTTAAATGGTATATTACTGGTCTAAAAAACATAGGTTAATGGTTCAAATTCCTTTTATATTTATAATAATTTCATATGGTTGGAAAAGGTAATGATAAACAATTTTAATATCTAAAAGGATTATATAGGTTCTTGTAGGTTTTGTCCAAGTAGGACCTTAACCAATCTATTGAATTGTCAAACTTATGGAGAGCATATAGAGAAAATGTAACACCGTATATCTCTTCTCATTATTCTAATATCCCTGGTTAGCTAATTCATATGTCAATTAAGAAATTAAATTTGTAAGCTCAGTAGTTACAAATGGCATAAAGATAAAATATATTTTGTAGAATCAGAAGAGAGTCTATGGAAATAGACTAATTTTGTACAATTATTTTATCCTTATGGTATCCTTACTTATTGACATGGAACATTGAATGATATATAAATAATTTGATCAAGTAACTGGTAAATCCACGTAATTATAAATGCAGTAGATACCTACTAGAAATAATACTATGTTTGGATGTAACCTCAACATCTAACCTTAGATGAAAATCAAATCCCTTATGTGGTAAGATAAAATTGATTACTAGTGCACTTGAATCTATTGAAATAAATTCATTGTCCCCATCCTTCT
Organism: Pseudotsuga menziesii; assembly: GCA_001517045.1. Classification (NCBI taxonomy): domain Eukaryota; kingdom Viridiplantae; phylum Streptophyta; class Pinopsida; order Pinales; family Pinaceae; genus Pseudotsuga; species Pseudotsuga menziesii. The sequence continues at coordinate 97,287 of LPNX010695803.1, forward strand.
AAAAATAAACCTCATAATCAATTCCTTAGAATCAATGCTAATTATATTATTTAACTTCATGTCATCCACGACAATAGGCTAATACTCCATTTCATTTTGATGCATTTATTTGGTTCCCCCCTTCCTTCCTTTGGTCCACCTACATGACTCCTAGTACAAGGGTCCTTCCCATTTTCATTGAAAACCTTAGGAGAAAACTTGGGTTTTTTTTCTATCTATACAAAAAAGAATTAAATTTAGCAAAATAAAACAAAATTTAATAATAATAAAAAATTGGGACCCCTAACATAACTTTTCACATTTTATATCCTCCGAATAGTTTTTCTGGGAAAGGGTGGCATTTTATTTTTCCAAAGTCCAACATTTACTTTCTTTGATTCTGGTATTCAACACCACGAAAGATGAAGCTAAGCTGTTGGGATATATTGAGGTGAACTGCATGAGTGTAACTTAAGTTTCACTGCATTCTTGTTCCACCTTCTACGTTATTGCGGGTATTTTATCAATGATTTCATGAAACAACAAACAATGAAAACGTTATGTGGTTTCTTTATTGGCAAAAATCAAAATAGTTGGGTTGTGATTGTTTTGTGGCCACTAGATTTGGACTACACTTTCCCATTGCTGCAAGACCAGTATTGTGTTCATCTTTCAGGCTGCATGTTTAAACCTTGTATTTCTTGCAGCCTCTAAGGCTGAGGGGTATTCAATATTGGAGACTAAGATATCTTGTTGGCTACTATACGTGTCTAACCTAAACCTACAACACTCTAACCCTTTCTCTCCCTCAAGTGATGACATATGTTCCTTTTAGCAGATAGTCCTTACATATAGTCTTCCCTTTCACTTTTGAAACTTGTCAGATAGATTAATTGTTTAAACAACTTTCAGTTAGCAATTGAGTGATGACAGACTTTATTTTTTGGTTATGCAGGATTTGTACAAGTGGAGACATGGAGGTAAGTGATTGTTTGTGATTGAAGTATATAATTATTTTTATTTAATTTGAATTCTTCTTTTTTTAACAGAAACAAGTAGGTTTTATATTAATAAAATTGTGGTTGATCCACCCAAGAAGTTACATCTATGAGTTCTTCGCAAAAAACAAAATTCCCCATCACAACAAATGGGAATACTACTGTTATTTAAATTGTTAGAACATATTACTTTGTACTTTAATAACAATATAATAGGCTATGTATAATCAATACTCTAATCATGTTTAAAAAACAGAGAAAGCAAATTATGACACGAAATTAAAAAAAAAATGATTATGAAATTTTCAAAAAGAACGCATCAAATTGATCAAATGGGAAAGAAAGGGACATGCATATCATAAGGTAAATATTTAGAAATAGAACAATGTATTTCCTTATGCAGCATAATTCTTATTTTTGTTGTATGATGATGTTAGGCATATGTTTAATAACATTCTTGGCTACAGTTAGAAAGAAGAGGAAAATACAAACCATAGCAATGAAGATTACACCTTCTATTCCTTTGAATGACTCTACTAGTCCGAACAAAAAAACACATGACAAAGATGCATTTTCCTCTTTTTAGGAGGAGGAGAAACATGAACAAGTTAATCCCATTAATTCAGATTTTTCTAGTTCTTTATAACTATAAATCTTATGATTAAGAAATCTATAACACCTTTATGTGCCCTTCTTTTATGGAATATGTTCACAAACAACCATGGCATATGGATAACAGTGTAGAAGGGGAAGATCCCTCGACACAAAAAGAGGCAAAGCAACATGAAGAACAAGATAATATCATTAATGTATAATTTTGTAGTTCTTCATAAATAATTGTTTATGACTTAGAAATCCATAACACCTTTACGTGCCCTTCTTTTATAGAAGATGTTCACAAATAAGAATTCCAACAAGATATTAGTATACAAGGTGAAGATCCCTCTACACAAGAATCGACAGAGAAAGTCAATAAGAAAGGTAGAGGAGAAACTAAATGTGCAGAAATCAATAACTTGGAGGAAAAGATCGAAATTCATAACAGTGAAAGGAACCAACCAATTTGTCCAAACTTCGTGAAGCTATCTTCATTACTAGGTGTGCTCGCAAGGGAAATGGTTCCAATAAATTATTCTGATTGGAGGAAGGTTTTATATCAATTAAATTAGGACTTGTGGAACATTATTAATGTGAGTATTATACATTACGTATATTTGTTTTCAACATCTCTATTTTTGGATGATTTCAAAGTTTATTTTCAAACCATGTATGACATCTAAAAATGCAATTATTATATGTTGTAGGAAAAATTCATAATCCCTCCGGTCCTTAGAGAATATTGTATGAAATCCATTGTCCATAAGGAAAATAGTCATAAATATCGGTTGACCAAAAAATATTGTGACCCTTAAAATTCAACGGAGGAAACTTAAAAAAATGTTCCTCCAATCAGGATATGTGAGAGAGTGTGGAGAGAATTCATCCTATCACGAGCCACCACTGAATTCTTGGTAAGAAAATAGTTCACATATTATATAATCAAGTTTTTTAGAATGACTATTGGCTTGTAATGTTGACTTATATGTGTTATTTTCAATTGATTTCTAGGGTATAAGGAAACAAAACAAGGAAAATAAAGAAAAGGAGAGGGACTTGCTCACCTTTGGACACCGAGGTTATCAACGAGTCGAAGATGATATGGTAAACACTTGTGATGATATTTTATCTAATATGAGAAATATTAGCATATTTTAGTTTCATTGTAATGTCACCACTTAACCATACTATTTTACTTGTTGCAACTAGAAAAAATCTATAGCCTCTAATGATGCAACTACAAGAATTACTAGGGAAGACTTATGGAAGAAGTGCCATCAAAAGAAGGATGGCACTCCAATCACACTAGATGTCGGAGAAACAATAGTATGTTCTGAACCTTTTAATTTAGATATTGATTAAAATTTCATTTTACATGTTGCAATTGTTTTCTTCTATCATCTAATTTAACTATATGTCAATGTTAGCAAAACATTGAACAAGCACAAGTAGAAGGTGCATATCAAGAATTTACAGCTAGGGATGATGCCCTTGCTAAGGTACTAGGGATTGATGCAAGAGGAATATGTTGTGGTGTTGGATTAGGATTTAATCCAACTAGATTGTTTGGAATAATTCCATACAAGGAGGTGCTAGCTGTAATCCAAGCTACAGTGAAAGAAAAAACACAAGAAGTCATATCTTTGAAAACATCAATAACTAAACTACTGAAAAGAATAGAATATATGGAGAGAGAACATGTGGTCAACAAAAAAAGTGTTAGTGTCTAATTATTTACTCTTGTCTCAATATACATATTCTCACACTAATGATTTTAATTCTAATATATGATTGCTCATTGAACAATGTCCTACTGTAGAAAATGCTCATGCTGAAACCACGCCTATGGTGGAGGTTAGTTGTTTAATTATTACTTTAAATAATATTTTATATTCATATTTTAAATATATATATATATATATATATATATATATATATATATTATATTTTGTTTCCTTGACAAAGTATAGAGGGGACATAACAACCCCTATGAACGGACTACTACAAAATAAATTAACTTCAATGCATACTCCATCATCCCTAGTAAGTATTGAAAAATTTCGTAATTTAGTTCAATTTTATTTTATTTTATCAATATATTAGAAATCATTGTCTATTCGGCGTAGATTCGTGCATCAAAATATGATCAACATTTGGTACATAAAACACCAATGATTCCATCGAAACTGCAAATTGACAAAATGAAAACACCAATTCAGGTAGGATTGTAATTATTTAATTTAGGATCATCAATGTTTAAATTATTATTTCCATGCATCTTACTTTGTCTCATTTATTTGCAAGGTCAAGATAATGCTAACGAGTTGACACCAACTTCCCAATTGGGGCTAGAAGGAAAGAAATTCTTTCTCATTGCATTAAACTCAAGGGTTAAAGTTGTAAGGGAGACAATTCATAAGACTGACCCAAATGCAATGGTACAATGTGTCCCTGTTGGAAAAGGCTATTAGATTGTGAATCCAATAGAAATTTTAGATCCTTTATTTGAAAATAGAGCTCTACCATGTCCCAATGGCACATTATGTAATCTAGCAGATTCTTTATTGAGCTTCATTTCTTGGCATAAGGATGACATTGAACTATGTAACTAGTGGTTATACTGTGTGATTAGTGTTTTCAGTGATGTTGTATCAACTAAGAATAGTTGATTTATTAAATATTTATACTTAGATTAGGGAATAGTTTATAATTTTTTTGTAGTTCAGGATTAATCTTTACATTTAATTAAAATTTTGGGCACAAGTTGCAATTATATGCCATGGGCACAATTTCTGATTTTGTAATACATCAGTATTATATAACCTTCATTGCATGTGAAATGAGATGTTGTGTTGTGAATATGTGGAATGAGCAGTCTGTCTAGTATATTTTCCTTATTTTTATTTTTTTGCAAGTTATTTTATCCTTCTATTGCCTTCTATTGCCAAAAACATACATTTAGAAAAGAAAACCACATTAATATAATTTATTTTCCAGATTGTAGGAAGAATAAGAAAATGACCAAAATTAAATATTTAAAGGATAAGCTTGCATCCAAAAACAAATTCATATGCAATGATTAACAAAAATAGTAATCTGATATATTTAACTCAATTGAGGCCATGATCCTTTATGTTGTACAAAAAATCCAATCAACAAATCATTTTGAATTTGAAAATCAAAACTAAGTTTAAATATAGACTACTCAATTTGCACATTGAAGTCACCATGTTATTACATTTTTCATTCTGTGTTTGATAGTCATGTTCTGCATGTGTTCACAGCTGGAAGGAAGGTTTATGCTCCTTTTGTGTTTTTCTTTCTGTCTGGTATCTATATCACCTGGTAACACTGTTATTTGTGCAAAGTTGGAGAAGAAAACCCCATTTATTGACAATAACAAATCCTTGATGGGATTGTCATTCTTATATGCTTCTTCTACCAGGATCAGATCCTTCCTACAGGATATGCCAGCACAACACCTCTTTGGATTTTTCATCACATTCATTATATTTGGCAATTTTCAACAAGGAAAATGATGACAAATGCCTCTGAACTTTTATCCCCCAGCCCGAACATTCGTTCATACCAACCCTTATTAGAGATGTATACTATGCACTATAGTAATAGATTCCACGACCTTGTTTAGAGGCTTTGGCGGGATGTTCTTAGGACCAAGAACTTTAGGCACTGCTTTCGTAGTGGTGTTCCATATTATCAGGACAACATTTCCCTTACTAGCATCAGAAAGTATTTATAATGTAATGAACATCTTTAAATTTCCCTTACCAACATCAGAAGGTCTTTCTAATGTAATGAACATCTCTACCCCGATGGCTAGAGCTTCTTTTGCGTGAAGGTCTAGAAATGAATTAATTTCCAAGAAGCACCCAACAGTCAATAAAACACATCAAACAACAGGATTTCCAAGCATAATAGTAATTATAGATCCCCTATCAAGACCCCCAGGATCCTTAGCAGAATAATAGTTAGTCATCCATGTTCTTTACCAGTATTCACTCACTCTGTATCTTAGGACAACTCTGATCATGGCCTTATAACAAGGCAGGAAATTACTGAATCATCATTATCATTTGAGTTCACCTTTATTCCGTCAAACCCTCACACACACCATTATCAAGTAGCATGATGACAACATGAATGGTCACGTGGGCTCTTGATCTAATTTCTTGTGTGGTGATGCCAACTACGTTGCCCCTTCTGTGGTGAAGTCATTGTATCAATGGTGGAGGTGACCCACGACCTCTCTTGAAATCAGCTTCAATTTTCCTTATAGTGTTTGGACTTGACATCCATCACTTCATCGGAAGGCCTCATGATGGTATATTGGTAAATGGTGCTTCAGAGTTTGGAATATGAAGGAATGAGCGATTTCACATTTTGTCATTTCATCTCTTGTTTGCTACCTTGATTGTATTTTGAAAATATTGATGATTGAGGATTTTTTTGTGGATTTTTAACTTGTCCAACATTCTCATTGTGTATAACACACTCTTGTAAAATATGGACACACTTTCTTCAGCCTTAAAAAATGAGCATAATGCAGACTTGTCAACCAAGAAAATCGGTATAACTAAATAGTAATAGGAAGTAATATCAAACTGAGTAAGAACCATAATCCTCTACATACTTATTAACTCAAGCTAATTCATAAGCTGCAAGGGAATGTGTCCTTTCATGCACTCGTTCAGTTATATTCCTTGTCTTTCATTCCATAAATTGCATCACTTGTAATGCTAAAACTCTAGTGGAAAATTATAGGTTGATTATAGTCACATCCAAAATTCATCCAATATGAGCTCAATAGACAAATTAATAACATCAAGAAGAAACCTTGAAGAATAATTTATTGACTTGCCAAAACTGTGGTTTAGGGAAATTAGACCAATCCTAAGAGAAGATAAAAAATTGTCCAAATTTGGAATTATTGGTAAAATATTCCTAACTGGCCTTAAGGAATTCCTGCCACAACTCATAGGATGATTATAAAAATATTCCAATAGTTTGGATCTATAGAGTGTTATATGGTGCATCCAACCATATCATTGGCTTGGGAAAAAATTATTTCAAGAAGAAGGTATCAATCTACCAAAAGTGCCTCTCATCCATATTTTCACTGCTCTAGAAAAATGCCCGCCGAGGAGAGAGAAAAAAGCTCCAGAAGATGAAAGTGGTCTTGATGGATTTACCTTGTTTTCCTCTACCCATTGGGTATCTCACTTTCCAAGTTTGAAGGAAAAATGAAATCACCTTGGTGACCTAGGGTTTGAAGAGAACTGTTTAACTGTTAGACAAAGAGTTTGAGAGACCATTTGGAAATGCTAGCAAGGGGGTGTTCCTTTGATCATAAAATTCATCATATGATATGGTCATGTTCATTGTTGAAATGGCTATTGATCCATTCTCTTGGGTTTTCTTATTGTGATCAGATAAGGAAAATATCAACTTGCCAAAATAGAAGAAAAATGTTATTTTGCATACTAAAGACAAAGGAAAAATGGCTAAGTGTTGTAAAGGGGCTAAGTGATGCCCACATTAAGGTTGATTCCCACATTAACGATGATGCCATCATGGAATGGCATGGCATAGATGATGATATGGAATGAAGTTGAAATGATTGTTGCATTGTGACATCATTCTGGAGAAATACGACAAATTAGTGAAAATCAAGAAATTGGCTAAGTATGGGAAAATTGGTCCAAGTAGCCTTAAGAGGATGCCTGCTACAAATTGTGTATTGAAGAAAATTCCTGCAACACATGCAGATATTGTAGGCTGTTGTTTTCTCTACTCAACCATGGTCTTAGTTTTTCCAAAGAGACCCTGAAGAAGAATTTATGGACCTGCCACAACTAGGGTTTAGGGAAATTAGACCAAGCCTAGGAGAAGATAAAAAATTGTCTAAGTATGGAATTATTGGTAAAATATGCCTAACTGGCCTTAGGGAAATTCCTGCCTTAGCTCATTAGATGATGATAAAAATATTATGAGAGTGTGTATATCTAGAGTGTTGTATGGTGCATCTAACCATATCATTAGGCTGACCAAAAATTCTTTCAGGAAGAAGATATCAATTTGCCAAAAGTGCCTCTCAACCATATTTGCACTGCTCCAGAAAAATGTCCATCGAGGAGAGAGAAAGAAGCTCTAGAATATGAAAGTGGTATTGGTGGATTCGCCTTGTTGGCCTCTACCCATTGGGTATCTAACCCCTACATTTGTCTTTTTTTCCCTTGGAAAAATACAACTCTATAGCACATGAAAAACTTTAGCACAACATAAGGCAAACTGAATGCATTGCAAAAATAATTTACAAATCAAGCCCTGACCAACCCCACAATAGCACTACTAAATCAATAGATGAATCATAAGAATGCAATGATTTTTATTAGTACAAACTATAAAACCTCGCAGCATACTCACCAGTAATATATCAACAACAAAGTCAATGTACTGACTGATAAACTTGGAATTAATCCCCACAAGATCACATGGGAGAGCATCACATACAAATTCTCTTTGAATCTATATAAAGCAACTATGAACAAATATTGCAAAAGATACCTTCATGGCTATAATCTATACTCTAGATGATAAATCAGATAGGTTTCGGGAGCTTTATAGTGATTGATCGAGGGTTTTGATAACTTCATCTTCTGACAACTGTATGAGTCAGTAACATTGTCTATATAGATACTTTGGATTTTAATGTCAATATCTCGGAGTTGGTTAAGGCACTCCATTAATGTTTTCTACGTGATGTAATTGGCAGTTCCAATGATCACTTTTGATCATCTTTAACATTAATTTAATTTATTTTCCACATTGTAGCAAGAATAACAAAATGACCAAAATTAAATATTTAAAGGAATAAGCTTGCATCAAGAAACAAATTCCTATGCAATAAATAAAAATAATAGTAAGTTGATTTCTTAACTCAATTGAGCCTAGGATAATTTTAATGAAAAATATTTTTTTCATATGATATAGGGACATTAACGTCATAACCCAATATACCTGAATTTGTGAAAAAAAACAATATACATGAAATCAATTAAAAGAACCCATTTGTCTGCATTCCTAAGCTTGCATTCCTCAGTGTGCATTCCTTAGCATGCATTCCTAAGCTTTCATTCCTTAGCATGCATTTCTTGACATGCATACCAAACCAACCACGAACACAATTGAAATTGGGTCATCGCGCACTATGGAAATAGATGAAACAGGGGTGTCTTCAACCATGGAAACACACATAGGGGCCTTCTCTACTATGACATTAGGAGAAGTGTGGGGTTCCCAGGTTGAAAATTTCACAGTGAAAAAATTCTAAGAGAATGTTAATGAATGGAGTGATACAAGAATATGGTCAACTGGTATGTTAAATATCCTTTTAAGAGAAGGAGTGGATAGGTCCATTTTTTGACATTTTAATTTCCAAAATGACGAGATAGATGATGCCATCTATAGTTATGATCATGGGGATATGGAATTGAATATTTTTGGGAAGAGGGTTCATCTAGAGCCCTATTTGGTTGCTAGAGCAGCCAAAATTCCACTAAGAGACGGGGCAATGTTAAACTCATGGAAAACCCCCAAGATAGAAAATATTGAGATGGCTAGTAAAATTTGTGGGAAATGGGTTGTTGTTCCCAGGGATGGTCTAAAAATGCAATATGTTTCTCAATTAATATACAAAACCCTGATTCAGATCATCCTTAGGACCATTATGAATCACCATAAGTGGCCTGATATTTTAGGTGATTGCATGAAGCTGGCCATACATCACTACTAGATTTTGATCCAAAATCCAACGGTTTTTTCCGACGGCGCGTGGATTTTTTCTTTTAACCGTGCCAAAAATCAGAAAGATTAATTTTTTTTTTGAAATGGTGGGGATCAGTGTCGCTTAAGAGACAACAATTCTCCTATGTGTCTCTTAAGCGACGGCGCTAAAATTTCTATCCTCCTAAGTGTCGCTTAAGCGACGGATATCTTCCTAAGTGTCGCTTAGGCGACGACTCTAAAATTGCTTGATTTTTTAAAATCCAACTACAAGGATAAAAGGGAATTGTCAACCTGGAAATGTTGAAAGTTCTGTAAAAACGTTGTGGTAAATATTCAATATTGATTCATAAGATATCATGAAAATGAAACTATTTAGCAATCATAACCTTCTAAGAACACCCATGTTTACACCACATCAAGGCCCGCCATCTAAGTAGGTCACCAATCATACATGCCACTACATGATTACATGAATCCTAACTAGTTTACCTTATATATCTCTTGGTTATATTTCAAATCTAGCATTTTCTTTTCATATATAGTGTTGCACCCTAAATATTATTAGACCAATGCAAACATGTAAGTTTTACTAACTTTCCAAATCAAACACATCTAATTCTCATCAAAGATGGTCGATATACTTCATCATTGTTGGGGAAAAAATAATTTTCTAATTTTGGTTTATGGTAGGTTCCAATCATAACTACTGCAACTGAAAATGCAATCAAATAGAAATAGACAATATATTATTTACCTTTCAAGGAAACTTCCCCATTAATTGCATTGAAAACAAAGAAGGACACTCTATTGGACAAAAATCTAGAGCATGTATACTTTATGCCATTTCCTTTGTTTGCAATAGGAGTCTCTAAATTGCACTTTGATAATAACCTCCAAGTGATCCTGGATTTGAACAATACTTAACATCCAACTCATTCCATAATATCATTCTTGGTCTCTGTATCCAACATTGTCTCCATGCCAAATAAGCTAACAACACTTTCAAAATACACTTAATTCGTTAATTATTTAAAATGGAAAGCGCCATATGGGTGAATATCCCTCAAGCAAGGTGGTAGGAACTCAAGAATTCTATGGATTAATGAGTGAGCCGTCGCTTAAGCGAAGCTTATGAGGCTATAATAGTGGCGCCATATGGGTGAATATCCCTCAAGCAAGGTGGTAGGAACTCAAGAATTCTATGGATTAATGAACCAAACACCAATTTCTTTATAAGACAGAACATCAAATTTGCAACCAGAACCAATTTCTTTAAAAATATCCGTCCTAATTTTTTTTACATTAAATATTTTTGAATATTAATGTGCTTAATAATAAATAATAATGTTGACTATTTTTTTATATTAAATTATTTTTAAATATTAATTTTCTTAAAAAATAAATAATCTGGTATTATTAATACATTATAAAATTATTTTAGGGTAAAGCTAATTTTGAAAATACATTGAAATATTTTATTTCCTACTTCCATAATTTTCTTTTTTACCTTGTTAAACCATAAAAGTCCATATACAAAGTAGAAAAATTCAAACAAAATTATTTAATTAACATAAGGTATATCTAATACCATTCATTTGAAATGTAGGTACATTGAAGGAGCGGGTTTGGATTGGACCGTCTGCTATAGAAAATTCAAGGGAATGGCGGCTGAACAAATCAACAATACTGCATGTTAGTGTTATTGCCTCTACTCTTCTGCAAAAACCTAGATTTCTTTTTTGGTACATTCAACCATCTTCATCGCTTCCCTGTTATCTAAAATCTAACGCATATATTTTGTTTCATTCTACCAATTTTGTTGCTCTGTTCTGTTCGGATGCAAAACGACATTGGTGAAAAGCACTCGATAGATAAGGAACGAAGATGAGCTTTCCATATGAATCGAGCCCTTTGAAACCTTTTTCGTGAAACATTCGAAACATTCTTTTTTGTAAATTCATTCAGCACTATTAACCATTCACTGTTTTATCTCACAAATAAATTTTATTGAAAATATATTGTTATGATGCAAACCACCATTGACAGGAAAAGATTGAGGGATGAAGGAGGACAAGTCTCCAATACGATTTAAGCCCTTCAGTACCTATAACGAATTTGAGTTACAGGTATGTATGGATCTCGGTTTTCTTTCTTAATATTTTACCCATGATTCCATGGGTATGGAAAATGCTCCAGGTAATGATTCAAACCCTTAAAAAAACGTGCTCTAACGAACTTGGGTTTTCTTGGCACTCAATATTACCAACTAATGATGTTATTACCAATAGGGTTTCTGCCCTTTGTCCACATAGGAGTGGTCAATAGGTAATTCTTCATCACGTGAACAATAAGAGAGGGCCGAAGAGGATAAGGCCGCAGGGGACAGAGCTCGCAGAGGAGAGGGCGGAAAAGGAGGGTTTGCAAAGGAGGAGGGTTTGCAGAGGTCACACTGAGGTTGACAGAATGCCCCAAATGGATCCGTTCTCAGGAATTCCACCATATCAGTTGCACTTGTAAGTAGATGCTCTTTAATAGATAAGCTAACCTCCTTGCTTGAGCTCATTTCTTTTACCAGGATTTCCATGTTCTTCAACAAAAATAGATCACTAGACATACATCTCTCTTCTATAGAGGGAATTAAATTATTGAATAGGATTCTACATTTATCATGTATACCCTCAAATAGCCTGTCAAACTTTATGGTCATTATGACCTCAAGAAACTATTGAAAACTTCTGCATCAACCTCAATTCCCCCTGTGTAAACCGGCATAGTAAGTGAAGCAGCAATAAAAGGAACACAATAGCTAAAGGAAAGTTATCAAGTAAGCCTAGATCACTGAACTTGCAGAAGAGGATTCTGTACAGCATATGGCCTCTGTATGTGTTGCATCTGCAACAGCAGCAAATACAGGTCGTGGTAACATTATTGGAGTAGACAAAATTCCTGAAGAAATGAATGAGATGAAGATTAAAGATGACAAGGAGATGGAAGCTACTGTAGTGGATGGAAATGGTACAGAAACGGGCCATATTATAGTCACCACCATTGGTGGCAGGAATGGCCAACCTAATCAAACCATAAGCTACATGGCAGAACGTGTGGTGGGAACTAGATCATTTGGAATTGTATTTCAGGCTAAATGCTTAGAGACAGGGGAGACTGTAGCAATTAAAAAGGTTCTGCAGGACAAACGATATAAGAACCGTGAACTACAAACAATGCGCCTTCTGGATCATCCAAATATTGTCTCTCTAAAGCATTGTTTTTTTTCAACCACTGATAAGGATGAGCTCTATCTCAATCTGGTGTTGGAGTATGTACCAGAGACAGTTTATCGTGTAGCAAAGCACTACAGTAGGATGAATCAACGGATGCTTCTGCTTTATGTAAAATTATATACTTATCAGATCTGTAGGGCCCTGGCCTATATCCATGGTGGTATTGGAGTATGTCACAGGGACATAAAACCACAGAATCTTCTGGTCAATCCTCACACCCATCAGCTTAAGCTCTGTGACTTTGGAAGTGCAACCCTGGTGAGAATACCCAGATTTCATTTTGGTTTTCGCAATTGAGAGTGTTTTATAACACACCTAATTTGTGCTTGGTCATAAGAATCTTCATTGTTTAGTAATAATATGGAATAGGAGTTAGATCAGGTATACATATTGTTAACTTGTGTAACATCAATATGTTGTTAACCCCACATTAAGAATTGAAGGAATGGTATTCAAAGTCAGTAAAATACTAGTTTTCGTTCTTGTTCTTTGTGTATGTAGTGAATTGTGCAGTAATATCATGAAAGTTTTCTCATGTTTTACTTGCTACCTTTGTTGTGTTCAGAACCAGACAGATACTCCCAGGATTGTCATTCTGTCTAAACACGATGGTGCCTTACAACAAACAGAGGTAAGAGTATACGACTTATTACATAATTTTTCACTAAGATGAAGGGGTATGATCAGATTTCTTTGGTGGATTTTGCGACTTAGAGGTCAAAATGTCAAATTCTAATGAATCCATCTTATACAATGTACATGCTCAATATGGAACTAACCACATTAGAAGTATCACCCTCTACATCTGCTCAGAACTACCGTTATTCTGTTGTAAAGTATTAAAAAAGCTTCAAACTGATTGAGAACATGCACAAGTCCTATGGTCATGGTGTTTCCTATGGTCATGGTGTTTCCAGCGCTGTTTGAATGTTCCTGTAGCAGCCTCCTATTGAAAGTCCATAGATCACAAGGAAGACCCTTACGGTCAAAGATTCCTGTAGCAATTTCCAGCAATTAGACCAGCATTCATCTCCCAGTAATCTGTGCAGAGAAGTATTCAGCCCTTTGAAGAAATCTGCACATGATTTATCGTCATAGTCTTCATTGTGTGCCAGGGGGTTCTACGCCTTGGAGGGTTTCTTTGCCTTTCTTTGCTTCAGCGTTCAGCTCTGGAAGATCATTCCATACTTTTTCATGCTAATTGATAAGAGCATTCAGCCTTCTTTGGACATAATTAGTGAGTCAGACTACTCTAGGCTTGTACTAGCTGTTTTGAGGTGGGACAATTTCATTTGGAGGCTTATTTCAACCATTTTTGCACAGGTCTTGTTCCTTTTTTTGAGGATGATCACTTGGGATATATGCATGGAGGTTTAAACTTTATACCCTAAATGCATGGCATTTGGAGGCTGATCGCTGGATATCTTGTTTCTTTTTTCCTTTTTACAGCCCACACATGAGGCAAAGTTACACTCATTTGTTGGAGCATTCATCCTATGGGAGCTAGTTGGCACACATTCCATGGAAGCATCCTATTATTGGATGTGTTTCATGAAGGGTTCCACTTTGTTAGAGGGTCTTTTCAGAATTTTCCCATCGCTTGAGAAGGGGCCACCCCATTTTAGAACTTCCTTGCTTGCACGTGTCAATGTCTTAGAGAGTTCATTGCCATGTTTTGTGGTTTCTTTCACATGGAACTAAGGTTATATGAGGTAGGACCTTTGTGGACAGTTGCTCGTGTTTGTTGGAGTGGTTATGGAGGCTTACCTTGAAGAGCCCTTTCATTGTGAGAGAATCTTTGCATGGTTATATGCCTAGTTTTATGGCAAGCGTTTACCATTGAAGAGCCCTTTCATGGTTATATTATGCAGAGGTAGAGGAATCAGAGTCAAGAAGTGATTTGCTAATATGGAGAAGGAAGGAAGATCACATATTCTGGGAAAAACACTTGAAAATTTCTACAGATGCATGATCAAGATATTGTGTATTTATAGTAATGCTATCCCTTCAATTTTGCACTATCTCATGTCATCCCTTTACCCTCATAGTGCATTATTACTGTCAAATTGTAGGTTGGTCTGTATCTCCGTAATTCAGTATTGTTTTGTTGTATTTATATCAGACTGTTACAGCATTAATTGTGGTCATTTATCCTGCATGATAGGTTTATCTCTTACTGAAGAATATTGTCTGCAGGTGAGTATTGTGCATATTTGTGAAGGGACATTGACAAAGCGGTTGATTGAGTTTGAAAATACAGATTCAGGCTGTTTGACTGTAAGTATTCTATGAATGATATCAGTTTAATTAGTCATGAAAAGTTTAAAGAAGTCATTCAATTTTACTTCTAAGTACTGGAAAAATAAACCAGAGTCATAATTATTCAGTCCTGACAAACGATTTAATTTTTTATTGTTTTATTGGAATATATTGAGGCTTATATTACCAAATTACAAAAGTACATCTCCTTAGATTTGCTCACTCTTCCAATTCAGGCCGTAAGACATCACATTATCAGAGTGAGTACTGTTTCTCAAGAGGCCAGAGTATATCAAATATGTGTCAAATTTGGTCACTATTTGTTCTCGAATTCTTTTGACTGGACCACCAGGTTAGTGACTATTAGTATTTTTTGTCTCTGATAAATTGCATGCTTCAAATTGCAGTGGGATTCTAACCACATGATATACCCATGATTCTAAATAGCTTGTTCCTATTTTTAAATCTTCTCTCCAACAAACCAAAGCCCAAGTTCAGTTTTTTAAGCATCTGTATAGAACATAGAGTAACCTAAGCATCTGTATACTATATATTACAGATTTTACTTCGACTTCAGCATGACATATGTAGGAGCTGGTATGATCTGTCCACACTTGGTGAATTTGTCCATATTGTTCGGAGCAGTCATCTCTTGGGGTATCATGTGGCCTCTTGTACAAAACCAGCAAGGATACCGGTACACTGCCACAGGCTCCAGTATGCATGGCATCCAAGGTTACAAGGTCTTTCTGTCTATTGCTCTCATATTGGGCGATGGACTATACCATTTCGTCAAGATCTTGTACAATATCACTGTGACCACTATGTATAGTCAATCGAAGAAGAATCAAAATGGTCTTCCAGTAGTAACCAGTGATTCATTATGTTTCTCTATGCTCTAGTGCAAATATCTATGCTATGCCGATGGATATTGTAGTCGTATTCCCTTGCTGTAGAGACTGTTTATGCCAATGGTACACAATGCCCTATGAAAGAATCAATACTAATATGAACACCATGAGCCCTACGATGTAGACTTCATTTCTGGAGCTCCATGTCATGTTATGTCTTGTCTAGTCTGGTCTGTGAATGTGTTGTCGTTTTTGTGGCTATGTGTTGTTGTGTCTGTGTATGTATTCCAAAGGTGGAGGTAGAGGCAAGCAATTGCATCACACCAACTTTTGTATCAATAGAAAATGCCTCAGAGACCGTGCCCATGGAATTTCTTGGAGGCAAGTCATTCTTCCTTTAATTTATTCTCCTAGGTTTTCTTTGTCTTTTTAATATTGATTCTCTGTGTTATAGTGGTTTCTTGATCTGATAACTAAAAATTGGTTTCCACAGTGGTGTGTCAACATACCCTCTTGTTCGCAGAGCAGGGACATGTATCCCCTGTTAGAAGTGGAGATCAGTGCACATACCAAGAATAATTCAGAAAATGCAAATAGGATGTGGGTGCCATACCCCACTTTTGAGCACTCTGTATATTTAATTGTGATTTGTCTACTTTTCATATATCCTTGAAATATTTTCAAATTTTTTCAATCTAATCCTTTACAGAGGGAGACAACTTTATATTATGCGGTAGAGTATGAAGAAAGGGAGCCATCCAAGTCGTACAGCTGGTGGTTGTATTCCACCTCCACCTAATATGCAGGCCGTGATACACATTTTGATGGAAGCCAGGATGGACTAGCACAGGAAGGTTGGGCAGTGGAGCTACTGCTGATCCTAGTGGTGTGAGCCAGTACTATGATGTTCATATAGGAAGCAAAGGAGATCAAGACATCAATGAGTGCTAGATCTTCAGCAAGGCTGGGCATTGGAGCTACTACTGATCCTAATAAAGTGAGCTAGGATCAAATAGTAGAGGAAGGTTAGGCATTGTGGCTGCTGCTGATCCTAATGAAGTGAGTCATTACTATGGTGTTTAAAGTTGTACATGAAGTAAAGGAGGACATCACTGAGTGCTAGAGTTTCAGCAAGGTAGTTGAATTCTATCCTCCTTTTTTCTAGCACTTGCAGAATGCTGTGTAATGCTAAGAAGGCCAATGATTGGGAAGTTGTAACAGTTAAAGTTAAACATTAAACAATTTGCAAATAAGCACTTGTGAAGTTGTGACAGTTAATCAATTTTCTCTATCTAAACAGAAAACTACCAAAATTTCTGAAATATAAAATGGTGAAGGATTCTTGGCAGTGGAGTATTATTCCATGTAAGATGATACTATATAAATTCATCAGATAGCAGTGTATGCTTTTATTTTGTCCTGAATTCATGTCGTGTCTACAAATTTTCAATAACAATTAAATTATTGAGATGGGTTGATTTGTAATTCCAATCTCTATTGAGCTGAATTTGGAAATTGTGTCATAGAAGTTGAAACACTTTGGCTTCAAAGGTTTGTCTTAATGATAAATTCCAGCTTCCAAGATAAAATTGAATTTGTTCTTAATGTGCATTGGTTGGAATTGGTATGTTTCTCATGCTCCAAAACATCTAGCCACCTTCTCCAAGTTTATTACCATAATTGAACTTGTTTGTAGATGCAACTCTTTCAATGAGAAATCCCTCCAAATGCTGCCTTTCTTTTCCACAGATTTTTTTCTAGATGGTTGATAGTGAACAAGAAACTCTTTGAGTAAATTCATTTCATTTTCAGGCCATAATTCATTGCATAGAGTTCAAGGATTGATTTCTTGAAAAC
>LPNX010695803.1:115128-228050 GCA_001517045.1 Pseudotsuga menziesii
AACCACTTCCAGAGTCAACATCCCCTGTACTAGTAGCAACGCACAATCTATTTGAAACTTGGTAAGTAACTATACCATTTCTTAGGTTGTATTTTGTCTTTGCAACTAACAGTATCCACTGTATTTTGATCATTACAGGATAACAATCCATTTAGGCTTTCAAATCACAAAATCTCAAGTAGTTTGCTTGTTCTTTTAGGCGACCAACCATCTTCCAGTGTGCTCTTTAATAAATGGAAAGCATTAGATGTTTCTTATCAGGGCACACATAATTCCCACATGAACAACTCACATTTAATTATTCTCCATTGTCTTTTCCATGGAACTGTGGATTAGCTAGTTTATCATATTTTCCTTCAAAAATTAATAGAAATGCTTAGTGGAGGATAGTATGATTTGTGTCTGAGTCCATCTTATTTTGCTGGTTCACCATTTACAAGTTCAATCAATATTATTCAAAATATGTACACATCACAACATTCATAAGATTTTGCCCATAACATATTTAGGCATAAGATAACCTAGTGTTCCTTTCACTCTTGTGGTGACATTCGTTGCAAACCCAATAGGAAAAAATTGAGATTTAAAGTATGAATCTAGCAGTACATTGCTTTCCTTAATATCTCTGCGAATCATATAAGGTGTTGCATGATGGTGAAGATGAGCAAGACCCTCTGCAGAACCACTTTCTATGTTCATTCATCTAGACCAGTCAATGAGGCATTTTGCAGAGACTATAGAGACGTGAAAATATAGTGAGATTGGGTATGCAGTCATAGACTATGAGACATTTATGACCTTCAACACAGTATCCATGCAAGCCGAGTCAAATTTTATGTCTAACTTGACCAAAAATCTGTACTTCCACTGCAAACTCCATTTCAGCTTTGGTACTCTACACCTCACAACAGACTGTGGAACATACCAAAGATGACCCAAAAACCACCTTTTCCAATTTTATTATCATAATTGAAATTGTTTGTAGATGCAACTATTTCAATGAAAAACCCGGTCAAACACTGCCTTTCTTTTCCATTTCCTTCCTTTGAGATGTTGGGTAGTAAACAAGGAACTGTTTGAGCAATTTACTTCATTCTCAGGCCATAATTTATCACCCTATGCAAGAACCACAAAAAGAACTTTTTTCATTGCATGCAGTTGAAGAATTGGTTTCTTAAAAACTCCACTGCCATCTAGGACCTATTAGCCGTCTACATTTTTTCTTCATTAAGGATAACAGTACGAGCAACGATTATTGATGTCTTACATCTTGATCAATAGTCAACTCAATCTTTCTAACAACAATATGCACATCTGCAGTATCTGTTGAATCATGTTGAATCAGAACAGATGTATTAGCATTTTTTGGATCGTAGTTGAAGAGTGGGCCATAATGACTTCTATCTTATTTACCATATTGGGCAGTATTGGGATTTTATTTTTATTTTTATTGGGCCTGTCCATGATCTTTTTGTATTTTTCACTTCGTTAACGATTTGAAACCAATGTTTCGATCATGAATCTTTCTCACTTCAGGGAAGTAGAGATAGCAAGAAGTTTTATGAATAAACCAGCATGACACCTCATAACTTGTTGTGACAGTACTCCATAATGTATTATGGGTTGTCTTGGAGAGAAGATCGAAAGAGATCAAATTGAGAAACACCCACACAATTTCAAGATTTTTTTTTTTTTAAAATATTCCCTTCCATCGCTTAAGCGACGGTTCCTGTCTGTCGCTTATGCGACACTTACTTCTTCTTACCGTCNTGAGAAACCCCCACACAATTTCAAGATTTTTTTTTTTTTAAAATATTCCCTTCCATCGCTTAAGCGACGGTTCCTGTCTGTCGCTTATGCGACACTTACTTCTTCTTACCGTCGCATATTCGACGCTTACCTTTTTTTTCCGTCGCTTAAGCGACGCCTTTGTCCTAAAGGTGTCGGTTAAGAGACGCCTGTAGGTGTAAATGTTGTTAAAAAAATTTGTGACCGTCTCTTAATAAGTGTCGGATAACCGACAGTTAGTTAAGTGTCTCTTAACTGACAGTTACTTAGGTGTCGGATAACCGACAAAAATTTTCCAACGCTTAAGAAAAAATCAAAGTGTCGTACATGCGACAGGAAAGTGTCGAAAATCCGACATGACGGCCGTCGTATTTTTGGTCGAAATGTAGTAGTGCATTGGGTTGAAGACATGGCCATAGATGTCCCTCATCTATTGTCTAGGAAATTGCACTTTGCATTTCAAGATAGTAAAATGAAGAGGGTCAAGTTTGGTTACCCAGGAACACTACAAAAAATTTGTTATTTATGTCGACCCAATGTTGTAGGGTCAAATTCTATGAGAACATACATTAGGAAGCCTGAAGAAGAACAAAAAAATGATGAATTACCTCAAACTTCTTTAAAGAACAATGTAGAAGGAGTTTCTACTGAAACTACATCAACATTAGATGGAAAACCTTTCGAGGACAATATGGAATTTGTGGGAAATGACATATATTCATTTTCCCCTAAAGAAGGTTTTGTTGTCACAACTTTGGCTGGAATGCATGGAAATGAAAATGCAGATCAATGGGAGGAAATTGTGAACAATGATATGGACCGTTAACTGACTAGTGATGAAGACCTAATTCATGCCAAATATTCTTTTGATGGTATATTTTTTTTCTTTATTTGATAAAATGGTGCATTTCAAAGAACAATATACCTTGTGGGAGGATTCCTTCACAGCTAGCGACGAATTATGAAGAACTGAGGATGCGCAAATTCTTGATTTTGTACATCGTGTTACAGGTTTAGAGAAAAAAATTGTGGAAACTGAAAAAATAATTGGCCAGAAGGATAAACTTATTAAGGATCGATTTCTGAACTTGACAGACTGAGAGACATGTTTCAAGATGAAAAGAAAAAATATGAGAAAACTATAGGGAGACTTAAAAATGAGCTGAAAAATAGGCTTGAAGTTTTGAACATGCCACCACTGAAGACTGTATTTGGTAAGGAAGCAAAATTTCAACAATAATTGAAACAAAAAGAAACATTTATTATTGGTTTGAAGGTCAAGTTTGAAAAGACAATTTGAGAAATGATCTGTTATCTCCCAAAATAAATTTATTTTGATAGTATGAAGAACTTAAGTCATGAGATGAAAGATATGAATATCACTGACAGTTTGAAAGCCTCTGTTTTTTTATTTGGGTAAAAATTCCACAAGTTGTAGCTTTCGGTGGCTTGGGTGAGGATCAGAACATCTCATTAGCCACCAAAAGATGGAAGATAAATAACAGGTGGAAAACCCCTTCGACGATTAGGCATATTGCTAAACTTTTTTACTGCCATCGAAACATTTTTAAACAGTGATCGGAGGTGTAGTCCTCTATTCCACCGACGTTTCAGAGTTTTAGTTCACTGCGGCGCCACCACTACGGAGAATATAGTGATTGAAATATCTGATGGTTAGTAGTTTGGAGTTTCGATCACCGATTTTTTGGAGTTTTAGTTCCCTGCGACGCCACCACTGCAGAGAATATAGTGATTGAAAGTTCCAATGCTTAGTAGTTTGGAGTTTAGATCGTCAACATTTCAGAGTTTTAGTTCACTGCGGCATTGCCACTATGGACAAGCTAGCGGTTGAAAGCTCTGATACGTTTAGTCTTGGGGTTATGATCGTTGATGCTGAGAAGATTAGTTCGTTTCACCTCCAAAACAGCGGCAGTGCTGAGATTTAAAGTTTCGACGCGCTAGTGGCTTGATGTTTCGATCACCGATCATTAGTGGTCTAAGGTTCCAATCGTCGATGCTGGGAGGAATAGTTTGTTTCACCTCCAAAATAGTGGCAACACTCATACTTGAGGTGCCAGTGGGCTAGAAGACAAAGCTTCCAATCACTGATGAGCTAGTGATGGAAAGCGCTGATACGTTCAGGCTTGGAGCACCGACAGGCTAGAGAAAAGAGTTTTCGATTGCTGATGAAGAAACTATTGTGACGTTATTCAGTTGAGGTGCCAACATTGTGGTGCCATTTAGATAAGAAGTTTTGACACATTAGTGAGTACATCTTCCGATCGCCGACAAGCTAGTGGTTGAAAGCTCCGATACGTTCAGTCTTGGTGTTCCAATCACCGATGTTGAGAAGATTAGTCATTTGAGGTGCCGAAACTACGGTGGAATTGAGGCTTGGGGTGCCGACACTTAGAGGTTAGAGCTTCTGATCAGTGACCGTGGAAACAAGGTAGAAAATTCTGGTGGATTAAAGAAGAAAGGCCACTTCAGTTAACCACCGAGACACTAGTTGTTGGCGGCAATTTCACACTAAACCAGTAGTGGTGATTATCGACAACTACTGCAGTTATTTAGTATTCACTCAGTGAAATAGATCTTCACAATAGATAGAAAAATAGTTAGCAAGGGTTTGGAGCCCTAATCTGAGAAAACTATCACTTTCAAGTATTTTTTGTGTAAACAGATCAGATTTTCAGGATCTGTCATTTTTGTAGAAGGCTATAAAGCCCATGATTGATTTTATAATAAAGGTTCAAATTCGGGGATTCATGAGCCAATAATGCTTTCAAGCTTCACATTTTACTTATTCATGATATAATCTCTTTTGTTGTGATCTGTTCAGCCATGATCTCTTTCTTTACTGTATTTATGCCTGAATGTGCATTTAGGTCATTTTCATATTTATTAAGAATTCGATAGTTGTCACCTTGTTGGTTTATTACTGATATTTGATTTATAAATACCATCCTCATCAGGATTTAGCCATTTATATGCATGTGTTATGTGTGTAATTCTACCTGCCTAGTGAGTTCTCCATCCCTGCACCTTATTGTCGAACTTCTGAGAAAATTGCAACTAAAATACTTGTAAACGAGTGAGTTTTATGCATGCCGTAAGAGTGGAAAGGTTACATAGGTCAACTGACTTGAACCATATCAGAAAATCCCAAAAATATTGTAAGTTACTAGGCATCCTTGAGCTACAACCTAGAGGAGTTTCCTGGAGTGATAACAAAGTGGCACCATTACTGAGGAGAGGAGATTGAAGCTTAGCTTCCCTAGGAGATGACATAGATCCATGCTTTGATGATAGGACAAGCATGGAAATTATTATGGTTGTAATCATCTCTCTGGCGATTCCATTGATATAAGGTGGCTTCAAAGAACAAGTACCAGAGAAAACCCAAACGGGCCACCAGCAACACCTGTTTCAGATCCAGAAGAGATTCTGAGAGGAGCTAGGGTTTCACTAAGACAGACCTCCAAAGTTGCAAGGGGAGCTACATTAGGTAATTCCAGAGGTATTTCTATTGTTATATCAAATAGACCTCCATTTCAATATTCTTATGCTGAAGCATCTAGTTCTCAGAACTTTATAAGTAAATAAGAAAATTTTAGGGTTGAGGAATATTCAAGCACTACTACTTGTGAATATCTCATCCTTGGCAACTCCATTGAAGAATTGTGGCTCCATTAAAGGCTCATACCAGAGAAAATCAAGAGAGGCCACCAACAACACCTGTTGCAGACCCATAGAAGATCATCAGAAGAAAACCTAGCCCTGCTACCAGGGAAGATTTGAAAAGACTTCTATTTCCCTTATCCATTCGAATTTAATAAATCTCCACTGGGGAGGACCTAGTTGATAAAAAATGAGGAAGCTGAATTCAAAATCTAGGTACTAGTTCAGCAGTTTACTTTATGAACTATTGTTATTTTTTATCAGCTCCTTTATACTTTTCCCTTCACGTGTTAAAAGAATTATCTTGTGTTTTATATATTCTGAAGATTATCAACCATCTTTTATAAATCCATCTGTAGAAGAATATTTGCAGCATGATTGTATTGTAGAAGGTGAATCAGTCTGTGTGCCACAGCTCATCTATAAAAATGACCACTGTACCCAAATTCCTTCTAAATCTAATCAGCCATGTAACTGTGAATAAACCAAAACTGATTCAAAACCTATGCAGAGCTCAACACTCATTTCCATAACCGTTAAACCTTGTCAGTAGATTGTTATCCCTCATGATCAACCCACATCCTTTCAAATAAAAATAAGGATGAATATGTTTAAGCCATTAAAACTGCCCTCTTGGATTCATCCTTACCCTCTTGGCTGTTATGAATATCTCCCTCGGTTTTCTACTTCATCGGAAAGACACTTGGAATATTTTGAATATTTTATGGAACGTTTTTAGATTGTTCATGAGGATATAATCATGATATTTTTCTCTAAATCGTTGATTAGAGATGCTACTATATGGTTCAAGAATTTAAAAGCTTACTCTATTGGCTCTTGGATAGAATTCGCTGATGCATTTTTGAAGCATTGGGGTGAGAACAAATCTCTTCATTTGTATCTCGCTGATTTCTATGCTATGAAGAGAGAGGAAGATGAAACTTTGCCTATCTTCAATCGAAGATTCTACAACACTTATCATGCTATGCCTTTGCAGATCCATCCCACAGAGACAACTGCCATTATATATTATGTGATGGGACTGCATTCAAAACTTACCCTTCTTTTGCTAGAAAGGAAATCTTCATATTTAAGCATTATGTTTGAATATGCTTTAGAGGTGGAGGAAAAAAAATTTGCTTCAAGGAAAATCCCAAAGTAGTTTGATTTTGAAAACCATCATTTAGCTGAGCCAGATAAACATCAGTATGAGTCATATTTTGAATAGGAAGATTATGAGTTTGAAGTAGATTTGGAACAACAACAAGCATGTGAGCTTCTTTCAAATTTAGAATCAGATTCTTCAGTTTTTGCAAAGTACTCCCAAGATAGTTATGAATCTGGATTTTATGATCAGTTTGCAAACCAGGATGAGCCTATGATAACTGATGATTGTATAGGAAATTATATTTTTCAACTGATCTTTATTCATATGATGTAAACCCTATTTTATCATCCTATTATGAGCACTATTCAATATTGGGAATTTTAATTATTGATGATCAAGATCTGATCATAAGAGAACAAGAAGGTTCAGATCATCTGTTGAGCTTTCATTTTGATCTGACAAAGGTTGAGCAGTCCACATTCAACATTGACATTAGTAAAGGAAAATATCAACAAAATAAAAAGGTATTTCCTATTGGCTTTTATTACCCTATTGCTGACTATCTGGAACTTATAAGCAGCATAGATATCACAATATTTTTGTCAGATGATAACTGGTTCTGTCACTCTTCAAAACTATGTTGCTGCATCCTAGGGTTTCATTTATTTTTTGGGTCAAGATCATGGATAAGTTCAGCAAATCAGCTTCTAACCTGGCTTCATTGGAAGCATGATGTCACATAATAAGAAGGATCTACTTATTAGAATTAGGTGTAGGAGTAGATAGGAAAATAAGCTCTTAATATGAGTAGCTAGGTCATTTTCAGTTGTTTTCATGACTAAGCAAAGCAGGCTTTAGGAAGGTTGCAGCGGATCAGTTATAGAAGAAAAATGACTCCATGCCCAATGGAACACTAGAAGATAGCTTTAATTATTCTTTTCTAGGAAAGGCATTTTAGTATAGGGTTCTTGGGACCTCACAAGGAGGTTCCCATCCCCAAGTAGGAGCCAGATGTTATCTCCCAAAATAAATTTATTTTGATAGTATGAAGAATTTAACTCATGCAATGAAAGATATGAATATCACTGACAGTTTGAAAGCCTCTGTTTTTTTAGTTGGGTAAAAATTACACAAGTTGTAGCTTTCGGTGGCTTGGGTGAGGATCAGAACATCTCATTAGCCACCAAAATATGGAAGATAAATAATAGGTGGAAAACCCCTTCAGTGGTTAGGCGTATTACTAAACTCTTTTATTTCCATCAGAACATTTTTAAACAGTGAGCGAAGGTGTAGTCCTCTATTCCACCGATGTTTCAAAGTTTTAGTTCACTAGAGCCACCACTGCGGAGAATATAGTGATTGAAACCTCCGATAATTAGTAGTTTGGAGTTTCGATCATCGACGTTTCAGAGTTTTAGTTCATTGCGGCACCACCACTACAAGGAATATAGTGATTGAAAGTTCTGATGGTTAGTAGTTTGGAGTTCTGATCGTCGACGTTTCAAAGTTTCAGTTCACTGTGGCTCCGCCACTGCGGAGTATATAGTGATTGAAAGTTTCAATGTTTAGTAGTTTGGAGTTTCAATCACCAACATTTCGGAGTTTTAGTTCACTGCAGCATCGCCATTGCAGACAAGCCAGTGGTTGAAATCTTCGATACGTTTAGTCTTGGGGTTTTGATCACCGATGCTAAGAATATTAGTTTGTTTCACCTCCGAAACAGTGGCAGCGCTCAGATTTAAAGTTCCGATCCGCTAGTGGCTTGATGTTTCGATCACCGATCATTAGTGGTCTAAGGTTCCAATCACCCATGCTGGGAATAATAGTTCATTTCACCTCTAAAATAGTGGCAATGCTTAGACTTGGGGCACCGATAGGATATAAGACATAGCTTCTAATCGCCGATGAGCTAGTGATGGAAAGCGCCAATACCTTCAGGCTTGGAGTGCCGATTGGCTAGAGAAAAGAGTTTTCAATCGCCGATGAAGAAACTGTCGCCACATTAGTCAGTTGAGGCATTGACATTGTGGCGGTGCTTAGATATGAAGTTTCGATACATTAGTGTGTATAGCTTTCGATTGTTGACAAGCTAGCGGTTAAAAGCTCCGATACATTCAGTCTTGGGGTTCTGATCACCGATGCTGAGAAGATTAGTCATTTGAGGCGCTAACACTATGGGAGCATTGAGGCTTGGGGTGCCGACCGTTAGAGGTTAGAGCTTCCAATCGGTGACCACGGCGACAAGGTAGAAAATTATGGTGTATTAAACAAGAAAGGTCACTTGAGTTAACCACTGAGACACTGGCTGTTGGCGGCAATTTCACACTGAACCAACAGTGGTGATTATTGGTGACTACTGCAGTTATTTAGTATTCACTGAGTGAACTAGATCTTCACAATAGATAGACAAATAGTTAGAAAGGGTTTGTAGCCCTAATCTGAGAAAACTATCACTTTTAAGTATTTTTTGTGTAAACAGATTGAAATTTCAGGATCTGTCATTTTTGTAGAAGGCTATAAAGCCCATGATTGATTTTATAATAAAGGTTCAACTTCGGGGATTCATGAGCCAATAATGCTTTCAAGCTTCTCATTTTACTTATTCATGATATAAGCTCTTTTGTTGTGATCTGTTCAGCCATCATCTCTTTCTTTACTGTATTTATGCCTGAATGTGCATTTAGGTCATTTTCATATTTATTAAGAAGCCGATAGTTGTCATTCTATTGGTTTATTAGTGATATTTAATTTATAAATACCATCCTCATTAGGATTTAGCCATTTATATGCATGTGTTATGTGTGTAAGTCTGCCATCCTGGTGAGTTCTCCATCCTTGCACCTTATTGTCGAACTTCTGAGAAAATTGCAACTAAAAGCCTTGTAAACAAGTGAGTTTTATGCATGCCTTGAGAGTGGAAAGGTTACATAGGTCGACTGACTTGACCCATATTAGAAAACCCCAAAAATATTGTAAGTTACTATGCATCCTCGAGCTACAACCCAGAGGAGTTTCCTAGAGTGATAACATGATCATTAAACAACAAAATGAGACTACATAATATGAAACAAGATTGAAAAAATTGAATAAAGCAATTTAAAAAAAATGAGTTGCTAAAAAGTAAGAGAATTGAAAGGATTTCAGCAACCCTCCCGGCTAAAATACCTGGAAGATGAAAAGAATCAACAATCAAGGGTAAATAGGTCTATACACTAGAAGAATCAACAGTCAAGGGTAAACATGCCTGCACACTAGAAGAATCACCAGTAAAGGGTAAAAAGGTCAGCACACCAAAAGAATCCAAATTCAAGGGTAAAAAGGTCAGAACACCAAATATTTTTGGCAGTACAAAACTTGGTGGTGTAACAATGAAGAGCTTACTCTAGTTTCAGAAGTCCTTGCAACAATGGGAGAAGACCTTGAATGAATTTGCATCAATAATCCATGCTGTAGAGTTTACATTTGGCTCATCATATCCAACATTGAAGAAGAATATATAGGAGAAGGAGGCTGAAATTAGAGACCTTCACCCAAAACTATTGGAGAAGCGAAAATCACTACATTTGGGATGTGATAGTGAGATAAAAGATTTGAAATCCCAAATTAAATCTTTGCAGGAGAAACCTATGGTAGAATCAATTTTGTATACTCCATCTGATACAAATTTGAGGGGACAAGAGCTCGAGAAGGAGGTACAACAGTGTTAGGATATTTAGACACTTAGGAGTTAGTTAAGATCAACTTGTGTAATATAACCATTAGGTAAAAGTGTGTTTCTTTAGTATGCATTAGTATGCATTTGTAAATATTCTAATCCGACAGTCAAGATATGTTCTAGACATAGAGTGATCTGACGGTTCAACTTCTCTTAGATCATACCTACCATTGATCCATGGCTTAACACCCGATTGGTCTATGATCTCTATTTAAAGAGCATAGAGGGTCCTTGGCTAGTTGATCGATTATGAGAAGCTCATGTAAATTTCTTTCTTTTGCATAATAAATTGCTCCAAGTAGCTATTTGGCTAGGGCCATGGACTATTTCCCTCTTGAGGGTTTTAACCATGTGACAAACATTGGTGTGTTGATCTGTGATCTATTTGTGTGAATTGGTTTCTGAAGGTGTTCGATCTTTTGGGAGTACCTTGTGTACCCAAACATGGTATCAGAGCTGAGGTCTCAGGTTCAATTTCCTCGAGCTACGCCGGAGGTGGGGTGTTGGAGTATGGAGTACCTCCACATGGTATAACCTCCGCACCTCTGGGAATATAAAACAAGTGGTTTAACCGCCACTCTTGGTGATTGGGATTGTGCTGGGTTTCAAATGTTCACCAACATCTGCAGGTTTTGGTGTAACGGTAAACCTTACATGGTATCAGAGCCAGAGGAAGAAAACTTGTCAGATGTAAATGGGTCTACGTAACTAAGTATGCATCTGATGGAAGTGTTGAAAGACTTAAGGCAAGGTTAGTTACCAAAGGTTTTTCCCAAGTTGAAGGGATTGACTACAATGAAACCTTTTCCCCTGTAGCAAAAATGAACTCCATCCGCCTTGTTCTTTCCCTTGTAGCCTTACATAACTGGGAATTCCATCAACTGGATGTCAAGTATGCCTTCTTACATGGTGATTTACATGAGGAAATTTACATGGAACAACCTCCTGGATATGTTCAGAATAGATCTATCCTTATTTGTCTCCTTAAGAAATCCTTATATGGCCTTAAGCAAGCTCCTAAAGCTTGGTATGCCAAAATGGATAGCTTTCTCCTTGGCACTGGTTTTTCTAGATGCCATTCTGACCCCAATGTCTATACCAAGAAAGTAGGAAACCATCTCATCATACTTGTTCTTTATGTTGATGATCTTATCCTTACTGGTAGTCACCCTAAACTTATAACCCATATGAAATCCAGTCTTAAGCAAAATTTTGAAATGTCAGACTTAGGACATTTGCATTATTTTCTTGGTCTCCAAGTCTTGTAAACCAAAGAAGGAATCTTTCTTTCCCAGTCTAAGTATGCTTGTGAGCTTCTTCGTCGCTTCCACATGGAATATTGTAAACCAGCCCCTTATCCCTTCTAGTCTGGAGTCAAACTTTCTGCCACTTGTACTTCCTCTGAAGTACATGCCACCTTGTATCGACAGCTTGTTGGTAGTCTTTTATACTTGACTCATTCCTGTCGTGACCTTTCCTTTGTCGTTGGTCATGTTGCCCATTATATGCAAACTCCTCATGAAATTCCCTGGAAAGAAGCAAAAAGAATACTTCGATATATTCGAGGTACAATTTAGTTTGGGATTCATTACAGTACAGGGGGGAAACCTTTGTTGGTTGGTTTCACTGATTCAGATTGGGCCGGTGATCCTGATGATCGAAAGTCTACTATAGGTTATGTTTTCAGTTTGGGATATGGACCTATCACTTGGGCTTGTAAGAAACAACAAGCTCTTGCTCTTTCTTCAGCAAAAGCAGAATATCGAGCTACAGTTAACGCCAGTCAGGAAGCTTTATGGCTTCAACAGATCCTTTCAGAGTTTGGATTCGAGTAGCAGCAGCCTACTCCACTTTGGTGTGACAATCGAAATGCCATCAAGCTTGCCAAAGATCCAGTTCTACATCAGTGCAGTAAACACATTGAGCTACACATGCACTTCATCATAAATCTTGTTCATGATCGTGTTATTGAAGTGCTCTATTGCCCTACAGATGATCAAGTTGCAGACATCTTCACCAAGTCTCTTACAGAAGCAAAGTTTTCTAAACTTCGGTCTATGTTAGGAGTTCAGGAATGTGTCCTTAAGGGGGGATAGGCTCTAATGCCTCTTTCCTTCTCCTAATAGTGTCACTTTTGTAAATCCTTCAATCCTATCCCAAGTTGTTCTTAAGGGGGGATGTTAGGATATTTAGACACTTAGGAGTTAGTTAAGATCAACTAGTGTAATATATCCGTTAGGTAAAAGGGTGTTTCTTTAGTATGCATTTGTAAATATTCTAATCCGAAAGTCACGATATGTTCTAGACATAGAGTGATCCGATGATTCAACTTCTCTTATATCATACCTACCATTGATTCGTGGATTAACACCCGATTGGTCTATGATCTCTATTTAAAGAGCATAGAAGGTCCTTGGCTAGTTGATCGATTATGAGAAGCTCGTGTAACTTTCTTTCTTTTGCATAATAAATTGCTCCAAGTAGCTATTTGGCTGGGGATGTGGACTATTTCCCTCTTCAGGGTTTTAACCATGTGACAAACATCGGTGTGTTGATCTGTGATGTATTTGTGTGAAGCGATTTCTGAAGGTGTTCAGTCTTTTGGGAGTACTCTGTGTACCCAAACAAACAGGTCAAGAGAAAACTAAGTACATTTCAATCTGAGAGGAAGTGGATGAAGGATGATCTTAAAAGAAAGGAATATGAGCACTCAAAGTAGAAAAATAAAAATGTAGAGATGTTGAAGAAATGCCTAGAATAAAAATATAGATTGCATACTAAATTTATAAATCATGCAAACAAAGTGAAAGAGCAAGAAAAACAATTACAACATATGGATGATGAAGCTTCTATAGAACTAGAAGGTTCCGGAAAAGGAAAGAGAAGCTATAGCGAATTTTCTTATTCTAGAAAGGAGGAATTGCAAAAAGCTCCCAAGCATCCTAAAGTTTTAGAATAATATGGTGTACATTTGATGTCTATGTACATACTAATACTGCTATAATATAAATTGTAATGATTTGTTAGTAATACATATATTTTGATATAGTAAATGTGTTTCTAATGTGTAATACAAGTGTAATGTGCAATGCATATGTGCATTTTTCCTATAACTACAAGAGTTTAATGTGCAACCCATACGGAGAAGTGTGTATGAAGCTACAAATGATGAAACATATTCTTCATAATATATTCTACAAATGAATCGACAAATCATCATATCTAGTGCAATACATAAAAAATTCCCTTCAAAATAGGATTAAAACTAGCCCTTGAAATTTGATCACTAGAGGTTATGAAAAATTAACACTTGGTCTACGTGACACTAACACATACCCTTGCCAAATAATTAGGCACACCTTGAGCTTACCCTTAGTCTGCTTGACATTTAGTACTTTCTCTATATTGAAAAGATGTTTGTTCATTTTTATACTATCAAAATATTTCCCAGCTATTCAAATTTTACTAATTATAATCATCGAAAGTACATGAAACGACCCCATGTGCGGAAGAGTCTTGATATGCTTTGGTCTCTGGAGTATCAGGGGAAACACTTGATTTTTCAGTATGTTAAAGTGACCTTTCGCGTTGTCCAAGAGATGATGGAATCATACACAGGTCACATTAATCTCAATATACAGATATACTACATCATGAGAATCCTGAACTCATAATAACATTTCATAAGACTTAGTCAATAAATAGGGCCTCCTACTGAGGAAAATATCATTTGGACCTCATTTATGGTTTTTTATGTCCATAAAAAGTAGACTCATGAATTTCATTATTTTCCCTCACATGGATGTCGAAGAAAGAATTCCCAACATGGTGATATCAAAGGCGAGAATGGGAGGAGTTGGGAAGATAAGTTCATAGTTCTATTGTCAATATAGGGACTTCATAGCTCCCCCAATCATCCTATAGTTTCTGGAGTGACGTGGGATTGGTGGATGACCACATGCCAATTTCAATCTAGAGAAACAACTAAGTGGATTGTAGCCAACTGCAGATATGATAAAAGATGCAAAAGCTATCTGCGCCTAAAGAAATTATTTAATGTTGCTACACATAAATCCTAGTTGGGGATTATCCAACATTTTGACTTGTAACTAGTGCTTCAGAGTTTGGAATATGAAGGAATGAGCAATTTCATATTTTTTCATTTCATCTCTTGTTTTCTACCTTTCTTGCATTATGAAAATATTGTTGAATGAGGCAATTTTTGTTGATTTTTATTTTGTCCAACATTCTCATTGTGTATAACGCACTCCTGTCTAATTTTTTTACAATGAAAAATCAATTCCTTGTTATTCAATAATGAATCAAATAGAATTATGTTAATATGTTAATGTTTCAGTTTTCAATAAAGTATGGAAACTAGACAACAAAACAGTCTAGCAGGACTTAAACAAATAAAATATGGACACACGTTTTTAAGCTTAAAAAATGAACATAATGCAGACTTGTGGACCAAAAAAATTGGTATAACTAAATACTAATAACAAGTAATATCAAACTGAGTAAGAACGATAATCTTCTACTTATGAAATCAGGATAATTCAACAACTGCAAGGGAATGTGTCCTTTCATGCTCTCATTTAGTTATATTCCTTGGCTTTCATTCCATAAATTGCATCGCTTGTATTGTTGAAACTCTAGTGGAAAATTATAGGTTGATTACAGTCACATTCAAAATTCATCGAATAATAGTTCAATACCATTTTTTTTGGTTTGCTGATCCTTATTATGCACTCAATCGGTTTGCTTAAACTGTCATATGGTTTGTTTGGAATGTCAATGGGGTGTCTCCAAATCTGATTAGAATATTTAACCAACTTCATATGTTCTTCATTAATTAATCCTAATGACGAAACTTGACATCCTGTGTATGAAATATGGAATGAAATAATTACACATTTCTGAACCTACTCATCCATGAATCAACTCTTTCAAATTGGTGAAGAAAAGTGCATTAGACAATTTAATAACATCAAGAAGAAACCCAGAAGAAGAATTTATTTCCCTACCAAAACTATGGTTTAGGGGAATTAGACCAAGCCTAAGAGAAGATAAAAAATGTCCAAGTATGGAATTATTGGTAAAATATGCCTAACTGGCCTTAGGGAAATGCCTACCACAACTCATAGGACAATTATAAAAATATTTTGAGAGTGTGTATCTCTAGAGTGTTGTATGGTGCATCCAACCATATCATTAGCATGACCAAAATGTATTTCATGAAGAAGATATCAATCTGCAAAAGTGCCTCTTAGCCATATTTACACTGCTCCAGAAAAATTCTTGCCAAGGAGAGAGAAAGAAGCTAAATATTAGGATAGAATTTAAAAAAAAATCTAAAGGAGAAAGTATGAGGGAAAAAATTGGAAATATTAAAATTCTAAAAGGGGAGGAATAATAATAAAAAAGACTTAGAATAATCAGCAGTCAAGTGTGAAAAGTCCAACACACCAAAATAATCCAAACTCAAGGGTAAAAAGGTTAGAACACCAAAAAAATTTGGCAACACAAAACTTGGTGATGTAACTATGGAGAGCTTACTCTAGTTTTGGAAGTCCTTGAAACAATGAGAGAAGACCTTCAATGAAGCTTCTTCAACAATCCATGCTGTAGAGTTTACATTTGGCTCATCAGATCCAACATTGAAGAAGAAGATAGAGGAGAAGGAGGCCGAAATTAGAGACCTTCACCTGAAACTATTGGAGAAGGGAAAAGCACTACATTTGGGATGTGATAGTGAGATATAAGATTTGAAATCCCAAATTAAATATTTGCAGAAGAAACCTATGGTAGAATCAACTTTGTATACTCCATCTAATACAAATTTGAGGGCACAAGGGCTCGAGAAGGAGGTACAACAGATCAAGAGAAAATTAAGTACATTTCAATCCGAGATGAAGTGGACGAAGGATTATCTGAAAAGAAAGGAATATGAGCACTCAGAGTAGAAAAATAAAAATGTAGAGATGTTGAAGAAATGCCTAGATTAAAAAGATAGATTGCATACTAAAGTGATAAATCATGCAAACAAAGTGAAAGAGCAATTAAAACACTTACACCATATGGATGATGAATCTTCTATAGAGCTAGAAGGTTCTGGAAAAAAAAGAGAAGCTATAGCGAAATTTCTTATTCTAAAAAGGAGGATTTGCAAAAAGCTCCCAAGCATCCTAGAGTTCTAGAATAATATGGTGTACATTTGATGTCTATGTACATACTAATACTGTTGTAATATAAATTGTAATTATTTTTCAGTAATCCATATATTTTGATATAGTTAATGTGTTTCTAATGTGTAATACAAGTGTAATGTGTAATCCATATGTGCATTTTTCCTATATCTACAAGAGTTTAATGTGCAGCCCATACTGAGAAGTGTGTATGAAGCTATAAATGATGAAACATATTCTTCGTAATATATTCTAAAAATGAATTGACATATGAAATATTCTTGAAATATATTGTACAAATGAATTGACAAATCATCATCTCTAGTGCAATACATAAAAAATTACCTTCAAAAAGCGATTAAAACTAGCCCTTGAAATTTGATCACTAGAGGTTATGAAAAATTAACACTTGGTCTGCCTGACACTAACACATACCCTTTCCAAATAATTAGGTGCACCTTGAGCTTACCCTTAGTCTGCCCGACATTTAGTACTTTCTCTATACTGAGAAGATGTCTGTACATTTTTCTACTATCAAAATATTTCTCATCTATTCAAATTTTACAAAATATAATCATCGAAAGTACAGGGAAACTGCTCCATGTGCAGAAGAGTATAGATATGCGCTGGCCTCTGGAGTCTTGAGGAAAAGACATGATTTTTAAGTACGTGAAAGTGACATTTCACATCCTCCAAGAGATGAGGGAATCATACAAAAAACATATTAATCCCAAGATATATATATCCTACATCATGAGAATCCCAAACTCATAATAACATTTTTTAATACTTAGTCAATAAATAGGGCCTCCTACTGAGGAAAATATCATTTGGACCTCATTTCTAGTTTTTTATGTCCATAAAAAGTAGACCCATGAACGTCATTATTTCCCCTCTCATGGATGTCAAAGAAAGAATTCCCAACATGGTGATATCAAAGGCCAGAATTGGAGGAGTTGGGAAGATAAGTTCAGAGTCCTGAAGTCGATGCAGGGGCTTCATAGCTCCCCCATTCATCCTATAGTTTCTGGAGTGACGTGGGACTGGTGGATGAGCACATGCCAATTTCAATTTCAAAGAAAAAACTAATTGGACTGCATCCAAATGCATATATGAGAAAAGATGCAAAAGCTATATGTGCCTAAATAAATTATTTAATGTTGCAACAGATAAATTCTGGTTGGGGCTTATCCAACATTTTGACTTGTAACTAGTGCTTCAGAGTTTGGAATATGAAGGAATGAGCAATTTCACATTTTGTCATTTTAACTCTTGTTTGCTGCCTTCATTGTATTATGAAAATATTGATGAATGAGGCAATTTTGTTGATTTTTTGCTTGTCCAACATTCTCATTGTATATAATGCACTCCTGTCTAAATTTTTTACAATGAAAAATCAGTTCCTTGATATTCAATAATGAATCAAAGAGAACTATGTTAATAAGTTAATGTTTTATTTTCAACAAATTATGGAAACTAGACAGCAAAACAATCTAGCAGGACTTAAACAAATAAAATATGGACACACTTTTTTTAGCTTAAAAATAATGAACATAATGCAGACTTGTCAACCAACAAAATTGGGTATAACTAAACAGTAATAACAAGTAATATCAAACTTATTTGTGAGATGTAGAATAGTGGGGGGAAGGGTATGGTTAAGACGCCCCGTAAATTGAAAGTTCTCTGATTCTAATCCTGTCGGATACCAAAAAATCCAACCATGTTAAGGGTTGGTGCGGTCAAGGCCAGGTGCAATACCCGGGTGATTTTGACAGATTAGATGCTTCTGGTTCGTGGTTTCTTAGCCAATGGAAACCCTTCTAGTCAGGCGGTTTCCACCACTTTTCCAACAAAAAAAACAAGTAATATCAAACTGAGTAAGAACAATAATCCTCTACTTACTTATGAAATCAAGCTAATTCATCAGCTGCAAGGGAATGTGTCCTTTCATGCACTCGTTCAGTTATATTCATTGGCTTTCATTCCATAAATTGCATCACTTGTATTGTTGAAAATCTAGTGGAAAATCATAGGTTGATTACAATCACATTCAGAATTCATCCAATAAGAGTTCAATACCGGTTGTTTGGTCTGCTGATCCTTATTATGACCTCAATCGGTTTGCTTAAACTGTCATATGGATTGTTTGGGCTTTAAATGGGGTGTCTTCAAATTTTATTAGACTCTTTAACTAACTTCATATGTTCTTCATTAATCAATCCTAATTACCAAAATTTGACATCCTGTGTATGAAATCTAGAATGACATAATAAATAACATCAAGAAGAATCATCTCTTTAAAATTGGTGAAGAAAAGTGCATTAGACAAATTAATAACATCAAGAAGAAACTGGGAAGAAGAATTTATGGACCTTCCAAAACTATGGTTTAGGGAAATTAGACCAAGCCTAAGAGAAGATACAAAATTGTCCAAGTATGGAATTATTGGTAAAATATGCCTAATTGGCCTTAGCGAAATCATGCCATAGCTCATAGGATAATGATAAAAATATTCTAAGAGTGTGGATCTCTATAGTGTTGAATGGTTCATCCAACGATATCATTAGCCTAACCAAAATGTCTTTCAGGAAGAAGATATCAATCTGCCAAAAGTGCCCCTTAGCCATATTTGCACTACTCCAGAAAAATGCTCGCCGAGAAGAGAGAAAGAAGCTCAATATTAGGGATATAATTTTAAAAAAATTCTAAAGGAGAAAGTATCACGTAAAAAATTGGAAATATTAAAATGCTAAAAGGGGAGGAATAATAGTAAAAAATAATCTCCTATTTTATTCATTGAATTTGACAATGAAATCAGGCATGTGCATGCATGTTACTGAAGGAATCAAATTTTGTATAGCTTCACTCAAATGCACACCCAACCAGCATTACAAAGCCAAATTCACTAATTCAAACCACAGAGTGTTTCTTCAGGCATAAACAACCCAAATAAGCTTTCAAAGTTTAAATTTTAGACATAAAAACTTATGCTCTGCAAGGAAAATCCAAATTTACGTGATTTCCACAAGGTAAAAAATAGGGTTGAGTCCCTCGAGGAAATGCACACATTGGCCCACATTTCATGTTATATTGAATAAATTGCTCTATAACATAGACATACCAACCTTTTTTACAAACTCTTGTACTCATTTATATAAATTGTATGATCTATAGTAAAATCCAATTCATCCAAAACAACAATTGATAGTATTTTCCAATGTTTCATGGCCAGAACTAAAAATGCACACCAATGCTAATCGAAGTACACTCTAGGTATTAAATTTGGAAGTTGGATTACAGAAACCTAATTAGACTAGTATAGTTTTAATTTCAGACATAAAAACTTCTATTGTGAAATAAGAATTCATCCAACATTTCAAATGAGAACAAAACAACTGTAAATGTTGGTTTCTTGCTCATAGACATCATAGTTTCTCTAGTAAATCTTGTACTTATATAATTTTTGCATGACAGGGACACTTAGAAAAGTGGTTGAATTGGATAGTTGTTTGGAAACCAATCTCACAGCTTTTCAAGTTTGTATCATCTATATCTTTTTTATTATAATATTAATCATCATCTTTCCTGACAGAAATAAATAAAGGAGAACATAATAGATATAATACATTGCAAGGAAAAAAATAGAGATATTACAAAAATATAACCAGATCAATACTCAAGAAAGTTTTAAAACGGGCCCAACAACATTTTTTATTATATTATTCTTTCATTACAGAGTATAGGGCTAGTTTACAGTTGAATTAGTAACATCAAACAACTCCTTCAATAATAACTATCCCTACTACCTATTACATTCTATATATATACCTCAAGGGTTGGATTGACCATGTTACAATTGGATTTCATTAGAGTGAAATAGAAATGTTGATTCACCCTCGAGCCAACCCTTCCTCTGTTGTACTTTCCTAGCTTCAAACGAAGATATCAACTATTGTGGAACACGGCTAACACGGTAGGGAAACAGACAAGGGGAGACAGGGCTGAAGTGGGCATGTTTAAACATAAGGGGTAGAAAGGGAGTGGAAGAGGAAGTTGCATTCCAGGTATCTATCTGGGAGATGTGAGCATAGAAGAATTATAATAGTGATACACATTCCATGAGAGGCATCGTAAGGAGAAAACGGAAATGACAATGAAAGAATAAAGTGATAAGGAAGAGAAAAATGCTGATACAAAAATGGCTCAGTGGAAAACAACATGGAATAACCCTCTAATATGGACACATTTATAGAAGGAATTGAAGAAATAAATCCTATTATGCCACCAAGATGGAATTCTTGGATTTTTGAAAAGGGACAGGGTGCTAAATCAGTGAAGGAAAGACTTCACTGAGTGATGGGAAAGGATAGGAAAGCAACATAAAAATGATAAGATGGTGAGGAATTGTCAGTTATAGTGATCGAACTCAGATGGGATTGTCTTCAATTCTTTCCAATTCTACCCATTTCACTCATACTATCAGTGAACTCAAATTTGTGCACATCTGCAGCCATACTGGACAAAAATTAACGAACATGGAGAATAGAGTCAATACATAGTCTATGGATAACAATGACCCTTATTTATCCATATTTCATAACAAGCAGCATGATTGGTAATTGACTGCATTTCCTAGGAAGGAATCCATGGGGTCATTCCAAATTTGGATATGTGTACTGTGTTGGACCTTCGAATAATTGAAAGGTGGGAAAAAAAGGTTAATCATGAGGAAAAGTTGAGTTCACATCTATGTGATGCAATCATTCTCAATTCCATCAGAATCCGACTCGATTCAAGTTCATCGAATCATAGAATTTGATTGTCTGTAGAACAATTTTTCCTTGTTAAGTATAGTATTTGACACTCAATTGAAAATTCAGAATATGACAGGTATGGAAAATAAAAAACCACCATTTACAAGTTTATAATATTAGATGACATATTTGACACTCAATTAGTTCAGCACATGTTTGACAGGTTGAGGTATGGGGAAATGAAAAACAAACATTTAGAATTTAAAAAAAATAGATGACTAACAAAATTGTAAACTGTAAATTAGGGTTGAGTCCCTCGAGGAAATGCACACATTGGCCTAGAAAAAAAATTCAATATTAGGGCTAGAAGTTAAAAAAAAATCTAAAGGAGAAAGTATCAAGTAAAAACTTGGAGATATTAAAATGATAAAAGAGGAATAATAATAATAAAAGACTCTCTTATTTTATTCATTGAATTTGATAAAGAAATCAGGCATGTGCGTGCATTTTACTGAAGCAAGTCAATTTTGGATTGCTTTGCACAAATGCATGCCCAAAATGCATTACAGAGCCAAATTCACTGATTAAAACCACAGAGTGCCTGATGAGGCATTAAAACACTAAATAAGCTTTCAAAGTTTAATTTTTAGACATAAAAATTGATGGTCTGCAAGGAAACTCCAAATTTATGTGTCTTCCACATGGTAAAAATCACAATTGAGTGCCTTTAGGAAATGCACACATTGTCCTACATTTCATGTTATATTGAATAAATTGCACAATAACATAGGAGAGAGAAAAATGCACTCACCTTAAAGAAAAATGCACAATAAGCATGGATTTATTGGTAAACTATGCCTAACTGGACTTAAGGAAATTCCTGCCACAAGTCATGGGATGATGATAAAAATATTATGAGAGTGTGTATCTCTAGAGTGTTGTATGGTGCATCCAACCATATCATTAGCCTGACTAAAAAGTATTTTAGGAAAAACATATCAATCTGCCAAAAGTGCCTCTCAGCCATATTTGCACTGCTCTAGAAAAAATCCCACTGCGGAGAGAGAAAGAAGCTCAAGAAGATGAAATTAGTCTTGATGGATTCACCTTGTTTTCCTCTACCCATTGGGTATCTCATTTGCCAAATTTTAAGCAAAAATGAAATCACCTTGGTGACCTCAGGTTTAAAGAGAACTAGTTAAGTGTTAGACAAAGAGTTTGAGAGACCATTTGGAAATGCCCACAAGGGGGTGTTCCTTTGATGATAAAATTGATCAGATGATATGGTATTGTTAATTGTTGAAATGGATATCTATCCATGCTCTTGGTTTTTCTTATGGTGATCAGATAAGGAAAATATCAACCTTCCAAAATAGAAGAAAAATGTTATTTTGCATACTAAAGACAAAAGAAAAAATGGCAAAGTGTTGTGAAGGGGATAAGTGATGCCTGCATTAAGGTTGATTCCCGCACTAAGGATGATTACCGCATGGCATGGAATGGAATAGATGATGATGTGGAATGAATTTGAAATCATTGTTGCATTATGACATCATTCTGGAGAAATACGACAAATTAGTGAAAATCAGGAAATTGGCCAATTATGGGAAAATTAGTCCAAGTTGTTAATGTATTTGTAACTTCGGAATGTATTCATCTATATATATTATGTATTGTACCCTGATTTTTATTCCATGATGTTTCTATAATGTATTTGAGTCATGTCATGCCCCGATGTTCCTATCTGGAGGTTCTATAATGTAAACAAGTCATGTCAAGTCATTGTGGGTAACCGTCCAATTGGTCAAGTGTTAAAGTCCCCTCAGTTGTGATGCCCTAGGGTTATTAGAATATCCTAGAGAATTAAAACCTAGGTGATTCATTGTAATTCAAGGTAATAGTCCCCACCATTGTGTTAAGGATAACCCTCCTTGTTGGTCGAAGGAGGCAAAGTCCCCACAAGTTGTGGGGCACTAGGGTTATTAGACATTCCTAGAGATGTTGGCTCTAGTAAGTAATTGTTAAGTGAGCCCGACATGTTGGAGTAGGTTTTAAGTGAACAAAAGAATATAAATAGAGAGTGAGCCTCTCTATTTATCACACACACACTCACTCATTGGGGTGCATGAGTGAAAGAGAAGTTGCTGGGACAAGAGAGAGACTAATGTTATCTGGAGATCATATTTATGTTTTTGGGTTTTACTTTTGGTGTGGATTCTATCTCTAAGGAATTTGTAGGTTTTTCTCCTTTATGGTTTCCCTGAGGAAAATTCTGCGTGTCTCTTGTCTCTTGTGTTTTATTGCTGTGGATGTTATTCTCTCAGTTAAAGATCCTAAGATCATAATGCTAGCTTGAATGATAAAAATATAACATGGTATCAGAGCTAACCTGAGAAGAAGACATTATGAACCTATAGAATCTAGGGCTTCTTACTTTTTGGGTCTCTCTCCATAATCCATCAGAAAAAGTATGCTAGGCCGAATATCCATTGAAGGGCATATCTTTCTATCGAAGCAGAATTCGATTCCGAGCATTTTCAGTTTTTGGTGCGAGATATTAGGGATTCTTACAGAAGAGGAATTTTTGAGTGATCCCATCATAGGATTTCTCTCCTCATCAAAATCAAATTTTAGAGACCTGTTTTAATATTTTTGGTTGGGTGAAACTTGGGGAAAGTCAAACCCTAGTTTGACCCCGAGCTCGAAAAACCCTAAATACTAAAACTGATAAGTTTTGGTACATTCACTATATCTCGGGATTGGAGAAGGTTCAGGAGCTGAAGCTTTCATAGGACAAATATAACATCCTAATTTACACTGTATCCAAACTTCAGTCTCATATTCACTATATTCTGGGATATATGATCCCTTCACGTTAGGGTTCCAGCCTCTTCTAGGATTCATCCCTAAACAGGACACCTGTGGATAATTACTATATCTTGGGATAAAAAGGTCCAAATTAAATTTATAAAGATGTTCCAAAAAGGGAATGGAATGTAATTTTTGTGGTCTGATTTTTAGACCCATAAGATGAAACATGGACACATGGCAGTCCGTACAACTTCTCTGTTCTGAACAGTCCTGTAACAGGTCACCTTGGGAACATGATCATAAGTCCCAATTGGTGAAACAAATTATGATGAAACCTATGGTATTAGAACAATAATATGTGAGGATACCGTAGTGCAAAGTTTTAGACACAGAGGAGTAGTAATTTTGGAGATATCATAGAAACAGTGACATGCATTTCTACAGAAGAAATTGGAAAACTAGGGCTTCCTGTTACGGGAGCTTCCTTCCACTGTTTTCAGAAAAGGAGTACATTGGAAAACTCAACTTGAAGAGATCTATCTTTATATCCAATCAGATCTGAAAAATTCCAAGTTTTGAAAATTAGGTTTTTTCTGACAAACCCTAGATCAGCCAGCTCTGGAACCAGGAAGGACACCTCAAATCGGTAAGATCTAATATTTTGCTATTTTCATTTGAGGTTCTCATTTAAAAGTGATATATCACATCATCTTGATGATAAGATTGTTGAAGTTGACAACTTCCAAGCATGGAGGTAGATGATCTCTTTGAAGAAAATGAATTGGACACCTACACATGTAGAGAGCTTCCAGTTCCAGAGGGAGATGAGGCTAAAAGCTTTTCACAAGAGTAACTTGGTCAAGGACAAGAAGATCATTGTTGATTCAATCATGGATCAACTTGTACCACAAGTGTCTTCCTTAAAGACACCGAATATGGTTGATTCCTTGACCAAGCTATTTGAAGGGAAGAACATAAATCAGAATATTACTTTGAGAAACCAGTTCAAGAATCTGAAGATCTAGAATATAAATACCATACATTCATACTCTACAAAGCTTCTCTCAAATAAAATAACAACTTGAAGCAGTAGAAGAAGAAGTGGAGAATGCAGAAGTGGTGATATTCAGGCTTGAATGGCCTCCTAGGATCATGGGATTCATTCATGTGAGAAATGTGTGCCAAAAGGAAGTGATTACTTTCAGCAGACTCTGGGAAGAAGAAGAATCTCAAGTCATAATAAGAGAAGAGAAGATGGGAGAAACTGAAGACCAAGCTCTCACCATCCAAAGAAGATCCCTCAAGCCATAAGGAATATTAAGAACTCAACTCTTGAAGAACATGTTATCCACCTTAGCATTTGGATAAGAAATGATGCTATTATAAAAGAAGAATATGATGAAGCTGAAGGCTCAAGAAGGATTCCAACGACGAAAGAAATAAAGATAAGTATTCAATTGTCATTTCATGATATTGTTTTGTTATGCATTTGTTTATATTCAGTTAATGTATTATGCATGATAGGATGTTTGCATTAATAACAGTATACTACTAATATGCATGTGATGGGTAAGTAGCTCATGGTTCTATACAACTCTCCATTGCTAATTATCTAGAATGAAACCTCTTTGCTGACATATTGGATTAGTGCACAATCTCAATGTTGTCCTGGTAGAGATGGAAGGCATCTAGAAACGTTTCTGTGAGATATGGATAAAGGTTGTATTGGTTAAAATAGTTGCATGATCATATATTTATGCAAAAGAATTTTTCATTCTGAATATACCTTATGAAATGTTTCTAACCATACAACTAATGCATTTGACTTGTAGGAAAGATCGCGTAAAATCACCTACAAGAAAAGAAGGATGAGACTTGTTCTGAAGAACAAGTGACGACAATTCAAGCTGAAGAATAATATAATGAATGAAGAGACATCATTGATGTAGAACCTTCCAGCTATGAAGAAGTAACCAAGAAGAAAGGGAAGACCAGTTCAAGAAGAATTATGTTTAGGATGCAATACCGATACATGAAGGGAATTTCGTAGTTCCATCATGCAGTGGATGGAAACATCGTGGGATTCAAGGCAAGATTCATAGCACGAGGCTTCCCATGAAAAGAAGGCATAGAATACGAAGAGACATTTGGAGCCAGTGGGAGTTGAAACACACACATGATGAGATTGATGAAGATCTTAACCTTTGCTACAAGGTTGAAGATGAAAGTCTATACACTAGATGGATAAATAGAATATTAGTAGCATAGGAAGCTACTTGTCACTTCGGTACATAATGTTTCAGTGCATAGAGTATGAAAGACAGAGGGAGTATGATGCTCCACTTTAGAGGGAGTAACTATAGAATATCCTAAGGTTCAACATGGTATGAAAGGATGGATAGCTTACTAGTGACTCTAGGCTTTACTAAGATTAAAGCGGATTCCAACCTTTGCTTCAAGGTTGAAGGTGGAAGACCAGTGATGCTCCTCTTATGTGTCGATGCATTATTTTGTAAGCATGGAGGTGTGGAAGAATCTTCCTCAGACAAGGGAAGTATGCAGTAGAGATCTTGAAGAGGTTCGAGATGATGTACTGCAAGGCCAT
The DNA here is from genome assembly GCA_001517045.1 of Pseudotsuga menziesii. Taxonomy (NCBI): domain Eukaryota; kingdom Viridiplantae; phylum Streptophyta; class Pinopsida; order Pinales; family Pinaceae; genus Pseudotsuga; species Pseudotsuga menziesii. Next base: position 141,782 of record LPNX010695803.1, read on the forward strand.
GACCACAACTATGGCATCGAACATGAATCTATTGAGTGATGATTCATCATAGATGGTGGATGCTGCAATGTATTGTCAGATGATTGGTTCCTTGATGTACCTGATGAACACGAGACCAGATATTTGCTTTGTTGTGAACACCTTGAGCCAGTTCCTGACAGATCTGAGACATGTTCACTTGATTGCTACAAAGCATATTCTGAGGTACTTGAGTGGTACAGTTGATTGTGGCCTCAAGTATGAGGTGAATTAGAAGATTAACCTGGAGGGTTATGTTAATTCAGATTGGGTAGGAAGTGTCATCGATAGGAAGAGCACTTCAAGGTTTTGCTTCAGTATGGGATCAGGTGTGATCTCTTGGTTTAGCATGAAGCAATCCTGTGTGGCACTGAGTACAGCTGAAGCAGAGTATGTTGTAGCTTATTCAGCTAGTTGTGAGGCAGTATTGCTATGGAAGCTATTGTCTGGTTTATTTGATCTCTAGTTAGATGCTACTTATATATATTGTGAAAACCAGAGTTGTGTGAAGTTTTCAAAGAACCCGGTGTTCAATGACAAGTCGAATCATATCGAGATCAAGTATCACTATATCAGGGATATGGTGCAGAGGGGAGCAGTGAAGCTCTAGTATGTTGCGACGGATGAACAGATAGATGAAGTGTTGACAAATCCATTAGCCAGAGTGAAGTTTGAGTACTTCAGGGAGAAGCTTGGTGTTCTCCAAATCGAGGTTCCTTCCAAGGGGAAGTGATGAGTTCGTGAGCCATTTCGACACGGTGAGAGGATTGGTTCCTTCCATGGTCAGATGTAAGGGTTAAGCCATTCTGTCATGGTTAGAGGATTGGTTCCTTCCATGTCATATATGAGTGCTGAGCCATTATGATATGACTGTAGGATTGGTTCCTACATGATCAGATATAAGGGCTATTGCCATTCTTGGAATGGAGGTGCCTGGTCAGTTATCAGGAATACTTGGTCTAGGACTGAGGGCCATTCTGATATGACTATGAGATGTGTTCTCACATGACAAGATGTGAGTGCATGGACATTCTAATGTGATTGAGGGATGTGTTCCCACTTGATCAGATCTAAAGGTTGTTGCCATTCTTTGAATGGAGGTACCTGGTCAGTTACCAAGAAAGCTTAGTTTGGGACTAAGGGCCATTCTGATATGACTATGGGATGTGTTCTCACATGATCATATATGAGTGCATGGCCATTCTGATGTGATCGAGGGATGTGTTCCCACTTGATCAGATATAAGGGTTGTTTCCATTCTCTAGGAGAATGGAGGAACCTGATCAGTTAACAGGAATCCTCAGTCTGGGACTGAGCACCCTTCTGACATGGTTAGAGGATTAAGTTCCTTCTATGGTTAGATGTAAGTGCTGTACCTTTTCACAGATGGGAGTAGGTGTGTCCTACCATGCTGGTGATTATAAGTGATGTGCCTTTCCACAGATGGTAGCAGGTATGTCCTACCATGCTGGTGGATGTAAGTGCTGAGCCTTTCCATAGATGATAGTAGGTGTGTCCTATCATGCTGGTGGATGTGAGTTCTATTCCTTTCCACATATGATACTAGTTGTGTCCTATCATGCTGGTGGTTGTAAGTGCTGAGCCTTTTCATATATGATAATAGTTGTGTCCTATCATGTTGGTGAATGTGAGTGATGGGTCTTTCTAATAGGGTTGTGGGATGTGTTCCCACATGGTCATATGTGAGTGCCAGGCATGACTTTCTGACATGGTGTTGGATGTGTTCCTCTCATGTTCAGATGTAAGTGATGGGCGGGCCATTCTGACTTAGGGTCAGATATAAGTGTTGAAGAAGACTTACATGGTGGCTAGGACTACAACCAACATGAAAAAGGGTTGGCTCTATAGAACTTCTTGTGACGAGAATAATCATGAGATAGAACCTGTGACGATGATCCAGTAGTGATGATCCAGATCCAGTGATGATGATCCATATCCAGTAATGATGATCCAAATCCAATGACGATGGTTCGGATCGAGTGATGATCTAGATTCAGTGATGATGATCCATATCAAGTGATGATCTAGATCCAGATGAAGATGACTTGAATTGAACATGCCTTGAAGATGAAGACGATGAGAAATCAATGATGATCCAGATGATACAGAGAAGAAGACTTGTGTTGATAAATTGTGTCGAGAGAATACCTTCCTAGTTAAGAGCGAGTGTTAATGTATTTGTAACTTCAGAATGTATTCATCTATATATCTTATGTATATTACCCCGATGCTTATTCTGGGATGTGTCTGTAATGTATTTGAGTCATGTCATGCCCCAATGTTCCTATCGGGAATTTCTATAATGTAAAAAAGTCATGTCAAGTCATTGTGGGTAACCCTCCTATTGGTCAAGGGTTAAAGTCCCCTCAGTTGTGGGGCCCTAGGTTTATTAGACTATCCTAGTGAAGTTGACCCTAGGTGAGTCATTGTAAGTCGAGGCAATAGTACCCACCTTTGTGTTAAGGATAACCCTCCTTGTTGGTTAGAGGAGGAAAAATCCCCACAAGTTGTGGGGCACTAGGGTTATTACACACTCTTAGAGATGTCGGCTCTAGTAAGTAATTGTTAAGTGAGGCCAACATGTTGGAGTGGGTTTCAAGTGAACGAAAGAATATAAATAGAGAGCGAGCCTCTCTATTTATCACACACACACTCACTCATTAGGGCGCATGAGTGAAAGAGATGTTGTTGGGACAAGAGAGATACTACTGCTGTCGGGAGATCATCTTTATGTTTTTGGGTTTTACTTTTTGTGTTGATTCTATCTCTAATGAAGTTGTGGGGTTTTATCCTTTATGGTTTCCCCAAGGAAAATTCTTTATGTCTCTTGTCTCTTTTGTTTTATTGCTATGCATGTTATTCTCTCAATTAAATATCCGAAGATCATAATGCTAGCTTGAATGATAAAAATATAACACAAGTAGCCTGAAGAGGATGCCTGCACCACATGGGGATATTGTAGGCTAATGTTTTGTCTACTCAACCAAGGTCTTAGTTTGTCCAAAGAGACTCTAAAGAAGAATTTATAGATTTCCTAAAAATGTGGTTTAGGGAAACTAGACCAAGCCTAGGAGAAGATACAAAAATTGTCCAAGTATGGAATTATTGGTAAAATCTGCAAAATTGGCCTTAGGGAAATTCCAACCATAGCTAATATGATGATGACAAAAATACTCTGCGAGTGTGGATCTCTATATTGTTGTATGGTGCATCCAACCATATCTAGAAGGATATAATAAGAGGTTTTTCAGACTATTTGAAGACAATATAGAAGCATCTTCACAATAACTAACATGATAGGAAATGTATATTATCATTTCAAACTTATAAATTTCATATATAATGAAAATTTTATTCGAAAAGAAAACCCAATTATAATAGAGCAATAATATACCAGACACAATGAATGCGACAAATACATAATTCATATGTATTAAATAGTAGAATTAACCATATAGATTACACCTAATAGTATAATTTTTTTTTAATGAAATGTAAAATGTTTACAACTCCAAATGGCGTACACCAGTCCTCATACCTAATCCATAAAATTTCAAAATCTATCCTAGATTCCTCCTCTAGACTACGAGGTAATAGCAAAGGACTCCTATTAGTGCATTCCTTAGCGTGCATTCCTCAATGTTCCTTCCTAAGCTTTCATTCCTCATCATGCATTCCTTAGTGTGCCTTCCTAAGATTTCATTCCTCAGCATGCATTCCTTAGTGTGCCTTCCTAAGCTTTCATTCCTCAGCATGCATTCCTCGACGTGCATACAAAACCAACCACAACCACAATTGAAATTGGGTCATCGCATACTATGGAAATATATGAAACAGGGGTGTCTTGAACCATGGAAACACACATAGGGGCCTTCTCTACCATGACATTAGAAGAAGCGTCGGGTTCCCAGGTTGAAAAGTTCACAGTGAAAAAATTCAAAGAGAATGCTGATGAATGGAGTGATACAAGAATATTTCCAGTTGGTATTTTAAATATCCTTTTAAGAGCAGGAGTTTATAGGTTTATTTTTTGACATTTTAATTTCCAAAATGATGAGATAGATGATGCCATCTATAGTTATGATCATGGGGATATGGAATTGCATATTTTTGGGAAGATGGTTCATCTAGACCTCGATTTGGCTTCCAAAGCAACCAAAATTCCACTAAGAGAGGGGGCAATGTTGAACTCATGGAAAACCCCCAAGCTAGAAAATATTCAGATGGCTAGTAAAATTTGAGGGAAACGGGTTGTTGTTCCCAGGAATGGTATAAAAATGGAATATGTTCCTCAAGTAATATACAAAACCCTAATTCAGATCATCCTTAGGACCATTATGAATCACCACAAGAAGCATGATATTTCAAGTGATTGCATGAAGCTGGCCATACATTGGGTTGAAGACATGACCATAGATGCCCATTATCCATTGGCTAGTAAATTGCACTCTGCATTTCAATATAGTAAAATGAAGAGGGTCAAGTTTAGTTACCCAGGAACACTACAAAAAATTATTTATTTATGTCAACCCAGTGTTGTAGGGTCAAATTCTATGAGAGCATACATTAGGAATCCTAAAGAACAAAAAAGAATGACGAATTACCTCAAACTTCTTTAAAGAACAATGTAGAAGGATTTTCTACTAACACTACATCAACATTACATGGAAAACCTTTCGAGGACAATATGGAATTTGTGGGAAATGACATATCTTCACTTTCCCCTAAAGAAGATGTTCTTGTCACAACTTTGGCTGGAATGCATGGAAATGAAAATGTAGATCAATTGGAGGAAATTGTGAACAATGATATGGACCGTTAACTGACTAGTGATGAAGACCTAATTTATGCCAAATATTCTTTTGATGGTATATTTGTTTTTTTTTATTTGATAAAATGGCGCATTTCAAAGAGCAATCTACCTTGTGGGAGGATTACTTCATAGCTAGCGACGAATTGTGCAGAACTAAGGATGCCCAAATTCTTGATTTGGTACATCGTGTTACGGGTTTAGAGAAAAAAAATTGTGGAAACTGAAAAAATAATTGGCTAGAAGGATAAACTTATTAAGGATCAATGTTCTAAATTTACCGTAGTTTTAGAAGGATTGATTTCTGAACTTGACAAACTGAAAGACATGTTCAGGCTGAAAAGAATAAATATGAGAAAACTATAGGTAGACTTGAAAATGAGCTAAAAAATAGGCTTAAAGTTTTGAACATGCCACCACTGAAGACTGTATTTGGTAAGCAAGCAGAACTTAAACAAGAATTGAAATAGAAAGAAACATTTATTGCTGGTTTGAAGGTTAAGTTTGAAAACAAAATTTGAGAAATGATCATTAAAGAACAAAATGAGACTACAGAATATGAAACAATATTGGAAAAATTGAATAAAGCAATTTAAAAAAAAAATGAGTTGCTAAAAAGTAAGAGAATTGAAAGGATTTCAGCAACCCTCCTGGCTAAAAGACCTAGAAGATGAAACGAATCAACAGTCAGGGGTAAATAGGTATACACACTAGAAGAATCAACATTCAAGGGTAAACATGTCTGCACACCAGAAGAATCACCAGTCAAGGGTAAAAAGGTTAGCACACCAAAAGAATCCAAAGTCAAGGGTAAAAAGGTCAGAACACCAAATATTTTTGGCAATACAAAACTTGGTGATGTAACAATGAAGAGCTTACTCCAATTTTAGAAGTCCTTGCAACAATGAGACAAGACCTTGAATGAATCTGCTTCAATAAACCATGCTATAGATTTTACATCTGGCTCATCATATCCAACATTGAAGAAGAAGATAGACGAGAAGGAGACTGAAATTAGAGATCTTCACCAAAAACTATTGGAGAAGGGAAAATCACTACATTTGGGATGTGATAGTGAGATATAATATTTGAAATCCCAAATTAAATCTTTTTAGGAGAAACCTATGGCAGAAGCAATTTTGTATACTCCATCTGATACAACTTTGAGGGCAGAAGAACTTGAGAAGGAGGTACAACAGGTCAAGAGAAAATTAAGTGTACATTTCAATTTGATATGAAGTTTATGAAGGATGATCATAAAAGAAAGGAATACGAGGACTCAAGTAGAAAAATAAAAAAGTAGAGATGTTGAAGAAATGCCTAGAATAAAAAGATAGATTGCATAGTAAAGTGATAAATCATGCAAACAAAGTGAAAGAGCAAGAAAAAAAATTACAACATATGGATGATGAAGCATCTATATAAATGGAAGGTCCTGGAAAAGGAAAGAGAAGCTATAGCAAATTTTCTTATTCTAAAAAGGACGAATTGCAAAAAGATCCCAAGAATCCTAGAGTTCTAGAATAATATGGTGTACATTTGATGTCTATGTACATACTAATACTGCTGTCATATAAATTTTAATTATTTCTCAGTAATCCATATATTTTGATATAGTTAATGTGTTTCTAATGTGTAATACAAGTGTAATGTGTAATCCATATGTGCATTTTTCCTATATCTATGAGAGTTTAATGTGCAACCCATACTGAGAAGTGTGGATGAAGCTACAAATGATGAAACATATTCTTCGTAAAATATTCTACAAATGAATTGACATATGAAATATTCATGAAATATATTCTACAAATGAATTGACAAATCATCATCTCTAGTGAAATACATAAAAAATTCCCTTCAAAATAGGATTAAAACTATCCCTTTAAATTTTATCACTAGAGGTTATGAAAAATTAACACTTGGTCTACTTGACACTAATACATACCCTTGCCAAATAATTAGGTGCACCTTGAGCTTACCCTTAGTCTGCTCGACATTTAGTACTTTCACTATACTAAAAAGATATCTGTTCATTTTTCTACTATAAAAATATTTCCTAGCTATTCAAATTTTACAAATTATAATCATCGAAAGTATAGGAAACTGCTCCATGTGCAGAAGAGTCTAGATATGCTCTGGCCTCTGGAGTATTGGGGGAAACACTTTATTTTTCAGTATGTTAAAGTGAATTTTTACGTTGTCCAAGAGATGATCGAATCATACACAAGTCACATTAATCTCAATATATATATATACTACATCATGAGAATCCTGAACTCATAATAACATTTCATAAGACTTAGTCAATAAATAGGGCCTCCTGCTGAAGAAAATATCGTTTGGACCTCATTTATGGTTTTTTATGTCCATAAAAGGTAGACATGTGAATGCCATTATTTCCCCTCACATGGATGTCGAAGAAAGAATTCCCAGCATGGTGATATCAAAGGCCAGAATGGGAGGAGTTGGGAAGATAAGTTCATAGTCCTACTGTCGATGTAGGGGATTCATAGCTCCCCAACTCATCATATAGTTTTTGGAGTGACATGGGATTGGTGTATGACCACATGCCAATTTCAATCCAAAGAAACAACTAAGCGGACTCTAGCCAACTACATATATGAGAAAAGATGCAAAAGCTATATGTGCCTAAAGAAATTATTTTATGTTGCTACACATAAATCATGGATGGGTATTATCCAACATTTTGACTTGTAAATAGTGCTTCAGAGTTTGGAATATGAAGGAATGAGCAATTTCACATTTTTTCATTTCATCTCTTGTTTGCCACCTTGCTTGTTTTATGAAAATATTGTTGAATGAGGCAATTTTTGTTGATTTTTATTTTGTCCAACATTCTCATTGTGTATAACGCACTCCTGTCTAATTTTTTTACAATGAAAAATCAGTTCCTTGATATTCAATAACGAATCAAATATAATTATGTTAATATGTTAATGTTTTAGTTTTCAGCAAAGTATGGAAACTAGACAAGAAAACAGTCTAGCGGGACTTAAACAAATAAGATATGGACACACTTTTTTCAGCTTAAAAAATGAACATAATGCAGACTGGTGGACCAAAAAAATGGGTATAACTTAATACTAATAACAATTAATATCAAACTGAGTAAGAATGATAATCCTCTACTTATGAAATCAACCTAATTCATCAACTGCAAGGGAATGTGTCATTTCATGCACTCATTCAGTTACATTCCTTGGCTTTCATTCCATAAATTGCATCACTTGTATTGTTGAAACTCTAGTGGAAAATTATAGGTTGATTATAGTCACATTCAAAATTCATCCAATAATAGTTCAATACCATTTTTTTGGTTTGTTGATCCTTATTATGCACTCAATCAGTTTGCTTAAACTATCATATGGTTTGTTTGGAATGTCAATGCGGTGTCTTCAAATTTGATTAGACTCTTTAACCAAATTCATATGTTCTTCATTAATTAATCCTAATGACCAAACTTGGCATCCTGTGTATGAAATATGGAATGACATAATTACACATTTCTGACCCTACTGATCCATGAATCAACTCTTTCAAATTGGTGAAGAAAAGTGCATTAGATAATTTAATAACATCAAGAAGAAACCCTGAAGAAGAATTTATGGACCCACCAAAATTGTGGTTTAGGGAAATTAGACCAAGCCTAAGAGAAGATAAAAAATTTCCCAAGTATGGAATTATTGGTGTAATATTCCTAACTGGCCTTGAGGAAATGCCTACCACAACTCATAGGATGATGATAAAAATATTCTGAGAGTGTGGATCTCTAGAGTGTTGTACGGTGCATCCAACCATATCATTATCCTAACCAAAATGTCTTTGAGGAAGAAGATATCTATCTGCCAAAAGTGACTCTCAGCCATATTTACATTGCTCCAGAAAAATGTCTGCCAAGGAGAGAGAAAGAAGCTCAATATTAGGATAGAATTTTTAAAAAATTCTAAAGGAGAAAGTATCAGGTAAAAAATTGGAAATATTAAAATTCTAAAAGGGGAGGAATAATAATAAAAAAGACTTTGGAAAATCAGCAGTCAAGGGTAAAAAGGCCAGCACACCAAAAGAATCCGAAGTCAAGGATAAAGAGGTCAGAACACCAAACCTTTTTGGCAGTACAAAACTTGGTGATGTAACTATTGAGAGCTTACTCTAGTTTTAGAAGTCCTTGCAACAATGAGAGAAGACATTGAATGAAGCTGCTTCAACAATCCATGCTGTACAGTTTACATTTGGCTCATCAGATCCAACATTGAAGAAGAAGATAGAGGAGAAGGAGGTTGAAATTACAGACGTTCACCCAAAAATATTGGAGAAGGGAAAAGAACTACATTTGGGATGTGTTACTGAGATAAAATATTTGAAATCTGAAATTAAATATTTGCAAGAGAAACCTGTGGTTGAAGCAATTTTGTATACTCCATATAACACAAATTTGAGGTCACAAGAGCTCAAGAAGGAGGTACAACAAGTCAAGAGAAAATTAAGTGCAGTTCAATCTGAGATGAATTGGATGAAGGATGATCTTAAAAGAAAGGAATATGAGCATTCAAAGTAGAAAAATAAAAATGGAGATATTTTGAAGAAATGCTTAGAAGAAAAAGATAGATTTCCTACAAAAGTGATAAGTCCTGCAAACAAAGTGAAAGAGAAAGAAAAAAAATCACAACATATGGCTGATGAAGTTTCTGTAGAACTAGAGGGTTCTGGAAAAGGAAAGAGAAGCTATAGCAAATTTTCTTTATCTAAAAAGGAGTAATTGCAAAAACCTCCCAGGAAGCCTAGAGTTTTAGAATAATATGGTGTACATTTGATGTTTATGTACATACTAATATTGTTGTAATATAAATTGTAAGTATTTCTTGGAAATGTGTAAATTTTGATATAGTTAATGTGTTTCTAATGTGTAATACAAGTGTGATGTGTAATCCATATGTGCATTTTTCCTATATCTACGAGAGTTTATTGTGGAACCCATATCGAGAAGTGTGTATGAAACTACAAATGATGAAATATATTCTTCGTAATATATTCTACAAATGAATTAACATATGAAATATTCTTGAAATAAATTCTACAAATGAATTGACAGATCATCATCTCTACTATAATACATAAAAAATTCCCTTCAAAATGGAATTAAACCTAGCCCTTGAAATTTCATCACTGGAGCTTATGAAAAATTAACACTTGGTCTTCGTGACACCAACACATACCCTTGCCACAGAATTGGGTGCACCTTGAGCTCACCCTTAGTCTGCCTGACATTTAGTACTTTCTCTGTACTGAAAAGATGTCCATTCAGTTTTCTACTATCAAAATATTTCCCACCTATTCAAATTTTACAAATTATAATCATCGAAAGTACAGGGAAATTGCTCCATGTGCAGAAGAGTCTAGATATGATCTGGCCTCTAGAGTCTCGAGGGAAACACATGATTTTTAAGTGCGTTAAAGTGACCTTTCACATCCTCCAAGAGATGAGGGAATCATACAAAGATCACATTAATCCCAAGATATAGATATCCTACATCATGAGAATCTCAAACTCATAATAACATTTCTTAATACTTAGTCAATAACTAGGGCCTCCTACAGAGGAAAATATCATTTGTACTTCATTTCTGGTTTTTTATGTCCATAAAAAGTAGACCCGTGAATTTCATTATTTCCCATCTCATGGATGTTGAAGAAAGAATTCCCAACATGGTGATATCAAAGGCCATAATGGGAGGAGTTGGGAAGATAAGTTTAGAGTCCTAATGTCGATGCAGGGGATTCATAGCTCTCCCATTCATCCTATATTTTCTGGAGTTATGTGGGATTGGTGGATGAGCACATGCTAATTTCAATTCCAAAGAAACAACTAAGTGGACTCCATCCAACTACATATATGAGAAAATATTCAAAAGCTATATGTTCCTAAAGAAATTAATTAATGTTACTACACATAAATTCTAGTTGGGACTTATCAAACATTTTGACTTGTAACTAGTGCTTCAGAGTTTGGAATATGAAGGAATGAGCAATTTCACATTTTGTCATTTCAACTCGTGTTTGCTACCTTGATTGTATTATGAAAATATTGATGAATGAGGCAATTTTTGTTGATTTTTAGTTTGTCCAACATTCTCATTGTGTATAACGCACTCCTGACTAATTTTTTTACAATGAAAAATCAGTTCCTTGATATTCAATAATGAATCAAAGAGAACTCTATTAATACATTAATGTTTTATTTTTCAACAAATTATGGAAACTAGACAGCAAAACAGTCTAATAGGACTTAAACAAATAAAATAAAGACACACTTTTTTTAGCTTAAAAATAATGAACATAATGCAGACTTGTCAACCAACAAAATGGGTATAACTAGATATTAATAACAAGTAATATCAAACTTGTCCGCGAGATGTAGAACGGTTGGTGGCGGGGTATGGTTAAGATACCCCTTAAGCTGAAAGGTAGCCAGTTCTAATCCTGTTGGATACCAAAAAATCCAACCATGTTAAGGGTTGGTGCGGTCTAGGCCAGGTGTGATCCCCGGGTGATTTTGATGACTTAGATGCCCCTAGTTCATGGTTTCTTAGCCAATGGAAACCCATCTAGTTAGGGGGGTTCCACCACTTTTCCAACAACAAAAAAACAAGTAATATCAAACAGAGTAAGAAAGATAATCCTCTACTTACTTATGAAATCAAGCTAATTCATCAGCTGCAAGGGAATGTGTCCTTTCATGCACTCGTTCAGTTATATTCCTTGGATTTCATTCCATAAATTGCATCACTTGTATTGTTGAAACTCTAGTGGAAAATTATAGGTTGATTACAGTCACATTCAGACTTCATCCAATAAGAGTTCAATACTAGTTTTTTGGTTTGCTAATCCTTATTATGACCTCAATCGGTTTGCTTAAACTATCATATGGTTTGTTTGGACTTTCAATGGGGTGTCTTCAATTCTGATTAGAATCTTTAACCAACTTCATATGTTCTTCATTAATTAATCCTAATTACCAAAATTTGACATCCTGTGTATGAAATCTAGAATAACATAATTAATAACATCAAGAAGAATCAACTCTTTCAAATTGGTGAATAAAAATGCATTAGACAAATTAATAACATCAAGAAGAAACCCCGAAGAAGAATTTATGGACCTGCCAAAACTGTGGTTTAGGGAAATTAGACCAAGCCTAAGAGAAGCTAAAAACTCTCCAAGTATGGAATTATTGGTAAAATATGCCTAATTGGCCTTAGGGAAACCATGCCATAGCTCATAGGATGATGATAAAAATATTTTAAGAGTGTGGATCTCTATAGTGTTGAATGGTGCGGCCAATGATATCATTAGCTTGACCAAAATGTCTTTCAGGAAGAATATATCAATCTGCCAAAAGTGCCCCTTAGCCATATTTGCACTACTCCAGAAAAATGCCCGTCGAGAAGAGAGAAAGAAGCTCAATATTAGGGATATAATTTAAAAAAAATTCTAAAGGAGAAAGTATCAGGAAAAAAATTGGAAATATTAAAATGCTAAAAGGGGATGAATAATAATAATAAAAGAATCTCCTATTTTATTCAATGAATTTGACAATGAAATCAGGCATGTGCATGCATTTTACTGAAGCAATGCAATTTTATATAGCTTCACTCAAATTCACACCCAACCAGCATTAGAAATCCAAATTCACTAATTCAAACCACAGAGAGTCTATTCAGGCATAAAAAACACAAATAAGCTTTCAAAGTTTAAATTTTAGACATAAAAACTTATGCTCTGCAAGGAAAATCCAAATTTACGTGATTTCCACATGGTAAAAAACAGGGTTGAGCCCCTTGACGAAATGCACACGCTGGCCTACATTTCATGTTATATTGAATAAATTTCACTATAACATAGACATACCAACCTTTTCTATAAACTCTTGTACTCATTTCTATAAATTGTATGATCTACAGTAAAATCCAAGTCATCCAAAACAACAATTGATAGTATTTTCCAATGTTTCATGGGTAGAACTAAAAGTGCGCACCAATGCCAATCGAAGTATACTCTAGGTATGAAATTTGGAAGTTGGCATACATAAACCTCAATAGACTAGTATAGTTTTAATTTCAGACATAAAAAATCTATTGTGAAATAAGAATTCATCCAACATTTGAAATGAGAACAAAGCAATTGTAAATGTTGGTTTCTTGTTCACAGACATCATAGTTTCTCTAGTAAATCTTGTATTTATAGAATTTTGGCATGACAGGGACAACTTAGAAAAGAGGTTGAATTGGATAGCTGTTTGGAAACCAATCTCATGGCTCTAGAAGTTTGTATCATATGTATCCTTTTTATTATAATATTAATCATCATCCTTCCCTACATAAATAAATAAAGGAGAACATAACAGATATAATACATTCCAAGGAAAAAAATAGAGATAATACAAAAATATAACCAGATCAATACTCAAGAAAGTTTTAAAATGGGCCCAAGGGAATTTTTTATTATATTATGCTTTCATTACAGACTAGAGGGATGTTTTACAGTTGAATTAGTAACATCAAACAACTCCTTCAATAATAACTATCCCTACTACCTATTACATTCTATATATATACCTCAAGGGTTGGATTGACCATGTTACAAATGGATTTCATTAGATTGAAACTGAAATGTTGATTCACCCTCGAGCCAAACCTTCCTCTATTGTACTTTGCTGGCTTCAAACAAAGATAGCAACAATTGTGGAACAACGCTAACACGATAGTGCAACACAAGGGCAAAAATAGGTCTAAAGTAGACATTTTTAAACACGAGGGGTAGAAAGGGAGTGGAAGAGGAAGTTCCTTTCCCATTATATGGCTAGGAGATGCGAGTATAGAAGAATTATAATAGTGATACACATTGCATGAGAGGCATCGTAAGGAGAAAGGGGAAATGACAATGAAAGAAGAAAGTGATAAGGAAGAGAAAAATGTTGAGACAAAAATGGCTCAGAAAAAAAACATGCAATACCCCTTTGATATGGACACATTAATAGCTGGAATTGAAGAAATAAATCCTATTATGCCATCAAGATGGAATTTTGGATTGTTGAAAAGGGACACGGTGCTGAATCAGTGCAGGAAAAACTTCACTAAGTGGTGAGAAAGGACAGGAAACCAACATAAAAACGATAAGATGGTGAGGAATTGTCAGTTATAGCGATCGAACTCGGATGAGACTGTCTTCAATTCTTTCCAATTCTACCCATTTCACTCATACTATCAGTGAACTCAAATTTGCGCACATCTGCGGCCATACTAGACAAAAATTAACGAACATAGAGAATAGAGTCAATACATAGCCTACTAATAACAGTGACCCTTATTTATCAATATTTCGTAACAAGAAGCATGATTGGTAATCGGCTGCATCTGCTGGGAAGGAATCCATGGGGTCATTCCAAATCTGGATATGTGTACTGTGTTGGCCCTTCGAATAATTGAAAGGCGGGAAAAATGTTAATCATGAGGAAAAGTTGAGTTCACGTCTATGTGATGCAATCATTCTCAATGCCGTCAGAATCCGACTTGATTCAGGTTCATCAAGTCATATAATTTGATCATCTGTAGAACATTTTTTCCTTTTTAAGTCTAGTATTTGACACTCAGTTGAAAATTCAGAATATGACAGGTATGGAAAATAAAAAACCACCATTTACAGGATTATAAGATTAAATGATGTATTTGACAATCAATTAGTTCAACACATGTTTGACAAGTTGAGGTATGGGAAAATGAAAAACCACCATTTAGAATTAAAAAAAAATAGATGACTGGAAAAACTGTAAACTGTAAATTAGGGTTGACTCCCTCGAGGAAATGCACACATTGGCCTAGAAAAAAAAATCAATATTAGGGCTAGAAGTTAAAAAAAAATCTAAAGGAGAAAGTATCAGGTAAAAACTTGGAGATATTAAAATTCTAAAAGAGGAATAATAATAATAAAAGACTCTCTTATTTTATTCATTGAATTTGACAAAGAAATCAGGCATGTGCGTGCATTTTATTGAAACCAAGTCAATTTTGGATTGCTTTACTCAAATCCATGCCCAACATGCATTACAAATCCAAATTCACTGATTAAAACAACAGAGTGTCTGATCGGTAATAAAAAAACTAAATAAGCTTTCAAAGTTTAAATTTTAGACATAAAAACTTATCGTCTACAAGGAAACTCCAAATTTATGTGTTTTCCACATGGTAAAAATCACATTTGAGTGCGTTTAGGAAACGCACACATTGGTCTAAATTTCATTTTATATTGAATTATTTGCACTATAACATAGGAGAGAGAAAAATACACTCACGTTAGAGAAAAATGCACAATAAGTATGGATTTATTGGTAAAATATGCCGAACTGGCCTTAGCGAAATGCCCGCCACAAGTCATAGGATGATGATAAAAATATTATGAGAGTGTGTATATCTAGAGTGTTTTATGGTGCATCCAACCATATCATTAGCCTGACCAAAAAGTATTTAAGGAAAAACATATAAATTTGCCAAAAGTGCCTCTCAGCGATATTTGCACTGCTCTAGAAAAATTCCCACTAAGGAGAGAGAAACTAGCTCAAGAAGATGAAAGTGGTCTTGATGGATCCACCTTGTTTGCCTCTACCCATATGTATCTCACTTGCCAAATTTAAAGGAAAAATAAAATCACCTTGGTGACCTCGGGTTTGAAGAGAACTGGTTAAGTGTTAGACAAAGCATTTGAGAGACCATTTGGAAATGCCCGCAAGGGGGTGTTCCTTTAATGATAAAATTTATCAGATGATATGGTCTTGTTAATTGTTGAAATGGATATCTATCCATGCTCTTGTTTTTTCTTATGGTGATCAGATAAGGAAAATATCAACCTTCCAAAATAGAAGAAAAATGTTATTTTGCATACTAAAGACAAAAGAAAAAATGGCTAAGTGTTGTAAAGGGGCTAAGTGATGCCCGCATTAAGGTTGATTCCCGCACTAAGGATGATTACCGCATGGCATGGAATGGTATAGATGATGATGTGGCATGAATTTGAAATCATTGTTGCACTATGACATTATTCTGGAGAAATATGACAAATTAGTGAAAATCAGGAAATTAGCCAAGTATGGGAAAATTAGTCCAACTAACCTTAAGAGGATTCCCGCACCAAATGGGGATATTGTAGGCTAATGTTTTGTCTACTCAACCATGGTATCAGTTTCTCCAAAGAGACTTTGAAGAAGAATTTATGGATTTGCAAAAAATGTGGTTTAGGGAAATTAGACCAAGCCTAGGAAAAGATACAAAAATTGTCCAAGTATGGAATTATTGGTAAAATATGCATAACTAGCCTTAGGGAAATTCTCTCCATAGGTCATAGGATGATGATAAAAATACTCTGAGAGTGTGGATCGCTAGATTGTTGTATGGTGCATCCAACCATATCTAGAAGGCTATGATAAGAGGTTTTTCAAACAGTTTGAAGACAGTATAGAAGCATCTTCACAATAACTAACATGATAGGAAATGTATATTATCATTTTAAACTTACAAATTTCATATATAATGAAAATTTTATTCGAAAAGAAAACCCAATTATAACATAACAATAATATACCAGACATAATTGAATGCAACAAATACATAATTCATATGTATTAAATAGTAGAATTAACCATATAGATTACACCTAACAGTATAAAAATTTATTAATGAAACGAAAAATGTTTACAAATCCAAATGGGGTACACCACTCCTCATCCCTGATCCATAAAATTTCAAAATCTATCCAAGATTCCTCCTCTGGACCACGAGGTAACAGTAGAGGACTCCTATTGGTGATACATGTATTTACTTTTCCCATAGTTATCAAGTAGCTTCCATTGATCAGTAGTTGGTAGATATAGAAGGATCATCTCTTTCACCATTTTTCCGAGCTCCATGTTTTCAGCATAAGAGAACTTTGGAAATTTTGTACATATGGATTTGAAGTCAAACAACATCTTGAAATCTCTAGTTAATTTATCAATCATTGTTTTTCTAGACAAGGATTGATGATGCATGTCATCAAACTGTCTGTGATCTAACCTACAACTGATTAACCTGTCATTATATTCTTTATGAGACCACATTCCTCCTTTCTCTTCCGACAAGAAATGGAGTCCTCTTCTAAATAAAGGATTAAACGGTTCAATGAATTCCTTTATTTAATGATGCATGACATCAATTTTTGCTTGAACTGTTGCCAAATGATGATATTTATTTACCACTTTCCTTTCCCATGTGATAACCAAAACCCTATCCTGGATATTTGATTTCTTTATTTCCATTTCTGTCAAGCTGTTCAAAAACTTGAATGCATTATCAGCTCTGTCAATAGGCTTCTTATTTAACACATGTTTTACCATCAAGACATGTTTTCTAGCATCTTGTGTAATAATATCCTTATCAAGAATAAAATCTAAATAAGGCCTGATCTTGGATGCTTCTGATATCAGCACATCCTAGATGAGATATTTTTCTTCTTGTAAGGTTAACTGTCCTGTAACCTATTTTGTCAATTTGTTTTTCTTATCCACCAGTATTGTACATTTGTCTTCCAATTTCTTCATTTCTAGTTCTCTGTTTCCAGCTATGTCCTCCAAATTTTTATTTTGGTTCTTCAAACCAGTTATTTCCAACTCTTTAAGACTTACCTGTGACATAGTCTAGACTATGCCCTATTCACTATATCTAGCTGCAGGAGGAATGATCCTCAATTCTAGCTCCTTTTCTTTCTCCTGCAACTTTATTTCCATTTCTTCAAACTTTTCCTTCATGGATTTATCACTTTCTACTACCAAGGCCATGTCTTTATGCCATTGTTTTTCCTTATTAGAAAACTTCAATAATTTTGCTTGACAATCAGTGAGCTGATTATTCAGGTTATCCTTTTCTTTTTCTATCTCATCTAGTTCAGGACCATGTATATTTAGCTGGGTGGTAGGTATGAGAATCTTATTTTTCAATAATTGAATGTATTTTTATTTCTCATCCATCAACCTTTGGATCCCATCTCCCTTATTAGATTGGCCTCCAGCAGCTAGCAACTAAGTTTGCAACTTCTTTATCTATGTTTGGTGGGCCTTATTTTCCACCTTTTCTTTCCTCAATTGGTTCTCAATTTTACCTTTGAGGGTTTGTAACTTGGATAATTCCAGAGTGATCTTCATCAAGTGAGTAAACAAGATGTATCATTTATGCTTGTGCATATGAATCATGTCAGGTATGGGGATATCATCTAGGTTCAATTTTACTTCAGCAACTCTATTCTTGGTTGCCAAGGACAAGTTCAGAGTGTTTTAGACATAATCTCTGACTGAAACAAAAGACACCTCTTCATTAGAAATATTTCTTACTTCAAAGTATAATTTCAGAGTCTCTTCTGAAGTTATGTCTTTCATGCCTTTGTATTTATCAATTAACTTTGCTTTGTTCTTTGACTAGGAGGACGAATCGACAGCAGTACTATATGAAAATGTATATTCTTTTACCTCAAATGGAGGGTCTGATATCTTCATTTTAATTTTCCCTTTGTCTATAGATGTATCTAGGATAAGTTGTCCTTCAGTTTCAACCTGATTACTTGTGGGAGTTTCAATAGTGTCCTCCTCATCGATATCCATTTCCTTAGGAAAATCTCTTTTATTCTTTTTCTTTTGATTGGCTGGCCAATGGAGTAATGCTCTTGGTTGCAACAACCAAATTGGATATATCAAGCAATAAAGAAACAACCTCTCTTATATGAGAGCTTGTATATTCATCTAAGTCAACAATATTTGGGGCCTCCTTTGGGTAATTAGACCAGTTAGAAGCTTCTAGCAATCCCACAACCTCTTCATGTTTAAAATGTTTTCTCTTTTGAGCCTTTCTCTTGTTTGAGATAACCTGGTGAGGGTCATAGTTGGTTGTGGGTTCTATCTCAAATCCTAAATCTCTAAGTAAACCTTCCACCATTGGAAAAACACCCTTATTCTTGATGGTGAATGGACCTAAAACCCAATGGTATTTGATGTCAGTGGACTCTTTATATTTCAGGAAGTGTTCAATCTCTACGAACAAATTGTGTCTAATGAACTCTATTGAGAAAAATATTGGAGTCAGAAAGGTTGGTAAAATGTAAGGTGACTGAGTGAAACCATACAGTTTGATCACTATTCCATATTCAGATAAGAACCAATATCCTATTCTCTTTCTGTAGAATCTTGCAATAGATCAATCATCTCTGGAAGCACCCAGGGAAGCCTCTTTTGGAAAATGGAAGCATAAATATCTATTATGAGGAAGTTCATGAACTTGGTATAATACTTGTACATTTCATCTATTAATACCATTTCTGGTAGCTGTATATTATCCTTGTTGAAAGAAAGGAACCTCCTCAATAGATATGACTGGAACCTGAAATTTTTGGTCTTGTGGAAGTTCATCAGCTGAGAATGAATATTCTCAGCTAAGAACTCATCAAATTTAATGCACAACACTTTCAATGACCAAATGGGTTCATCTAAATCAACAGGACAAGTGCTTGAAATGAAGAGAAGACTCATAAGGGTTTCAGGGATGTATTTATCTGTTTCTAGACCCAAAAATTGACATAATATGGTTACTACACACTTGGTTTCTTCGTTAAATAGGGTTTCATTGACTGGAATGATATGTTGGACGAATCGTCTTCTAGCTTGAAACATCTCTTAAAAAAATCTTGCTTTCTCTCAATGTTGGACTCCTTAAACCATCAGAGTATAGACTCTTCACTGTAATCTTTAGCCTTGAAGGTAAACTCTTCATGGACCAACACGGTTTTCCTAACGACTAAGGAATTAACAGGACACAGAATGGTGGAGCAGTCGAGGTTCATTATGACTCTTTTTGACATAGAATAGTTGTTTACACACCAATCCACAAATTTTGGGAAACCAAGGGTTTGTTCAGTAGAAAAAAGGTGAAAAAAGGATTGATAGATGTTATGAGGTCCATTCCCTAGTCCCTTATCAATTCAAATTCTGTTTCATAGATTCAATGGTCGATTTAAAAGGACAAGGTCAAAAACATCAGCATTCCTATCATCCAACAATTCTTCTACTTTCGGATACTCTAAGACCTGAGTTTATATATTTTCCATTTGAGCTCTTTATACAACTTTCAGTGGGGACAAAAATGAACTACCTGGTGTTTGACAAGTAGCTAATGGACACCATAGGAATTGGATCCTTCTATACTATCTATCGTGTTCCCTTATTGATGCAAGAAAATAAAATAATGTACAGTCTTTTATGATTTTCCATATTCTTAACTCTCTTACATCTTTGGTGACCGAAACTTTTCTCAGCCTTCCATTTCTGCTCGATCTATTTTGCACCATTGATCTTCTATGCTACTTAGATTTCATTATTCTCCCTCAATTTTGTCATTTCCCTTAACATCTATGCAGGTCACATTCTAAAATTATATCTCAACCATTGAGATCGTCATGGATCATTTTTAACCACTGATTTCCTATTTCCTTACTGATTCTATGATTTGAAATGCACCTTCAGAGTGGGAATCTTCTATTTGCAAAGAGGTTATAGGCCATAGATCCTTACCCGATCAGATTTGGATCATTCATCTAGTTATCCATTTATATGTCTTTCACAAGCTTTGTATTCTGTCTCTCCCTCGCATCTTTGCATCACGAAAAACATTTCATCCGTAGATCTGAGTCTACAGAGAATATGGAATGTTCACTGGTGTGGCTCTTTCCAAATTTCATGATCTGCATATTTTCTATCCTGCATGCATGTTCCCATCACAAAATCCTTCATGATATGAGATATACGCCTCTTTTTAATCCTCGTCATTCAATGTGGAGGGACCTACAGAATTTCACGACGTTGAGGAAAAATTTCCATTGTGTGAGTTTTTGGGGGGGGGTCTTTCCAAACCCCCTCAAAAGTCCTGTTGGACTTTTGGGGGGTGTTTAAAAACCACCCCCAAAAGTCAAATTCTCAGGAATTTTGAGGGGTTTTTAACGACCACCCCCAAATACCTTTAAAAATTCTTGGCAAGGGGGGTGGGTGGGTTAGAAAAATTGCAGCAAGACACCTTTAGGGGGGGTGTTTCTAAACCACCCCTCCCACAAAGTCCTGAGAATTAGAATTTTGAGGGGGTTTTTAAGGACCACCCCCAAATACCTTAAAAAAATTTTTTTTAGAGGGGGAGGGGGTTAGAAAAACTATCACAAGCCACCTTTATGGGGTCTTTCTAAAGACCCCCCCCCCTAAAGGGGTCTTTCTGTGGGTTTTCTAACCCCCCCCCCCTCTAAAAAAAATTTTTTTAAGGTATTTGGGAGTGGTCCTTAAAAATCCCCCTCAAAAGTATAATTCTCAGGACCTTTGGGGGGGTGGGTTTAGAAAGACCCCCCCTAAAGGTGTCTTGCTGTGGTTTTTCTAACCCCCCCCCCCTCTAAAAAAAATTTTTTTAAGGTATTTGGGAGTGGTCCTTAAAAATCCCCCTCAAAAGTATAATTCTCAGGACCTTTGGGGGGGTGGGTTTAGAAAGACCCCCCCTAAAGGTGTCTTGCTGTGGTTTTTCTAACCCCCCCCCCCTCTAAAAAAAATTTTTTTAAGGTATTTGGGAGTGGTCCTTAAAAATCCCCCTCAAAAGTATAATTCTTAGGACTTTTTTTTTTCGAGGGGGGGGGGGGGGGGTGTTAGCAAAACCAGTGCAAGCCAAAAGTGTCCCCAAAAGGGTAATTTTTTGTAGTTCATTAAATGCTTATTTCTTCATGGCATGGGATACTCAATGTATGTTATCATTTCCCAATAAACTACCAACTGATTTCAGTTAATCCATGTGTAAGAATTATTTTTTGATAGCTTGTCTTTTCCAACTTTTATTACACCTTGTTTATTTTTACCTATATTAGCTATTAAGGGATATTAAATTGTGTTATATCATCACCCATACCTGTCATGTTGTACATCAATTCTCTTAATTCCAAATTTCTCTTTAACTCCATGAATTTATTAGGATTGATGATACAAAGGAAAAATAAAAATTGAGAATTGTTCCACATGAATCCATGTAGAGGGATGTGTGTATCTTTTTTCCATGTTAATGAGTTGTTCTGGTTTTAATTAACGGAGAAAACTCTATTAGAAACAACAATTATGAACAACTTACACAATTAAATTCTCAACCTCAAACTAAACTTATAGCAATTCAAAGCAGAAATAAATCCATTGCCAAATATCTCCAAGATAAAAAAAAAAATTCTAAGATCATTAAAGGGATTTTATAAATTAATGGATCATAAATTAACAACTAAATTTAAGAATTCAAGGATAAAATTTCCTAGAAATGGTTTGAGTTTATAAGATTGCATTGAGGATTAAAGGAAGCTAGTAATTGTTGTTATATGTACGGAACCTGGATATATTTTTAAATCAGAATCTCATGGAGCACATTGTAGAATCCACGTTGTAGAATCACATAGATTTTGATGAAGTCAAAGATCAGATTGTAACTAAATTCATTATTTACTTATCACAAAAAGGTAGATAAATTAAGGAAAAAACATATTGGTATACAAGTAGATTTATATACACAAATTTGAAGAAAACATGTAGCTACATTATATCCTTGAAATAACCTTAGAAGAATAGAAAACATAAATTCATGATTACCAATTGCTTTTTTTTCGATTTAGAGAAGAGCTTCATGGTGAAAATACTCTAAAGTATAAGAACTCTATAAAGTGTTTATATTACAGGAAACAACTCCTACAAGACAAAACTGGAGACACACAATAGATCCAATAAATAAATGTAATCCTAGGCATACCCAAATAATCAAGGCACTGCACTGAACCCATGATTTGTATTTTGAGGTTTGGTGTCCATAACTCGTGGTTTCGAAAATGGAAGAAATCGAGGTTTTGGAAAAGAAAGTTTGGACAAGATTTGGAAAAGATTCCAACCTAATACACTACTATCATCAAACTAAACAACTCATAAATATCGGTGAATGTTTTGGGTGTACCAATCAATGGCCTGAGATGTCTAACAATTACTGATTATTCATACCACATTTGAAGTAATAAGTACCTATTACATCACTATCATGTATCCATGTGTATTAAATTGGTTGCTTGGTTCAATTATAGGTCAAATCAATTTTGTAACGAATTAAAATTTATTAGTGATCCTTGGCCTCTATTCCCAAAGGGGTGTTGGAAAAAAATAAGGAATATCATATTTAGGTCCGTGTGATCAGGGAAAAACGATAATGAGGGTATCCCTCCACTCAAGTGGAAAATCACAACAAAATTAAAAAACTTAGGAGGTTGGGGTTTAAGAGTATCCATCATTTTGGAAGCAACCAAGTGCAAATGGAGGTTCATACCAAATAAGGGTCTGTGGAGTCAGGCTATTCTTTAAAAGTACATTAAAAATAATTCATTAGAAGAACATATTAGAAGACCTTCAAAGAATACTCATAATGTGTCAATATGGTGAAGGCCATTGTCCTAGCCTTCCCTCTTTTTGGGAATTGGTTGGTATGGAAGATTGATGGGGGTTAGGTGTAGGTGGATGAGTAGTGGAGTGAGAGAGAGTCACACAATAGGATTTGAACCCAAAATCTAATGACAGAATCTGACGTCGGGTACAGATGTGTCGAATTGCAATGAAGAAAAGTATTGTACCTTTCGAAATATTTTAGAGTCGTTGAATTTTCAACAGATACAGCGTAGGTTTTTCGACGGCCCATTGATGTCAGTTATGTGATGGTCTTGGTGTCGAATATCCAACTAGCATGTGTTAGATTTTTGCACAGCTAATGATGTTGAATATATGACAAGCATGTGTCAAATTTTTCAATGGTAAATATGTTTACGCTGTTAGATATTCTATGAGTGTGCGTTTATAAACATTCGTGAAGTGAAGGACGGTTTCAGGAATTGTTTTATTCGTCAACGAGTGGTTCCAGGATTTTTTTTTTCTTCGATAGACAGTTTGCAGGAAAAATTTTATTTCTTCGAAAAACCTTCATTTTAGAAAATTGTGATGTGTGGAACTTGATTTTTTAAGATTGTCGATAGTATTCATTCACGAAGTTTGTGACAAACTATCAAATATAAATATTCCTGATCTAAACGAAAAAAATCGACAATTGCTTGCTAAAATATGGGATGCAGAGAAACGAAGGGGGGTGGAAAATGTTATTGTCCATGTACTCAATGCAGGAGATTTAAGAGGAGAAGAATATTGATCTCAACAGCCACAAAACATTGTAGGGAACATGGACATGCTGAGGGGAGGAATGAATATTGTCCATTTGTAGATTTAGCATTATAAAGTTTTTTATATTCTTTGCTTTGGTAAATGTATGTATTTATTTAATATTTCCTATATTAATGTATATATATTGATGTTTCCATTTATTTATAAAGGAAAGACACCCAACGGCATATCGTTCAGAGGAAGCGCTTTCAAAACAGGTTCCCAATCAAGATCATGGAGCGTCTATGTTTAATGAAGAACAAGTGAATGATCATATTGAACAAGATGATGGTACAAATACATTGATCCATGATTCATTTAATGAAAAAATGGATGATGACAATGACGATGACGATGATAATCAAAATGATGATGACTTTGATGATGTTCACGATATACCTCTTCTCGATAAGGCACATGAACCCCTTTATGAAGGCTGCAAAACAAATCTTCTCTCTGTTGTATTGTTGATAATGAACTTGAAGGTTATGAATAGTATTTCAAACATATCAATCACACGGATGATAAGGTATGTAAAATAATCAATCACATATATAGGATCATCATAAATTTTATCTGTATTCCTCTAATAATTGTATTGTTAACTCATTATTGATAATCATACGGATGAAGTGTGTTTCATTGATATTATTTACTTATTACATTAAATATATTTTATTTTGTAGCTTGATAGCTGAATTTTTGTTACCACCATCAAATATATCACCTCACACATATCGAGATTTATCGACCATCATGAAATATATTGGAATGCATTATGAAGCAATTCATGCATGCCCCGATGACCATGTTATATATTATAATCAGCATGAATTTGCAACAGAATATCTGGAATGTCATATAAGTAGATATCAAACTGATCAAGTAACAAAAAATGTGCCTCAAAAGGTTCTTCGTTATATTCCCATCATTCCATGTTTTCAACGAATGTTCAGGTGCAAAAACATGGAGCAGTTTATGGATTACCATGCAAGGAACAAAAGTCAATATGATGTTATTCGAATGGCTGCACATGGTTCTTCTTTTAGATATATGGAGGAAAGTGGCCTCACTTTAAAGAAGAACCACGTAATCTTAGGATTTCTTTGGCAGTAGATGGTGTTAATCCATTTGCACAAATGAAATCCATTTACAATGTGCGGCCTATTTTTGTTATCAAGAACAACATTCCTCCATGGTTGTCAATAAAGAGGGAGCACATAATGTTGTCAATGATTATTCCAAGTATTTTGTGTCTGCAACTGTTTTATTTCTAATGGAGTCATGGCATCTCATTTGTCGTATTAGGTTTCCTAATTTCATTTGTATATTTCTGTATTTTAATTACTCATGTGGATGGTTTATATATATTAATGGTTCTCATAATTATATATTTTATATGTACTTCAAATCAATTAGGTAAGTTCCAAGTCAAATATATGAATGTATATATCGAGCCTCTTATAGATGAGCTACTGAATTTATGGAATGGAATCACTATGTATGATGTATCTAGACCAATACGGAAAAGGAAATTTCAAATCCATGCAATGGTTGTATGGACAATACATGATGCCCCTGGGGTAACCCAATTTTCTGGTTTGTATTTTTTAGTTCCACTTTAATTGCATTTAATTACATGAAGTAGTTAATATTTTTTATATATAATTATAAATGAAATAGAGATTCCATATCTATATATTGTAGGTCTTCAGACAAAGGGTAAATTTGCATGTCCAGTTTGTGGACCTAAGATCAAATATCGTCGTTCGAAAAGATTAAGAAAGGAGGTGTTTGATGAGTATAGGCATTTCGTCTCTAATAATCACAGGTATAGAACAACCGAAAAAAATCTTTTGAATGGGAAGACGGAGACTGCATCAAAACCATGGAGAATGACACCTCACCTTTGGAAGATGCAATACAATAGAAATCGTCACCATTGTATGTATGGATTATCGTATAAGAATTGTTATGTATTTTAATTTTTATTGTGAGTTGTTTACTGTAGTGCCCATATTTTATTTATGATGTAATTTATTTAAAAACTAATATTCATGATGTCCATCTTGATCATGAATGCATTAATGGGATTCCACGAGGAATGAAAAGTTATCCTATACAATTCAGCAGGTTGCCCTACTATGAGCACCTACAAATTGCTCATTTGTTTGATACAATGCATATTGGAAAGAATGTGACTGAAACATTATGGCGACTACTGGAGCTAAGGAGAGAGAAAGATAAAGTTGTGAAATATTTCAAAGACATTCAAGAAATCAACCATGCAATGAAATATGCCATCAAATTTCATAGCAGCAGAGGCCAATTTAATATAAACTCAATTCCATGGATGTTTACAGAGAAACAAAGCAACGTTGTCAAAGAAGTAATGTGGAAAATTAAATTTCCCACTGGATTTTGTGTGAACTTGAAGAATATAATAACAAAAAAAGATGATTTTGCAGGGGTCAAAACACATGATTGGCACATCTTCATCAAGGTAATTATTATTGTTATGTTCATATAATTATTGTTTTTCATTTTATTGCATAATTTTTTTTCTTGTTTCTATAATCTTTGTTTAATAAATGGTGTGGGTTGCATATTGATACAGTATGTTCTACCTCTCTCTCTCTCTCTCTCAGACAACCTCGAAAACAATGTCAAACAAGTTATATATAATCTTGGTAAATACATGAGTTAACTAGTGATTAGTTGCTTTTGCTTGGTGTTTATTTAATTCTCCGTATAATTTATATTTTTTTTTGTGCACTATTTCATGATATTTAATTAAATGTTTTTTTTTTGTTGAATATCATTATTGGTTTGCGTCACTTGTAGATGGTTGACATCTAAAGAAATCTATAAATATGATATAAAGTATTGGAGGAGATAAATTCCTCGTCTCATGTGTGAAATGAAGAAGCATATACCTTCCACATTTTTCAATGCACAGGAACACTACTTCATACATCAAGTTGAGGAGATTGAGATGTGTTGACCTATGCACTCAAGGCCCATGTGGATGGTTGAGAGGCACTTGAAATTTATGAAGGGTTTGGTGAGACAACGAGCACATTCGTAGGGTTCTATGATGTAAGGATATATGGTATACGAAAACATGTTGTATGTCGGTGAATATATTCCTTTTTTAGTTTCAAAGCTCAATTTACATCGCATTTCTGATCTGGACTCCAATCACAAATTTGAAGGGGAGAAAATGAAGGGGAAAGGTAGATCGAGGAAGGTGAAAGGTAATTATTAGCTAATGGATGTTTATAAGATCATTCATATTCTAATTGCATTTTCTAGTTATTGCATCAATTAAGAGCATATAATACTTTGTTCACAAAATTCACACATGTCTTTCATTTTAATGATTATTGTCATCAACAAGTTGGTCGAGAATGGGATGCAATTCATTTATACATCGCAAACAATCTTAACTAGATGAAGGTATGGATTGAATGATGCGAACAATCGGGTCATGGAATATCATGGGAAGGTGTGGCTTCATTGTTGAAAGCAACACATTTCAATGGAGATAGAAATATTACAGAAAGGGAAATCGATTTAGCATATGGTTTAAAAGATAAAATGGCAAGCATATTAATCAATCACTCTAAATCTTTTATGTTGCAAATTACATTTTGACGTACATGTTGTTCTTTTCCATGTATTGTTGCATAACTATTGAATCGTTGTGTAATATTTTTGTGTATTTCTTGTTGTAGGTAAAACACCATAAGGATATGGTCTACAATGGTTGTAGATATCGTATCAAAAAACTAGATGAAACAAAGAAAACATCAGATTGTGGGATATCTACAGTCTTTGAGGTGACCAATGTTTCATCTAGAAGTGACAGACATCCAGAACTCTCAGAAAATTGATACTATGGGTATTTGGAATATATTCTACAGTGTGAATTTAAATCAATCAAGGTGGTTCTATTCGTTCTCAAATGGTACAAGTTACGATTGAATCAACATGATCCCAATAGAACTATTGTTGAACACGATAATGGATTTACCATGGTAAATACAAGGTTGTTTGAGCCAGGAATAGAGCCCTATTTTTTTCCAAGCCAATGTGAATAGGTATTTTACTCAGAGGTTCTAGGTAAAGCGGGCTGGTCATTTGTTGTGAGACGTGATCTAAGGGGAAGGATGGTAAAGTATAACCTAGATAATGGTAATGAAGAGGGTTCTGAGTCTGGACGAAGAAAACGATAATGAAGAGCATGATCAACATGAGTTAGATGATGATGATGATCCAACATAATATGTCCAAGAATTAGTTGAATCAGATGATGTAGTAGACAATGCCCATGAATATTATACCGACGATGAAATGATGAGCGTAACTAACTTAGATGACAATGATGATATGCCCAATCCTTATAGTGTTGACTCTGGATATGATGGTATGGATGATGACTTGGATGAAGAAGATGATGACGTGGATGAAGAAGACGATGAAATATATTGAAAGGTAAATATTTAATTAGACCTATTATTTTATCTTTTTTTTAAAGAGTTACTAACATCATCATAATCACCATCATCTTCATCATCATCATGTTGATCATCATCGTCTCTATCACTATCATCATCATCACTAACATATTCTTTGAATGTTTTTTTTAGCTACTGAATGATTTAATGGTTGAATGAATGATTTAAATAATGATTTAATGAAAGATTCTTTTAGTTATTAAGTGAGATAATTTGCATTAAATTGTTATTTGCAAGTGCATGCATTGGTTTTGGGAATTGAGAGTGATGTGAGGGGGGGAGGGGCCATAAGAGATTCCACCTTCACGTGGTTGGTCCTGTTTAGTAGAGAATAGTAAAATATTCTCAAAATAGAGAGGAGTTCAATGAATGGTAAGGAAGAATTCATTAAAAACAGTTATTTCTATAATTTTAGTGTTTAATTTTCACTATTGCTATTTGAATCCTCCCATGGAACTTGTTACATATAGCATTGAGATACATGTTCATATTTAAGAGGCAAGAAATGGAATTTTGATGTGATCGATGGACTTATATACATAATGTTTTTGGTTATTGATGTTTTATTAGGTGATCTACATAGGTTTCATCGATTCACTTAATGGTACAAATACATTGAGGGAAAAGATTCAAGGGAAAAGTGCTTTGTTATGACTCAAGAGGGGAACACATAGAGTTAATATATATTATATCACCCCAACAAGCACATTTATGCAATAAAATGTATATGTAACATTGTTGCACCTAATAAAGGACCTACATGTGTAATTAATGAACACATATTCATATAAGTCATATAATTAATCTCAAGAGAAACAATGAATACATACTTATACTTCATATAATTACTCTTGAGGGAAACATGTGATTTGGATATAGGAATGTATTGGAGTATTTAAATGTTTTATTCTTCAAGTAGTTATTGTATAACTTATTTGAATTATCTATCTTGAAGTTGTACCCTAAGTTTACATTTGTTGCACATGGTATATACTTTTTGGTATGTTATGTTGTTTTAACTATTTGGGACATAATAAAAACCAATCAAATTATTCTCACTAAACAAATGTAGGACAAAGTGTTCATATTTGTTGAATGTATTTTTGATGAGTAAAACTAGTGGAATTATTCAAATGTAATTTTGATGAGTAAAACTAGTGGAATTATTCAATGTTAACAATTGTGGCAGATTGTCCATATCTGTTTGGTGTACTCTTGATAAAATCCATTTTATAGAAGCTCAACTATACAATAGAATTTGGCAATAATTTTAATTATTTATTTTATTATTTAAATCAAGGTTATTTCCATTAACATATTTCTATTTTTTTATTTAAACTATAGAAATATAAATTAAACAAATATTGCTTATACTTTTAAATTCAATATATCTAATTTGTTTTTTCCTTGGGAAAAAAAACATAATTTCATTACATCTTTCGAGAAAAAAATTACATTTTGTAGATACACTGCTTGTGTATTCGGAAAGTACCATAAATGTCCATACAAAGAGTACAAAATAAGGGACAAATGCAGTCCCTGCTACCCACATATATAAAAAAAAAACGGATATATCAAGTTCTAGCCACATATTGAAGTATGTCCAAAAATAAATATCAGAAATAGGTAACTGTTGTCATAGGCCACTCAGGTAGTATAGAGTGCTGATATAACCTATTATATAATAAATAGTTTAGAAAAAATAGAGAAAAAAAATGTAATATGAGCTTCCCTGATCATTCCTTCAAGGGACGATGATAATATTCATGAATGAGCTCCCCACGGTGTTCTCTGATCTATCATTGACCCATTGCCAATAGCAAGCCTGCCATGTCATAGAATCCTGCACTACTGAGTCCCTTTAATCCAATTGATAACAATTAAATAAATAAGGCTTATATTTTCAATTATATGAAAATAAATAAATAAACAAAAAAGATATTTTCTAGATGCTAGCTTAAAATTGGCATTTCAATTTTACTACAATGATTGAAAAAAATTTAAAATATTATTTCTAATTTGAGCATTTTAGTTTTATTCTTTCCTTTTATTTTTATTGATTTGTGTTCCAAGTCTTTTTTTCTTCGTAGGAAAAAAAGATGAAATTTTATTAAAATCCAGACAAGTCTGTACAAAATTGTATGCATATGCATATCAATGCTTATACAACCACCATGTTGTAACAACCACTATTCCACAAGGAAACAGTTTACCATCCAATCATCTATATCCCAAGAGATTATGCCAAAAAAGAGCTAGTTATAAGTGCTCTGATGTTGTTGTTTATGTTACCCCTGAGCCTTTTGATAGTTCCAAAAATGAGCTAGGCATGTAGCCTATGCTCCTTTTGTTGAGTGGAGAATAGAGCTGAAAAAGAAGAGTTTAAGAGAGGTCTGTAGATATGTGTGTCCAAAATTTCTATGGTAAAACTCATAGACTTCCCCGTTTTTGTGTTCAAAAAATTAACAGGGCTTGTCCATCCTATGTCGTTTTTTTCTCCCATTCCTTCAGCAGCTTCTTAACTCAAGCCAAATTTTGCACAAAATTTGTTGAAGCCTTTGATACGGCTTCTACTCCATAAGGGGTGTAGTTTGATTTTATGAGCTCAAGTACCTCCTCATGCTTAATCTAGGATGCACCAAATTTAAAAGGACAGGCTATTTTTTGAGGGTTTCTTGATACTTCCAGGCAGATGGGCTGATGATCTGAGTCCCCTCCTGAGTCTACCCATTCTTTGAACTACAGATCATACTCTAGTAAACTTTCCCCCACCAGAAATCTATATAGTCTTTTTGCAATTCTGTCTTTCCCTATTCTTCTGTTTGTGCAACTTGACTTTAGCTTCTGACGATCTAGGTCCACCAAATTAAGGCTCTGTAACAGTTTTTTTAAGAAATATGCTAGGGGGTCCACTCTTTCATTTGGACCCCATATCTCATGGGTTACAATGGTGAAATTAAGCCCCCACCCTCATAATCACATTCTCCTTTTCTAGAAATTGAGAGGCTTGTATTGACTCCCAGAAAGCCACTCAACCATTATAAGGCCCATATATGTTTATAAGGTTGAGGTGTAGGTTTTCTTCTTCCAGAAATAATTTCGAACCCCATTCCAAAGGAGGCTCCCCATGACTTTTCACAGTACAAAATGGTAGGGTTCCACGTAATTGCTAAACCTCTTGAGTGACCTTTTGCACTTTGGGATAGAAAGGTGAAATTGCTTGAAATAGAGGACAAAACCCTATATACCTCCTCTTCAATGCCTAGGGTTTCCTGTAGTAGAATGATATCAGGTTTCTGCACCTGTATCACTCTTTTTACGGCAAGTTTTTTTTGGGTACTTGCCAGACCCCTGAAGTTGAAAGATAGGAATTTCATTTGGGATCCCCTTCAGGGGTTTACACTACTCTAAGTGCCCCAAAACAAGTTATGATTACCATTTTCTTGATCCTGAAGTGATTTTTGCTAGGAAAAGGAAAGGAAAGAGGGTCAGCCTCTTCCCTTCCCCCGGGTTGGGAGAATTGGGTTCACCCCCAAGTAGAATAAATGGTTTTCCTGAGATGGTATGTCCCTTGAATGGAGTTGAAATATGATTGGGGAAATGGAGTCAGAATTAGCGGATGAGTTGATCAGTGGTTGGGGAGCACAAGACTGTGTGGGGGAAATAGGTCACTCTTTTGAGAGGGAGGGGGGATAAGGTAGGGAAGCAGGAGGGGATGGGGGTTTTTCCTGGGTGGGAGGGGAATGAACTGTCATAGAAGTGTAGTTGTTTGTAGGTGCAGCATCATTTATAATCAAATAATTTAATTGTTCCTTTAAAGAAAGAACAGAGGACACACCCATGAGGTGTTGCACGCTTCCTTCATTACGAAGTTCTATCTTCTCTTGAAGGGGTGTTGTGGTGGAACAGTCTTAGAGCTTCTTACCCCTGGTGCTTAACCTTTCTTCCCTTTGTCTCGTGGATTGGTATCCTTATCGTACCTTATTTTACATGTTGTCATTATAGATGTTGCAACAGGGATTCGTGCCAGATGTCCCACTTTATGGTACCAATGACATCTAAACGGTAGACCCTCATAGTCCAATGCTTACTACCGAGTTACATTGCCTCTAATGATGTTGAGGTACTCCTTCAGCTCCGTTTTGATGTCCATAGAAACCAAAATTCATGCCACATCTCTCCTCTGGGTTTGCAGGTATGAGAAATAAGCTTCCAGGTATGTCCCTATGGCATTACTGAGGTCCTTTAGTGAGGATGGGTTCCACAATTCGAGCGGTAGTCCTGGTAATCGTACCCATACTACCATTCTATCGATTCATTCACTGTCGGCATCGACTAGGGGCGTCCATCTCTTCAACGAAATGGGTATCATCCCATAGAACCAGTTTGAGTTCAATATTTGCTCTGCGTCATGCTTGTTGCCGAGGGTGAAACTATATTAACCCTTTGATAATTTTCCTGCCTCATCCATAGATGATAAGAGCTCTACCCAATTTTTTTGAACCCATCCCTTCATCTCTTCAATGTTAGGGTGTCAGCCATGAATTTTCCCAACAATTACCTAGTCAGCCATATCTTCTGCTTCCTAAATGGCCACACTGACACCACAGGCCATATCTAGGTTTCCACAAGTTGTCACCAGGTGCTTGTTCTTCCTCTCTTTCCTAGCACTTCTGTTTTCTTCTTCCTCCTCTAGTGTGGTACTGCAGATGGGCTGTGACCAGATTATGATCCTGACCCTGGTAGACTTTCTTCAATGCCAACTGCTTCTACCACCGAGTTGACAAAATCCTCCAATTCAATGGATTCTCCTGCTGCGATAGTTGTTTGTGGAGGAGGTGGTTTCGACCATTCAGCATTCAAAAAATCC
Organism: Pseudotsuga menziesii; assembly: GCA_001517045.1. Lineage (NCBI taxonomy): Eukaryota > Viridiplantae > Streptophyta > Pinopsida > Pinales > Pinaceae > Pseudotsuga > Pseudotsuga menziesii. Next base: position 175,354 of record LPNX010695803.1, read on the forward strand.
CCCAATTTTGTAATGGTTTGATCAAGTATTGAGACATCCAGGTCCATATGGAGGAGAAATTCATCTTTGCCGCTCCAGATGATGAGAAGACTGAGCCTAAGTTGAATAAACCCTCAACATAATCCAGTGACAAGAAAAATGTATGGTTTTCAGCTAAATGTTCTGCGATGGTGCCTGTTGACGGGGATAGCGAAAAGATAGCGATTAGCGAGTCATTTTCCTGCTCTTCCTCCCTATTGTCCATGGCTGCAGCGACCCTTCCAGCTGGCAACACTAATGTTTGTGGTTCCGGTCAGGATGAACTAAGCTGGGGTGTGGATGAACTAAACTGAAAGATCAAGTAAAAATTCATATAAAAGAGAATAAAAAACAATTAAAAATTAAAATTAAATTTTAAAAATGAAATAAAAAAAATTAAATTCCAAGTCTTTTATATAAAAATGAAATAAAAAAATTTAAATTGCATTCCAAATATTTTAGGTAAAAATGGAATAAAAAAAATTAAATTATATTAAATAATACTTAACATTATATTTCTCATTTTGAAGATTTATTTTCTTTATTTAAAAAAATAAAATGAGAATGCATAAAAAAATCTAAAAATAAAAATAGTGAAGATCTTGGTTTAAATAAAATAATATATTACATTACTCATAATCTAGAATCACATATAACATTTCATGTTTCAAGATTTTATGTCACTTACAGGGGTTACTATTACCCAAATCCACTTGGAAGCCTCCCAAACATGTTTGAAGATAATGATGTTGAACATACTCGATGGGAGGTATTAGTGAAGATTGAGTCATGCTGCTCCATACTAATGTAATTGAAATTGAATTTTCAGTTGTAATTAAACATTAAATTTGAAAATGAAGATGATGATGGTGGTGATTATGGATATGATGGTCATGATGATGATGATCATCATCATCATCATGAAGATGATGATGATCAACATGATGAAGATGATGACGATGGAGACAATGATGAAGATGATGATTATGGTGAAGAGGGTCATGATGATGATGAATATTATGGTGATGATGGTGAGGATGGTGATGATGAATATGATGACCATCTTCACCATCACCATTTCCATCCACCATCCACCATCTTCACCATCACCATCCATGCTCTTCACCATCACCATCCATGTCACCATCATGAAGATTACGGTGAAGAGGGTGATGATGATGAAGATTATGGTGACGATGGTGAGGATGGTGATGATGAATATGATTACCATATTCACCATCACCATCACCATCCATCATCTTCACCATCACCATCCACATCACCGTCATCACCACCATGACCACCATCAATATCATGATCACCATCAGCATGATCACCATCATCACCATCATTGTCACCATGACCATCATCACCATCATCATCACCACCACCATGACCACTATCATCATCAACATCACCCTCATCACCACCATGACCACCACCATCATCATCACCATCATCACCATCCCCATCACCATCCCCATCATCACCATCCCCATCACCATCCCCATCACCATCCCCATCACCATCATCATCACCATCACCATAATCATCATCATCATCACCATCACCATCACCATCAACATCATCATTGTCACCATGACCCTTATCATCATCATCATCATCATGTTGATCGTCATCGTATTCATCATCATGGTCATCGTATTCATGTCGTGGAAATATTTTAACAAAGAAAAGATCGGAAGATCTTTCAAAATGAAAGACTATGTAAAACTTCTAAGAATTCAACTATTAAGGTAATCAAACCAGAATAGAACACTTAAACTAGAGTAGTATCAATCTATACTACTCTATTTTATAAACAATTACTAAAAGATAAAAATGAGAATGCACAAAAAAAAATTGAATGACTTTATGTCACTTACGGGGGCGACTTATGGTGATGATGGAGATAATGGTGATGATGATGATGATGATGATCATGATCATGATCATGAAGACGATGATGATAAAACATGATGAAGATGATGATGATGGAGACGATGATGAAAATGATGATTATGGTGATGGCGATGATGATGATGATGATGATGGTGATCTACATCATGATGCTGATGAAAATGATGATGAGGATAGGGATAACGATGATGAATATGATGATGATCAACATGATGAAGATGGCAGTGATGATGGTTATCATGATGACGATGATGATGATTATGATCATCATCTTTTCCATCACCGTCATCATTGACATTGTCATCATCATCATCATCATGACAATGAGGATTATGGTGAATAGGGTTGTGATGATGATAAATATTATGGTGATGATGGTGACGATGAATATTATTACCATATTCACCATCACCATCACTATCACCATCCATCATCTTCACCATCACCATCCACATCACCATAATCACCACCATGACCACCATCAATATCATGATCACCACCATCATCATCATCACCACCATGACCACCATCACCATCCACATCACCCTCATCACCACCATGACCACCATCATCACCATCATCATCATCACCCTCACCATCACCATCACCATCACCATCACCATCATAATCACCATCACCATCATCATCATCATCATCGCCATCACCATGACACTCAACATCATCATCATCACCATGACCCTCATCATCATCATCATTTTCATCATCATCATCATCATCATCATCATGTTGATCGTCATCATATTCATCATCATGGTCATCGTATTCATGTCGTGGAAATATTTTAACAAATAAAATATTAGAAGATCTTTCAAAATGAAAAACTGGGTCAAACTTCTAAGAATTCAAATCTTAAGGTAATCAAACCAGAACCGAACACTTAAACTAGAGCAGTATCAATCTATACTACTCTATTCTATAAATAATTACTGAAAGATAAAAGTGAGAATGCACAAAAAAATTTCACCAAATATTTTATGTCACTTACGGGGGCGACTTATGGTGATGATGGAGATGATGGTGATGATCATGATGATGAAGATGATGATGATCAACATGATGAAGATGATGATGATCAACATGATGAAGATGATGATGATGGAGGTGATTATGAAAACAATGATGATGGTGATGGTGATCTACATCATGATGCTAGTGAAAATGATTATCATGATGAGGATGAGGATCACGATGATGAAGACGATGATGATCAACATGATGAATATGGTGGTGACGATGGTTATGATGACTATGATGATGATGATTATGATCATCATCATCTTTTCCATCATCATCATCATCGTCGTCATCATCATCATCATCACCATCATCATCGCGATTGTCATCATCATCACAATGATGACGATGACAATTATGGTGAAGAGGGTGATGATAATGAATATTATGGTGATGATGGTGAGGATGGTGAGGATGAATATGATTACCATCTTCACCATCACCATCCACATCACCATCATCATGACCATGGCCACCATCAATATCATGATCACCATCATCAACATCATGGTCACCATGACCATCATCACCATCATCATCATCACCAGAATAGAACAAGGTCAAACTTCTAAGAATTCAATTATTAAGGTAATCAAACAAGAACATAACACTTAAACTAGAGTAGTATCAATCTATACTACTCTATTCTATAAACAATGACTAAAAGATAAAAATGAGAATGCACAAAAAAAATTCATCGAATATTTTATGTCACTTACTGGGGCGATTATTACCCAAATCCACTTGGTAGCCTCCCAAACTTGTTTGAAGATGATGATGCTGAACATACTATATTGGAGGTTAATTGATTTAAAAACTATAAATGATACTAACAGTGCAATGGTAATTATACGAACTACAACAAACACATGAGACAGAGAATAAGGAAATCGATGATTACAGTAATTTCATTGCATAAACAAATTGGAAATAAACACGACGATGATCATCATCATCATCGTCGTCATCATTCGACAATCCATATTCACAAGAAGATGATAATGAAGGAAATGACGACAATGACGATGATGTTGATCTACATCATGATGCTGATGAAAATTATGATGATGAGGAGGATGAGGATCACAATGATGAAGATACCATCATCATCGTCATCACTGAGGATGAGGATCACGATGATGATGATATCATCATCATCATCATCATCATCACCATCATCACCATCAACTTCATCATGTTGATCACCATCATCTTCAACATCATGATAATTAGATGTACCATAGATCTTCGCCATGAACGAAAATCCAATCATGAGACTTCATGAATAAGAAAATTCAAAAATGAATATCAAGAATGTTAAAATATACAACCATCTTAGCTTATTAAAAGAATAAACTGAGGAAATATGTTTTTATTGGGCATTAAATGGACATACTTTTTGTAAAAATTTGATCATGGTGCTCCAATGTGACAAGCACATTGATACTTTGATGACGATGATATTGTACCCTCATCATCACACATCATCATCTTCATTGTCATTCTCATAAGGGTATGGTCATCATCATCATCATTATCATTGTCATCATCATTAACATCAACATCATCATCATCAATATCGTCATCATCTTCATCATCATGGTGTCGGACTTTATTTCCATTTATCCAAGATAGGGATGTGTCATTATGTAGATGGTTCTTCCCTCATTAATGTGAAGGTTCATTATTCAAGTTAGGATTTTTTTCTTCCTCTTAGGTTTGCATCTCTCTATTGAACTTATTTTTGGGACCCATAGTTGTAGAAGTCAAGGAATCTATTAGATATAAGAAGTATTTCAAGGATACAAAAAATTCCTTTCATTTTATTGGCTATATTCAACAATTTCCTTCTCATCACTTTTTGATTGAAAGGTTTTCCAGTATTATGCAATTTTTTTCGAAAATGAATATTTGAAGTAAACTAAGTTTTACTTACTCTTAATGTTGGTGGACTACAAAACAAGTATCTTTGAAGTACAGTAAGTTTTACTTATTTTTAATGTTGGTGAAAAGTTCATATTACTACCTATATGTGGATATGTGTAGAAATTAACCTTCATATCACTACCTATATATGGATGATGATGATAAAATAATATATAATAATAAAAACATAGTAAACATAACATACATATAATATAAAATATGGATGAATCATTTTGGATAGTTCTATGCAATTTGGACAGTTTTATGAATTTTGGAGTAGACCCTGTCTGTCATTTCGTGGTGGCTCATGGGTTCGCTACGTGGTTTCGATTTAGGAGCTCATGGCTTAACGGGTAAGCATCACCTCATTTTTTTGGGCATGCAATCGGTTCATGGTTTTAGTTTTTTTGGGCCTGATGTGATCTTTGTTATGTATTTGTGGGAAAACATCTACAAACACATCAATTCCAAACTGAAATTTTAGATGCCCTAGATTGCCACATTACATTAGTATAGATGAGAGCTAGGGGAAACATTATCTCTTGGCTCACCATAGCCCACCCATCATCGGAACTTCAAGGGAGTAGGGATCAGTTTTACGTGAATACTCGACCCGAATAGAATAGTGGTTTACCTTCAGAAATAGTTCCCACTCTTTATTGTGCACCAATATTTTGTTACAACAATTAGAAACCTAACCTGAAAGAGATGAATCCCCCACCCCTATATGATTATAAAGGGTTTCTCAATGTTGGAATGAACTCGATTAACCACTCGGTCTCCAAAATTGATCTAACTTGGTTTATGGATGATTGGATTTTTCTTCATGTCATTTAGAACATCCATGTCGATATGTATCCAAGCTTTACATCAAATCGGATGGATAGAATATACAACAGGGTGGTTGTCCACTGGACAAGGGAAACACACGGATTACCAACATGATGGAATGCCAACAAGTTTTGTTTCGTCTTATTAGGTCCTTAATTTTTAATTTTTAAAATTACATTTTTTCGATGAGGTGGTGAGAGATGGAAGACATTTGGCTAGAGAAGGAGATGAGATAACAGGAAGTCCATCAAGCCAAATAGTAGAGAAAGGCATTGGATATATATGGTTTTGATTGGAACTCCCCACCCTTAAGAGAGGATATATTTTGTAAAGGTTTTGGCCTGGAAAAGGGTTGTTGGTATTGTTATTAATGACGTTGTTATAGTTGATAGCTAGTATAATATGGTTAAATAGTAGAAGGGTGTTGCAGGTTGCTTTAATTGTAAGGATTTTGGGATAATAGTGGATAGTCATTCTTGTAATATGATCTGTACAAGACTTGTACTAGAATATTTTCCTAGACTTGTTTATTTCACCGTTAAGTTAAACCTCAATGATAAATAGAGAGGAGCACTAAGCAAGCTACAACACTTTGTAGGAAATCGAATGAGAAGAGATATAATGATGTCAGTACTTGGAGATCCTATAGAGTGGATGCTTGGTTGCTCTATAGGTTCCAAATATTTAGGTCCCTCATTAGATGCTTCACTATATGAATCATGTATGGAGTCCCCAAAACTATGATTATTCATTCAAATATAACATCCAAATCTTCATGAAATGGATAAATGAATGCACTTTCCATCTCATCATAAAACAAGGGGTTGCCTATAAAATATTCCTCATAAGAATCTCAACAATATGGACCATCTAAATCAGATTCTTGGGATGAGGTAATATCATAGGAGAATGGGTTCTTGCATAGATAGGGCCATTAGAGGAAATTTCAACTCAAAATGGGCCTCATAAAATGAACTAATAAAATAATAGTTAAAATAATAAAATAATATTTATTAATTTTGGAGGAAGAAAATAAAAAAAACTACTTTTTTCTTTGTATTTTTGACATATCTCCCTGTGTTTTTACTCAAATTTCGATCGAGAGAGCTCGTTGGATGTGGAATTAAATTTTTCATCCAACGAGTACCCACTCGGCATACTTTTGACGGACTCCGCTACCCCAAAAACAAGAAATACCTGAAAAAACAGAATGATGATGTCATCATTCCATTTTTTCAGGTATTTCTTGTTTTTGGGGTAGCAGGGTCCATCAAAAGTATGCCGAGTGGGTACTCCTTGGATGAAAAATTTAATTCTGCATCCAATGAGCTCTCCTGATCGAAATTTGAGTAAAAACACATGGATATATGTCAAAAATACAAACAAAAAAAAGTAGTTTTTTTTATGATACCTATCCCCAAATTTATATTAAAAAGGTGTTTAAGACCTATACGTTATTTCAAATTTAAAGCAATTTCATTGGCTAACACATGATGACATGGAATTTGAATAAAAGTTAAAAGGCCCATTTTGAGTTGAAATTTCCTCTAATGCTTCTTCAAAGGCATCTTCATCGAGTTTTTCAAGGGCTTGATTTTGTGGAGGGTAAAATGGATCCTCAACAGATTCCTGATCAAGAATAGGATCCCATATCTTGTATAACAAATTAAGAACATTCACAATTGATTATACACCGTTACTAGGAATCCATATATACCAATTTATTATGTCATGTTTTTTCAAGTTAAGATATATATTGAACATATTCATCTTAATATCCTCAAGTCCACTTTCAACCTTGGAAGAGATTCAATATGTAATTGAACATGAAACCTAGCAGATTCCTATTGCCCATGGAATTTTGGAATGCATTCCTCCAATCTATGATTATTAAATTGATTAGGATACCCAAAGATGTCCGAGAAAACCATTAGAATCTTCTCTGAAGTGTTGGGTTATGCATTACAGAGTAGCATTGAAGAGGTTAAAAAATCCACTTTAGAGGATCTCCAAGAAATAACATCATTATTTGTCCATTACTATAAAGGAGATGTACTAGAATATTTTCCTGGACATGTTTATTTCATCGTTAAGTTGAAGCCTAATATACATAATTCTGTGGACCTTTTTAGAGATAATTTTGCACACTTTTAAATGGATAACAGCATGTTAATGATAATTCTAGGCAGTGATAAAAATCATAAGACAGAAGTAAAAATTCACCGTGAGCACTTTTAATCTTGGGCAATGATTAAGCATTTCAGGTGTGTCTGGAAAATCCATCCACGCTCTTCCCTAAGTCACTGCCTCAAATTAATTCTCAACAAATCACAAAAAAAAAAATTCGGTGCAATCTCAGCATAAATAACATCAGTCTTTGGTTTGTTGCAACCGTGGAGAAGGAACCCTAGGCATAAAATGTTATATTTTTATCATTTTAAGCTATCCTTATCTTAGGATCTTTAACTGAGAGAATAACAAGCACAACAATCAAAACGCAAGAGACAATGGACACAAAGATTTTCCTCGGGGAAACCATAAAGGAGAAAACCCCGTAACTTCCTCAGAGATAGAATCAGCACCAAAATCAAAACCTCAAAAATAGTAAGATGATCTCTCGATAGCAATAGTGTCTCTCTCTCTTGTCCCAGCAACTTCTTCTCTCTCAGTTATACGCTACAACTTATTGTAAGTGAATGTGTGTTAAATAGAGAGGCTCACTCTCTATTTATATGAATTCCTAACTTGAAAATAACTCACTAGGGTCGAATTCTCTAGGAGAGTCTAATAACCCTAGGGCTCCACAACTATGGGGACTTTAACCCTTGATCAATAAGGAGGATTACCCTCTATGAATTTACATGACTTGTTTTCAATATTGAATCTCCCGATAGGAACATCGGGGCATGACATGACTCAATTACATTATAGATACTTCCCAAAATAAACATCAGGGTACAATACATAAAATATACAAGTGAATACATTCCGAAGTTACAAATACATCAACACTCCCTCTTAACTAGGAACGTATTCTCTCAACACAATTTATCAGCATAGGTCTTCTTCTCTATATCATATGGATCATCATCAATTTCTCATCATCCTCATATACAAGTCATCTTCATCTTCAAGTCATATGCATCTAGATATGGATCATCAATTGATCTAGATCATCATTACTGGAACATCATCACTGGATCTGGATCATCACTGCTGGATCATCATCACTGGATTTGGATCATCACTCGATCTGGATCATCATTGGTGTTATCTCTTAATTCTTCTCATCATAGGAATTTCTATAGAGCTAGCCCTTTTTCATGTTGGTTGTAGGCCTAGCCTCCATGTAGGTCTTCTTCAGTGCTTATATCTAACCCTAAGTTAGAACGGCCCACCCAACACTTACATCTGACCATGAGAGGAACACATCCAACACCATGTTAGAAAGGCATGCCCAGTACTCACATATGACCATGGGAGGAACACATCCAAGAACCATGTCAGAAAGGCATAGCACTTACATTCACCAGCATGATAGGACACACCTACTATCATATGTGAAAAGGCCCAACACTTACAATCACCAGCATGATAGGACACACCTATTATCATCTATGAAAAGGCATAGGACTTACAATCACCAGCATGATAGGACACACCTACTATCATCTGTGAAAAGGCACAAGACTTACAATCACTAGCATGGTAGGAAACACCTACTACCATCTGTGAAAAGGCACAGCACTTACAACCACTAGCATGATAGGACACACCTACTATTGTCTATGGAAAGGCACAACACTTACAAACACTAGCATGATAGGACACACCTACTATCATCTATGGAAAGGCTTTGCACTTACATCTGATCATGTGGGAGCCAATCCCACAGTCACATCAGAATGGATCTGCACTTACATCTCATCATGTGGGATCCAATATGTAACATCCCCGACCCTCCGACCAGCGAAGAGGACGCTACTATACATCAAATCATCCGGGTGTCTAACCCCATGAACATGAACATGCATACATATAGTGTTGAAGCATGATACTTTAAATCATAAAACATATTACGAAGCATAATCATTCATTATACACAACGGAAGTAAAACATATCAATCAACACTTCATGCATATATAGATCATCATTTAACATGTATATCATCATTCATCAAAGGTAAATATGATTGCAGACACAAGTTAGGCAAGAATACTTATCTTATAAAGAGCTTGTTCCACAACCAGCTACGTCGCTGCAACATTCCACCCAACCATAGGCCTGCATGCTCCTTAATCTCTCAGCAACTCTGCCACCCTTGAGCCAGGCATGATTCCCCAAGAAAAAAGGAACTAACAGCCGTACACTTATCCAAGGATAACAACACCACTAGGGTACACAGTTCAGCCAAGACAACACAGTTGGGTTTATTAGGCAAACAACAGATCAGCCAAGCCAACAAAGTTGGGTTTATCAGGCCATCCAGGAGCTGGGAAAGGCTAATGATAAGCTGGTGAGCTCATTTGAGAGCTACAGACATTGACACTAGAACTAGCCTGGATTCTAGAACACCCACACACACCCAACACAAGGAAATTAGCCCTCTCTCTGCAAAGCAGTCCCTTGGACCCTGATCTCCCTTCCAGTGCTATTCAAGGGTTGTGGAGAAGAATGCCAGCTCAGTAGCTCTGTCTGTGCGGTTCTCAACCACCAGGTTTATTAAGCACCTCAGGCCCTCATTCACCACTCCAATGTAGTCCGAGGACAAAACCAATGCATGCAAGCAGTCAAACAACTATTCAATATTTTGTAGGGGAGAAACACAGTCGAACATAACATAGGTACTCACAGCAATCCAAAACCAATACCACCATAAAAAGGGAAAATACAACCAAGCAAATTGTGGGAAAAAAACAGCCCAATACAACTATGAACCCATAGCACACAAATCCCACTACAATCGCTGGGAAATCTCACACAGACTGGGAATCGAAAATACCAAACTTCCAATATCTGCGTGAGAGACAAAACACAACCCACAGAACTATGGATGCAATTACAGCGACAATTTCAATGATGGAAATAACAAGACAATACGATGTCTGATAAACATGGAAAAAGATGCAAAACTCTACGTGAATCCCAGTAAAGAATCAATCCATATCCATCAGATCCATGAGGCAGAGGAAGAGTTAGCAGGCTCGCAAGCCAACAATCGGTGAGGCAGAAAAGGAACCGAACCCCCTGCAATGGAATTTGGAACCTTTTAACTCATCTCGCCTGAGAGGAGACGATCAAACTTGCGATCTAGTGAGTGGACAGACCAATAGATGCGTCGTGGGGAGAGTGTGAGTGGGCATGGGCATGGTGGTGGTTTTCTTGCCAGCTAATCACTACTCCAACTAACAATGGAATAATCAAGGGTGGTGGTGACACATGGCTTTCCCCCATGACTCAATGCCCAACATTCCCCTTTCCTTATCCTTCATAATCATGCCCTTATCATTTTAGTTGCCGCGAACATATATGGTTGGGTTATTTAATTAAAATTCATGTTTACAAGATGCCACAATTAAATATATGTCATATGTCATGATATCCATCGGTGAGCATTCCCAAAACAGAAACACAACATAACCAAATCGATGGTGGGGCCTTGGCATTTAGCTCTGGACCAAGATTATTTACAATATACATATAATGTATTTTTAATGTAAGTCAGGTTAAAACCAGGGTATTACATTCCCCTCCCCCTTCAATAGCACTGTCCTCAATGCTTTTACAAAATTTGAACAAAATGCTACACTGGTACGGCCTCAGTGTTCCCCGGGATTGAACAAAAATGGATGTGCCAATCGCATGGAATCCTCCAGCTCCAATGTATCTTCTATAGGTCCATAATGCTCCCATTGCACCTTTACCTTCCCTATGACTCGGTTCCGGAGCATTGTGACCTTCCTGTCGAGGATGTGCATTGGCTCAATTTGGAAATCTCCCTCGGGTTCCACCTGAATCACATACCAATTTATCACATGGTTAGGATCATGTATATATTTCTTAAGCAAAGAAACATGAAAAACATTATGAGCTCTAGTAGTAGTGGGCAATGCAAGTCTATATGCAACAGGCCCTATTCTTTCAAGCACTTCAAACGGCCCATAATATCTAGGTGACAGCTTGGCACAACTTCCAAGATTCAAGGAACTTTTCTTTGCTTTCACTCTGAGGTAAACATGATCCCCAACACTGAACTCTCTGTTCACCCTATTCTTATCTGCATAGCTTTTCTATCTATCCTATGTTGCTTTCAGATTCTATCCGATCTTTACAACCTTTTGCTCCATTTCCTTGAGCAATTCTGGTCCAAGCACAACTCTGTTCACCGAGGTGTCCCAAGTCACTGGTGTCCTGCACCTTCTGCCATACAAAGATTCATACGAACTCATCCCCAAGGATGCCTACTGTCCATTGTTGTAAGCAAACTCTACCAAGTGTAAGTAATATTCCCACTTGGTTGGTTTGTCCATCACATACATGCGAAGCATATCTTCAAGAACCTGGTTAAATCTTTCTTTTTTCCCATCTGTCTGAGGATGGTAGGCAGTGCTGAAGTTTAGCTTTGTACCCAAATCTGAAAACAATCCTTTACAAAAATTGGAAGTGAACTTGACATCTCTATCAAAGACTATTGCCTTTGGCAATCCATGCAATTTGAAAATATCCTTCATGAAGATCTTGGCAATGTCATCAGTCTTATGCATAGACTTCACTGGTATAAAATGTGTTGCCTTTGTCAACTTGTTTACTACAAATATAATGGAATCATGTTGTCTCCAAGTCATCGGCAATTCTGTAATAAAATCCATGGAAATAACTTCCCATTTCCATTCTGGAACTGGAAAAGGCTGCAACAAACCTATTGGATGTTGATGCTCAACCTTTACCTGTTGACATTCCATGCACCTTGAAATGTATTCAGCCATGTCCTTTTTCATACCTGGCCAAAAGTACTGCTTTCTAGCTATAGCAATTGTCTTCTGATATCCTGGGTGACCAGAATACGGAGCTTGATGAATTTCATCCATAACAACTCTCCTCAAATCAACTACATTTGGAATATAAATTATTCCTTTATAAGTAAGAAGTCCATCTTCTTCCAATTTATATTCCTCATATTTCCTCTCAAGACTTTGCTGCTACAATTTGTCTTTTACTTGCTCATACAATTCATATCCAGCAACATGATTAACAATCTCCTGCCTCAATTCTGATTGGCAAATACTAAGAGATGCCACATGCATTTTCTGTACCTTTCTGTTGAGTGCATTAGCTACCTTATTTTCTTTTCCTTTTATGTGCTTGATTTCAAAATCAAACTCACATAGAAATTCCAGCCATCTCACCTGCCTAGCATTCAGAGTAGGATGATCAAACAAATACTTTAGTCCACAGTGATCTATTCCGAGTTCAAATCTTCTACCCATCAAGTAATGTCTCCACATCTTGAGAGCATGTACTATGGCAGCAAGCTCTAGAACATGAGTGGCATAGTTCTTCTCATGCTCCTTCAACTTTCTTGACTCATAACATATCACATGGTTTTCCTATATAACGAATCCTCCAAGACCTTTTCCACACGCATCAGTACATACCACAAAATCTTTCTCTAGATCTACAACCTTCAACATTGGCACATTGGTGAGAATATTCTTCAACCGTTGGAAGCTTTCTTCACACTTCTAAGTCCATTCAAACTTTATCCCCTTCTTTTGCAAAGAAGTGATGGCATGTGCAACCTTGGAAAATACTTCATTGAATCTCCTATAGTATCCTACAAGTCCCATAAAAGATATTACATCCATCACATTTCTTAGAGTAGGCCAATTCATAATAGCTTCAATCTTTTCAGAGTCTACTAATATACCCTCTTTTGAGATAATGTGACCCAAGTACTAAATTCTATCTTTGTAGAAGTCACACTTTCTTAGTTTTGCATACAACTGATGTTCCCTAAGCACTTGCAATGTCAGTCTCAAATTCTCTTCATGCTCTTCCTCATTCTTAGAATAAACAAGAATTTCATCAAGGAAAACAAGAACAAACTTGTCCAAATACTTACTAAAGACACTATTCATAAGGCACATAAATGTAGCCGATGCATTTGTGAGACCAAACGATACCACTACAAACTCATAATGTCCATACCTTGTCCTAAAGGCTCTATTATGAATGTCTTCATCCTTGATTCTTACCTGATGGTAACTAGACCTCAAGTCAATCTTGGAAAATACCTTTGCTCCTCTCATTTGATCAAAGAGGTCATCAATCCTAGGCAAAGGATATTTATTCTTCATAGTAACCTTGTTCAACTTTCTGTAATCAATACATAACCTGAGTGTACAATCTTTATTTTTCACAAAAAGAACTGGTGCTACCCAAGGAGACACACTCGGTCGGATATACTTCTTTTCCAACAACTCTTGCAGTTGCATCTTCAACTCTAGCATCTCCAGTGTACTCATCTTGTAGGGTGTCTTGGACACTGGTGCTACTCCTGCCACAAGTTCAATGGCGAAATCAATGTCCCTCTTTGGAGGAAGTCCTGGAATCTCATCAGGGAATACATTGTTGAATTCCTGTAACACCTGATAGTCCTCCAACCTAGGAGTTTCATCTCCTATTGGTTACAGAATATGAGCTGCATACAGCTGGCAGCCTTTCCTACAGAACTTCTTCAACTACATTTCTGAAACCTACCTTACTAAAATTACCTTTGGAATACCCTTCACAACTACTGCATTTCCTTCTTCATCTGTTCATTCAAAATTCTTGTTATAGCAATCAAGCTTCACTCTGTGAGCTTCTAACCAATCCATTCCAATGAGAACATCATAGGAACCAAGTGAAAGAACATTCATATCTACACAAGTGTTCAATCCATTCATGACCAATGGGCATTTCTCTACCATGTCACTGAATTTTCTCTTAGTCCCAGTGGCTAGCTGAACTAACCAAGATTTTCTATGCTTTACCTTCTTAAAAGTACAACTCTCCACTACCCTAGGAGTGACATAACTATGAGTAGAACTAGGGTCAATCAAAATAGAAACAGATTGTTCAACAATCTTACCTGCAACTTCAACCACAGTTGAATGATGAACTGTCTGGCGCTCCTCTAGTGCTGCATAAATTCTAGGGACTTCCCTTGCTACTTGACCCACTATTTATGCTCCCTGAATGTTATAACCTGGCCTTGCACTTTCATTCTTGAGGGTACAATATCTGCGCAAGTGAGGTCCTTCACATTTCCAACATTTGAGTGGACCTTTATTCTGTTGTGGCTCTTTAGGATTTCCACCTGTCACTCCAACGGGATTATTTGCAGCTTGGGATGGCTGCTTCTGTTGATTCCTGAATCTAAAAGGTTTGAAACCTTTCTTTCTTTGGTCAAACTTTTCATTCTTCTTGTCCTTCCATGCCTTATGGTAATCAGGTTTACCTTTGCTTTGCTCATAGCAATATTTAGCCCTTCTTATTGCTTCTTTGAGAGTTCTTGGCTCATAGAACTCAATTCTATCTTTGTAGGCTTGAGGAAATCCACTTAGAAACCACTGGATTTTTACTTTTTCATCTCTGATGTACTGGACATACCTCAACAATTCCAAGAATTTATTTGCATATTCATCCATGATTTGATATCCCAATCTCAGCTCATGGAACTCGATCTTGTCATCATAATACCTGTCAGAAAGGTATTTCTCCCTGAAATACATCTTGAACTGTTTCCATTTCAGTTTCCTTTCACTGATATTCTTTACCTACTTGAAGTGTTCGCACCAAATGGATGCCCTTCCATTCAGATTGAATATGGCAACTTGTGCCTTCATGTTTCCTAAATAATCATGCACCTGAAATTACTTCTTGATCCCAAGAATCCAAGCTTCAGCTTCTTGTTCCGTCTTTATCTCACCATCAAATGTAGGAGGTTTATCTTTCCTAAATTCATATCAAGAGCAATCCCTAAGGTGCCTTCTTCTTTTACTTTTATGAGAAGATGAACTTGTATATCCACTAGATTCTTTAGAGTCAGATGATCCACTGGAATTCCTTCTTCTTCTCCTAGTGCTGCTCTTACTGCCTTCTAGTCTTGATGTACCTCGTCCAGAATCTATCTTTTCCTGTAAATCTGTCAAACTCTGCAATATGGCATCATTCAACTAATGCTGCTCTTCCTGGGATTTAACCAAGATTCTCATGGTGGCTGCAACCTTGAACAGTGTCCCCCGGAATCTCCTTCCATTAGACTCTATGTCCTCATTTCCATTATGGAAATTTTCTCCCATGGCATCTTCTGCTTGCTCGTAAGAATCCCGAGCATCATACCCATCATGGGTTCTCATGACTGAACCACCTCTTTCTTTACCACACTGTTCTTTCTGGAGTACTGCTCTTGAAAATTATCTATAGTTCTGCAAATTGTTAGTAGCAAACTGTTAGATGCATACATTAATATAAATCAAAACTACTTACCTTTTTCGTCTGGAAATTTCATAAAACAACAATTATGCTAAAACACAGAATTTTCCCTATTTATTTTTAGCCCTGTGACCACTGATAATCTACTAAGATCCACTGAAAACAGGCTGAAAAATATTCAAAAAACTACTCAGAAATCCCTTCGAAAAAACCAAATTTCCTTAGGCCCTAATCGGACCTCATCCCAGCTATTCTTCTGATTCCACAATGGTCAAAACAACTACGCCTCCGATCTGCATCGATGGAGAACTTGTTTGTTCATCGACAGTTTGTTGTTTTATTCCTTTCCATCATTTCAGAGGGTAAAATGATTAAACTCCCACTCTGTATCAGCGAGAAAACCATATGTCGATCGGGTGCATAGTCTCTTGAGCATCTGCAATGGCAGAAAGTGTTCTTACTTCGGTCTCCATGGGAAAACATCTAGATTTCTGATTATTGATGTCAACTACTACTCATCGGGAGTTTCGGTGGTTGAAAATTCTAATTTATTCCACGGTATCGGCAAGTAAGTTAACTGTTCATTAGGTGCATAGTCATTTGAGCAGCCGCAATGGCGGAAAAGCATCTTCCTCCGGTCTCCACGGTCATCTATCGACGAGTTGTTGGTCTACTTCCTTCTGTATATTGGGCCTGCAGTGGTATATCATTCCGAAATGGTGGCCAACAATCATGTTATAATTTCCGCGGACCAAATTTTGTTGGTGGTTGGAATGACATCCTACTATGGCATCGAACACTTAATCCTCTAGGCATCCGCAATGGTGGTTTCCAGAATCCCTAACCCTTTCGCAATGTCGGCACTCCCGAGCTCTTCACTTCATCATAGTAGGTTATTGGATCTCGAAACCATTATACACTAAACACCTTAGCATCAGTGAGTGGAGAGGCTAATGCATCGACGGGATAGTTGTCTAAGATTTCGCAACTGCTAGTGCTCGATCAACTAACTTCTGTCGACGTCCATCGGTAGTCTCATCAACTAACTTTCACCAATGATTTCAACACTTAAACAAAATTTCAAAACTTTCTTCTTTTGTCTGCGGTCGGGTGTCCTATGCATCGGGCGGTTAGTCCCTTTAACTTCTGCAATGGTGAACCATAATCGAACTTCATCTTCATTTTTGTCTTCCACAACAGTAAGTCTATCAGCGACCAGATCATCTGATCGTCGGTAATGTGCTCAACCAACCATCGTCGATGGCCGATAATTGCATGCTTTAGAAAAAAATTCAAAATTTCTCTCTTTTCAGTCTTCCTTTTCTCTGCGTCATCGGCTAATCGATCGCTTATCTTCTGTCGACTCTTTCGGCTCCATATCCCACTAACAATAACACTTCGGCATTGACGAGTGGAAGACTAAAGCATCGGTGGGTTAGTTCGATTAGCAGCCGCAACGACGGCTCATCATCTTCGATCCTTTTCTGATCGGTGGTCCAATTCGCTAATGCTTTTCGATCGATGAACTGAAGCATGATTTTGACCGGAATCGACAGTCGAAGCTTCTCCCTGTCGGAAGACTAGTGCTCTAGGCTTCCACAACGATAGATGCACGAATCACTATCTTCTTCTGATGGTTGATGATTTCAGGCTTTAGAAAAAATTTTGAATCTTCATTAATGCGTCGGCTCTTGGAACGTCTTCCTCTACGGCGTCGGCGGTCGCAAGATCTATCCGTCGGGAGGATAGTCCTCTAGCTATCCGTAAGGGTGGCACTAAGTTCCACTAATTCCTTCCGCTGTAGTCACCAACTTTTGCCGCATTGGAAACACGATCAGCTATGCGTCGACGATGCGATCAACTAATCATCGCCGATCGTTGACGGTCCTGTTACTTCGTCAAATTTTCCAAAATTCCTTGGCATCGATGGTCGCAGGCTCTCTGCGTTGGAAGCATAATGTTCTAGCCATCTGCAATGGTGGGTCTACAATCCTTTGATCCCTTCCACTATTCATCGGCAATGAATGCCACTAACGTGCTTCACTGGCCGACGAAGTCAACAATTAGAACATTTCGAACCTTCTACGCCATCGACGGTCAGATCAACTATCCGTCGGATGGATAGTTTCTTAGACTACTGCAATGGTGGGTGCGCCATCAGCTAAACATCGGCGATCCATCCATCTAAGTGTCCCGATGTGCTGATGACCAAACACTTAAAATATTTATGAAATTTTTCCTCCATAGTCTTCCGCCGCATCGGTCATCGGATCAACTATCCGTCGGGTGGCCTTCCCCCTAAGTGCTCTGCTGCATCATAAGGACCTATCACTAAGTTTTTCGATTGGCCGATGATCCTGGCACTTAGAAAAATTTATGAAGTTGAGGTTTTTATTTCACAATTTTATGATTGCTGCTGGGTAGAAGGCAACCTACTTCTACTATCTAATCTGTCATGGCCCATTTAGGCCCATGCTACAACTAGAGCTCTGATACAACACTGTAACATCCCCTACCCTCCGACCGGCGAAGAGGATGATACTATATGTCAAATCATCCCAGCGTCTAGCCCCATGAACATGAACATGCATACATATAGTGCTGAAGCATGATACTTTAAATCATAAAACATATTACGAAGCATAATCATTCATTATACACAATGAGAGTAAAACATATCAATCAACACTTCATGCATATATAGATCAGAATTTAACATGTATATCATCATTCATCAAAGGTAAATATGATTGCAGACATGAGTTAGGAAAGAATACTTATCTTATAAGGAGCTTGTTCCGCAACCAGCTACATCACTGCAACGTTCCACCCAACCATAGGCACGCGTGCTCCTTAATCTCTCAGCAATTCTACCACCCTCGAGATGGGCATGATTCCCCAAGGAATAAGAAACTAACAGGCTTACACATACCCAAGGATAACAACACCACTAGGGTACACAGTTCAGCCAAGTCAACACAGTTGGGTTTATCAGGCGAACAACAGATCAACCAAGCCAACAAAGTTGGTTTTATCAAGCCATCCAAGAGCTGGGAAAGGATAATGCTAAGCTGGTGAGCTCATTGGAGAGTTACAGACACTGACACCAGAACCAGCCTGGCTTCTAGAACACCCACACACACCCAACACAAGGAAATAATCCCTTTCTCTGCAACGCAGTCCCTCAAACCCTGATCTCCCTTTGAGTTCTATTTAGGGGTTGTGGAGAATAAATCCAGCTCAGTAGCTCTGTCTGTGTTGTTCCCAATCCACTAGGTTTATCAAGCACCTTAGGCCCTCATTCATCACTCCAATGCAGTCCGAGGACAAAACCACTGCATGTAAGCAGTCAAATAGCTATTCAATCTTTTACAAGGGAGAAACGTAGTCGAACAGAATGCAGTTACTCATAGCAATCGTCAACCGATACCACCATAAAAAGGGAAAATACAACCAAGCAAATCATGGGCAAATAGAATCCCAATACAACCACAAATCCACAGCACACAAATCCCACTGCAATCGCTGGGAAAGCTCACACAGACCGGGAATGGAAAACACTAGACTTCCAATATTTGCATGACAGACAAAACACAACCCACAGAAATATGGACGCAATTATAGCCACAATTTCGACGATTAAAATAATAGGACAATAGGCTGTCTAATAAACATGGAAAAAGACACAAAAATCTGCGTGAATCCTAGTAAAGAATCAATCTGCAGCCATCAGATCTGTGAGACAGAGGAAGATTTAGCAGGATCGCAAGCCAACAATCGGTGAGGCAAAAAAGGAACCGAACCCCCTGCAATGGAATGTGGAACCTTTTAACTAAGCTCGCCTGAGAGGAGACGAACAGACTTGCGATCTGGTGAGTGGACAGACCAACAGATGCATCCTGGGGAGAGTGTGAGTGGGCGTGGGCATGGTGGTGGTTTTCCTGCCAGCCAATTATCGCTCTAACTAAAAATGGAATAATTAAGGGTGGTGGTGACACATGGCTTTCCCCCATGACTCAATGCCCAACATTCCCCTTTCCTTATCCTTCAGAATCATGCCCCTTCTCATTTTATTTGTCGCGAACATAGCTGGTTGGGTTATTTAATTAAAATGTGTATTTACATGATGCCACAATTAAATATATGTCGTATGTCCTGATATCCATCGGTGACCATTCCCAAAATAGAAACACAACATAACCAAATCTATGGTGGGGCCTTGGCCTTTAGCTTCGCACCAAGATTATTTATAATATATGTATCATGTATTTTTAATGTAAGTGGGGTTAAAACCAGGGTATTACACAATACCACAGTCACATCAGAATGGATCTTCACTTACACCTGATCATGTGGGAGCCAATCCCATAGTCACGTCAGAATGGCTCTCAGCCCTAGGCTAAGGATTCCTGGGAACTGACCAGGTGCCTCCATTCTCCCAGAGAATGGCCTTCAGCACTTATATTTGATCATGTGGGAACACATCCCTCAATCACATTAGAATGGCTCGGCACTTACATTTGACCATGGAAGGAACCAATCCTCTCACCATGTCAGAATGACTGATGGACTCATCACTTCCCTTTGGAGGAAACCTTGATCTGGGGAACAGCAAGCTTCTCACTGAAGTACTCAAACTTCACTATGGCCAATGGCTTAGTCAACACATCAGCTATCTATTCGTCCATCGCAACATAATGGAGTTTTACCACTCCTCTCTGCACCATATCCCCGATATAGTGATATTTGATCTCGATATGCTTCAACTTCTCATGGAACACCAAGTTCTCACACAACTTCACACAACTCTGTTGTCGCAATATATACAAGTAGCATCCAACTAGAGATCAAATAAATCAGACAGTAGCTTCCTCATCCATACTGCCTCACAACTAGTTGAACAAGCTGCGACATACTCTGCTTCAGCTATACTCAGTGCCACACAGGAATGCTTCCTGCTAAACCAAGAGATCACACTTGATCCCATACTGAAGCAACACCTTGAAGTGATCTTCCTATCGATGTCACTGCCTACCTAATATAAATCAACATAACCTTCCAGGTTAATATTTTGATTCACCTCATAGTTGAGCCCATAATCAACTGTACCCTTCAGGTACCTCAGAATATGCTTTGTAACAATCAAGTGAACATGTCTAGGATCTGTCAGGAACTGGCTCAATGTGTTCATAGCAAAGCAAATATCTGGTCTTGTATTTTCCAGGTACATCAAGGACCCAATCACCTGACGATACATCATAGCATCAATCGTTTCTGATGAAGCATCACTTAATAGCTTCAGGTTCGATTCCATAGGTGTGGTCATGGCCTTGTAGTCCATCATCCCGAATCTCTTCAGGATCTCTACCACATACTTCCCTTGTCCCAGGGAAATTCCATCTGCATTCTCCCACACCTACATGCCTAGAAAATAGTGCATCATACCCAAGTCCTTCATCTTGAACTCGGAGGCAAGCTTCCTCTTCGTATCAGCAATCAACGCATCCATACCTGTTACAAACAAATCATCTACATACAACAGGAGTATCACTGGGTTCCCTTCTTCAACCTTGTAGTAAAGGTTGGAATTTTCTTTACTCTTGGTAAAGCCCAAACTAGATAGGAAGCTATCAATTCTGTCGTACCATGTCCTGGGTGCCTGTTTCAAACCGTACAGGGCTTTCTTCAATTTACAGACATGAGTCTCCTTGTCATGTGTCTCAAAACCGAGTGGCTGCTCCACATACACTCCCCCTTCCACTACACCATTCAATAAAGCAGTCTTGACATCCATTTGGTGTATCTTCCATTTCATCACTGCAGCTAGAGCAAGTACTGATCTAATGGAAGTGTATTTGGCTACAGGTGTGAAATTTTCTTCATAATATATTCCTTCTTTCTGGGAGAAGCCACAAGCCACAAATCTTGCTTTATATTTCTTTATGCTTTTATCTGCAGCATGCTTGATCTTGTAGATCCATTTGGAAGTCACGACAGAATTCCATTATGGCCTAGGAACAACATCCCAGACATCATTCTTCATGATCGATTGATATTCCTCAATCATAGCATTCTTCCATTCTTTATGTTTTGCTGCTTCTTCATAGTTGGAATTTTATTTGTCAATAATGTCACATAGTAGGGCTACATAACCGGAGCAGGATCTAGTTCTCTTTATTTCTTTGTGTGTTTCTTCTAGAGCCCCTTATCTTTCGGCACCTTGGATAGCCTCTCGTACCCATGAAGGTTTCCTCTTGTGAGAATTTTTCTCTTGGGGTGGATCTACACGTTCCTGGGGTTCTTCTATTTCTCGATCTTCTTCTTGAATTTCTTCGTTCATGGTTGTGTCATGAATTCTGGGTACTTCTATTTATTTAGGTTCTTCATCAGGTCTCTTTCTGGATTTGTTGTAAGCTGAATCTTCATCGAAAGTTACGTCTCTATTGATGTCAATCTTTTTGAATCCTGGGAAGTATATTTTGTAAGCCTTCGAGCTTTTAGAGTATCCCACAAATATACCCTTCTTTCCAGAGGGATCTAACTTTGTCCTCTTTTCTTTTGGAATGTGTATTTATATAGGACAGCCAAATATTCTGAGATGGTTGAATTCAGGTTTCTTGCCAGAAAATACTTCTTCAGGTGTCTTGTTCTCGAGTACTCTGTGTGGAGTATGGTTCTGTACATACACTATTGTTCTGGCAGCTTCTACCCATAGATGCATCGAAAGGTCTTGATCATGAAGCATGGCCCTTGCAGCTTCCATGATCATTCTATTCTTCCTTTCTGCAACCCAATTCTGTTGTGGATCATATGGAGTGGATAAGTCCCTCTTAATCCGTGAATCTTTGCATAACTCTTGAATTCATTTGATGTGAATTCTCCACCATTATCTGATTGAAAGGTCTTGATCTTCTTTTCTGTGTGGTTCTTGATCAAGGATTTGAATTCCTTAAACTCGTTGAATACTTCATCTTTTTTCTTCATAAAGTATATCCATGTCTTCCTAGAAAAATCATCAATAAAATAAACATAGTATACATACCTGCTTAATGAACTGGATGACATCGGACTGCATACATCGGAGTGGATGATTTCCGAAATTGTTCTTTCCTTTCGCACATCCTTTGTAGACATCGTCATGTTTTGTCTCTATTTATGGAATACCTTCAACATCTTTTCTTGCAAGTGGTAGTGCTCTGTAGCGCACATGTGCAAGCCTTCTATGACAAAGTTCATTTTGTTCTACTGAGTCATGAACGAAAGCTTGTTCTAGTTGGCCCTTCAATTTGTATAGACCTCCTTCTTGTTCCCCAATTACTACTTCATCATCAATGGTATTTCCTTTTGGCCACATAAGAACTTGGCCATCTACAAATGCATCCCTCATGCCTTTTTCATCCAATGAAGATATGGAGAGGAGGTTCTTCTTTAGTCCTGCTACAAACAATAAATCCTTCATCTTCATATACTTTCCAGAGTCTAGCTTATAGGAGGATTCACCACTACCTTTTATTGGATACTAGTAGTCATCCCCAAGTTTCACCTTGTAATGTGACTCATGTTCAGATAGTTTCACAAAGGATTCTTTGAATCCCATCATTTGTTTGGAAGAACCAATGTTTATAAGTCAATCATTGCTTCCATGTGTGATAGTTCCCATGAGATAGGAAATCAAAACATATTCATCACTTGAAGAATCATCACTTTATTGTCTGGTTCTCTTTGTGGGAGGTTCATCATCCTCTGCAGCATAAGCATGATGTCTTCTCTTGTTTCCCTTCTTCTTGTGAGAGCCATTTTTGTTTCTAGGACATTCTCTAGCATACTGTCCTTTCTCGTCACATGTATAGAATCTGATTCTAGACAAATCTTTATTAGGTCTTCTAATATTATTTTTCTGGTGAGAAGACTTACCTTTGTGATAGTTTGTTCTACTACTCTTGGAGTGTACTGTGAGATCTTGATCTTCACTTCCCATATTTTCTTCTCGAGCTATTATTCTAGCTTCTTCTTGTAAGAATTATTCCCACAACCTACTAAACTTGACTAGCTTCTTTCTTGCACAAATCCATTGAATGAAGGAGTCTCATGATCTAGGTAGACCATTCAAGGTGGTAATCACAATTTCTACATTCTCTACATCTTCATCTACTGCTTCCAGTTGTTCCTTGATTTGAGAGACCCTTGTAAAGTAAGACCTGATGGTTTTCACATTCTTCAATTGGTTTCTCAGAGTCATCTTCTGATTTATGTTCTTTCCTTCAAATAGTTTGGTCAGGGCATCAAACATAGCTTTAGGTTTCATTAGGGAGGACACTTGTGGTATGAGGAAATCCTTGATTGAATCAGCAATCCTCTTAGACATGACTAATTTCTTTTTGTGTAAGGTCTTAGCCCCATATCCCTCTGGAACTGGAACCTCTTCATTGATGTAAGAGTCCAACTCATTTTCTTCTAGGACCAGGGAGATCCTATACTTCCAGGATCATAAGTTATCAGCTCTCTTAATATTTTCATCAAGCTTGGTATGATGAGACATCTTAACGGAGAACCACAAATGAAAATGCAAAAGATTTAGATCTTACCAGGTCAAGATGTCGGAACTGGATCTGGAGCTAAATTTCCGTAGGGCTTTGTTCAGGAGCAGATGAGGGTTTGACTTTTCTGGAGTTCTGTCCAACCAAAAACTTTGATCTTGATCTTTAAACTTCTATTTTGAGGAGGAGATCAATCCATGCCTGGGATCACTCAAAAATTACACTTCTATGGAAATCCCTAATTTTCGGTAGTAGTGTTGGGTCAAAACCTAAAAATGCTCAACAAAAAGATGTGCTCTAGAGAGGAGAGTCATCCCAACCTTATTTTACTGAAAATCTGTGGAGAGAGATCCAGAAAGTAGGAAGCCCTACTATCCACAGCTGCATAGTGTCTTCTTCTCAGGTTAGCTCTGACACCATTTTAGATTTTTATCATTTTAATCTAGCATTATCTTAGGATCTTTAACTTAGAGAATAACAAGCACAACAATCAAAACACAAGAGACAATGGACACACAAATTTTCCTCGGGGAAACCATAAAGGAAGGAACCCCGCAACTTCATTAGATATAGAATCAACACCAAAATCAAAACCCCAAAAATAGTAAGATGATCTCCCAACAACAATAGTCTCTTTCTCTCTTGTCCCAGCAACTTCTTCTCTCTCAGTTATGTGCTGCAACTGAGTGTAAGTGAATGTTTGTTAAATAGAGAGGCTCACTCTCTATTTATACTAATTATCGACTTGACAATAACTCACTAGGAGAGTCTAATAACCCTAGGGCCCCACAAATGCGGGGACGTTAACCCTTGATCAATAAGGAGGGTTACCCTCTATGACTTTACATGACTTGTTTAAATTATTGAATCTCCCGATAGGAACATCAAGGAATGACATGACTCAATTACATTACAGATATTTCCCGGAATAAACATTGGGGTACAATACATAAAATATACAAGTGAATACATTCTGAAGTTACAAATACATCAACATAAAAAAGGGACTACTGTGCACATTTAGGAAAATTGGAGCTGCATATAATGATGAACTTGCATGTAAGGTTATCAGCAGCAATTGGAGGCTACCCTAATCAAGTCAGTCCTTCAACAATATACCTCAGATAGGTCAGAACATTGATGTATCTCAAGATACTGTCAACACATTAACATCCACCTTCAACCCTGTCACAAAGAATGGCAATCTTGTTTTAATAGTGAAAAAAAAGTAGGTCGGATTGATTCTTTTACTATGAAATAAGGTAATTCGGATTAACGGTTGTACTCCTAAATTTTGTTGAAGATGTTAATCCAACAAAATGGGCATTTTGATTTTTCCACCTTAATTTAGGGTTATTCCCCTCGGCCTTTGAAATTTTTTTTATGCAATTGATGTAACTTCAATTCTTCAAATTCATGATATCAAGCCTTGGGCATACACATTTTGTATGTACCTCAAATGATAGATGGATTGTGCAATAAACTTGGCCCAATATCCTGATTCGACCGCGAGGTGCTTAGTTCACTGGAAATTGGGTTAGGTAATACTTGGCCATTAATGGACAATCATGAATCTTATGGTTTATTTTTTGGGTCTTGAAGAAAGTACTAGGTATTTTGAGGTCCTCCATTTGTTATTTGAACATTTTATGTCAAATTTCACTGTGTCTGATTTTTGTTTTCCCCTCTTACATTTAACACAACAAGATGACCTTTGTGGTTTAGACAGTTGGTTAGCTTTAGAATTATTCCCTGGTGTGAGTGATCTTTGATGTTTCCTTTCCCTTTTTCCATCCCCTTGCTTTACAAAATCAAACGGTTCTTCATATGTTTGTAGAATATTTCTCTTGATTTGATTGAAGCTCCTAGTACATATAATAGACTGTTCTGTTGGTAGAGATTGTTGAAGAAAAAAAAAAGGTTTAATTTATTCCCAGACAATTATAGTGAACCTATGTGTGGTGTTGAAGAAGCTAACCTCAACCTATTTGATGATGGAGTAGAGAAGGGAAAATTCTAGCTTCTCTTATTGAAGCCTTCTGTATATGATTAATAATATCAACACAAACCAATTGATGCATCTCAAAGAGTCTATAAGACTACAATTTGTTTCAAACCTCAAGTTTGTGAAAACGACAACAATATATTACACAAATGATGAGAGAATAATAAAAGATTAACAAGCATTACTGTCACTTGAAACATAGAGCATAAAATATAATGATAAAGAAGATGATGGTGTTCTTGTTGACAACATTAGGTTAATCTATGCCTCCTTAATGAGTGATCACAAAAGGATAAGAAATTGGGTCTAAGTTGGAGGTGAACCAAACCATTTTCTAATTTTTCTCCAAGTGGAAAGAGAGGAAAGGTCCAGAATCCATTCAATTTTAATATGGTTGGTTGGAGAAAAATACTTTGTCAGATTGGTCAAAGTAGAACGCAAGTTATTTAATGCCACCCTATTAGGAAATTGACAAGATAATAGCACAGGATGAACAACATTAGCATCACTTGAAACACATATCATAGAAATTAATGATAAAGAGAAAAGGAAACAATCTCTTAGGGTAAGTGTTTTGAGCCTTGTCTCACTATATTTAGAAGACAATTTCAAAGGATTCATCAAATCATTGAGGAAGGCATGATATAGTTAATTTAAGAGCCTTTTGATTTGTGCAGAATAGTCTTTTTTGGTTCTTTCTATTATGGGATTTCCTTAGGGTTTCCTTAGGGTTGAAAATTAATATGGGAAAACAAGCATCATCATGACAAGCTAAAAGGAATAAATTAGAAAATATTACAAACTGATATAAATGTATTTAAAACATTGTTTTCATTCCTGAATGTGCCAAGTAGTAGATCTGGAAATGTCTTCTCTTCACCGCCATGGATCAGATATATATATGATTGCCGTAGGTTACCACTGGGAAATATGCCTCCAAGAATGCATGTAGCAACTGGTCTGATTTATTCCATTATTTTGGTGGTACCTATTTGAAATCTCCCAACTCTGTTCAAGTTAGCGTTTCCTTAGGGTTGAAAATTAATATGTTAATGTTATACCATAAATCACTATCCAAAATTGTCTTAAATATGGGATGGAACATTGTAAAATCATATTTCCAAATCAACACTACCTTCTAGGGTTCCATATTCATCTTTAAGGCAGAACTTGTGACATGAAGATACATACTAGATCGGCATAAAATTGTGTTGCTTTGAGCAGTATGGGTGAAAAATGGAAGACTACAAATCAATGATAAGTTAGGGATAATATTCTTTATAAAAGGACCTTTGGGTAGGAATAACGGGGCATCAATTCATCCTCCATTGGATTCCTTCAACCATTCATACCTCTCCCCTTCGTTCGTAGGTCTCAAAATATTTACTTTGGGAACAAAGTACTTATACAGTTCGATCAAAGCCATCAGTTGTGCAAGATCCTGAAAGTGAGGATATTTTTTCATGTTTCACTTTTGTTGTCAAAAAAAAGAGTGAAAAGTTAGGAAGTATCAAAGCTAGTCAATATGTGCATGAAGATACTTGTGACATGGGTGAAAAATGGAAGACTACAAATCAATGATAAGTTAGGGACAATATTCTTTATAAAAGGACCTTTGGGTAGGAATAACAGGGCATCAATTCATCCTCCATTGGATTCCTTCAACCATTCATACCTCTCCCCTTCGTTCGTAGGTCTCAAAATATTTACTTTGGGAACAAAGTACTTATACAGTTCGATCAAAGCCATCAGTTGTGCAAGATCCTGAAAGTAAGGATATTTTTTCATGTTTCACTTTTGTTGTCAAAAGAAAGAGTGAAAAGTTAGGAAGTATCAAAGCTAGTCAATATGTGCATGTGGACTTAGTGTAGGGAGATAAGTCATGTCTACTTTTTTGTTCTTGAATGGGAGAAATGATGAAACCACAATAGTGGCTTAATGGATATTTAATAACCATGGGAAGATTCATGAGTTAGTCATAAGGTAGTCCAGTGTAGTGTTGTAGGATTCCCACTATGCAAATAAGGCATTCACTTGATGGACACAATCCCATTAGTATGATAAATTATGGGAGAGAAAAAAAAATCCCTACACAAATATTAACCAATAAGTATAGTTTTGGTGTATCATTTGGAGAATAACATCCTCTAACAATAGTTGTTGTTATGACTCTTAAAGGGTCCTACATGAGATCTTGACACTTTTAGGCCCTTGAGCTTTCAAGCATAAGAATCCATAAACAACAGGTATGTGCACCCTAGCAATGATGGAAAAGATCATAAAACATATTAGGTAAAATGGATAATCATCTACAACATCACAACAACATTCATGGGAAAACTAAAAACCACTTACAACCATTAAAAGCAATGGTTACAACAACAATGACTATAGAGTAAGGGGAGAGGAGTGGCTAAGAAATTGAATAATCAGTCCAATGTAGAGTGGAGAAGTGACCTACACATTTGGAATAAGAGATTAACCAATATTCCTTGAAAAAGGAACTCATGTCAAAGATGATTTTTTAGGGAAGTGACCAACATAACAACTCCATATCACTTCTATCCGAATTAAATGTCGATGAATGAGAAGATATTTTCTTTCAAGGAGATAGTCCATTAAAGGAGAACCTCAAGACACTGTACAGACATATATTAGCATAAATTGCAATGTTATATTTGCTGCATATGCATAAAAGTTTATCTCAAGCTTGACAGCGTTGAAAGGCCAAAGTCCAATGGGCACAAGCATACATATGAAGTTTGTGAATGGACAAAGGGCATTTGGAACTCCTATGAATTAAGTTTGTGTAGTGTTTGTTGTTATGGATTACAGATACCTATGAATTGGCTCTTTGAATGTAATGAGGACCAAGATAATTAGACATAGACTCATTAAATATACAAACATTATTGTTGAAAGGGGGTTAGGATAGTAATAAGAACACCTTCATATTCAAATACACAACCACCATAATCGCTCCAACATTCTACATGTCATCATACTTGCTATATGTGATGTATGTTTCTAACATATTTCCAGAGATGTGAAAGCATTGGTGACCAAGCATAGTGCCCATCCATGTATACTGCCAAATCCTTTAGGAACACATATTTATAATTCAATATATAAATATTTGTGACCATATCATAGTGCCCATGTATAACATCATATTTTGTGACCCTACCCAATACATGTTAGGGAAAGGTAATGCAAGCAATAAGTGAGAATGGAGACTTGTATGTAACTAAAAGAGGGCCATACATTAGAATTTTTAGGGCTACCAAATGCCCACACATATTACCCAAACTCATTCTTGACAATATTTTTCTTTAGGAAGTAGGAAACTTTTACAAGTTTTTTGCTTATAAGTCTTTCCAAGTTTTTTTCTGGTATTTTGCTATGTTTTTGCCAAAAAACAAATCCGGCCATGGTGCAGGTAGAACCAAACAGGTATTTGTCAGACCTGTCTTCCTCTAGCGAGGGGATTTTGGGAAGGCTAGAGGAAAGTGAGACATCCAGTATGTCTGCAAGGGCTAGATCAACTAGATGTCAGAAGATCAGAAGAAAATTCAATAAAGACATGGAATTTTTTCTCAAAGGAGGGGGGTCATGTTCCTATGATGATGAGACAGTGGGAGACATCGAGGTGCCATTAAGGTACAAACACCTACTGAAACAATGGGTGTCTATGGATCTTCCTCAAGTAAACACTAATTTTTTTGTGAATGAGAGGATATATAGAATTGCACCATCATCATTGCATGGATTGGGGTTGTTTTGCATGGATGGCATAAAGGTTGGATACGACAGATGTACAGAATCGATGGAGTATGTTGGACCCTCTTTCAACTACAATGATTGGATGTCCCTGGTCCAATATACATGAATTATGCGTAGATATGGGTTGTCAGCGAATTATATACAACTGAAAGACAAAGCTCAAAATAAAGGAGCAATGTTGTACATTGACGGAAGGCCAAAAACAACTAGTAATATTATAGGTTTTATAAATAGTATACAACTGGGGTCTACACTTAAGCAACCCAATTGCATATTTGCATCATGTGAAGGAAACTGTGTCTTTGTATGTGCAATTAAATCAATAGCTGTTGGCGAAGAACTGCTTATTAATTACAATTTGAATCGTGTAGATACAAACATGTTTAGTATGGTTGTGGTACATCCAACAATTTGACCAATGTTTTATTAATTATTTTAACATCTATAGGATTTTTCATTAGCATATAATTGTAATTTTCTACTTTTCTGGTTTCGTTAGGTAATTTTTAGTATGTTTTTTATGCAAGGTTCTCTCAGGGGTACCTCCCTCTCCATAGATGTTTGTAGACCTAAGTCAAGGTGGCAGGTATACATCGATATTGCTAATGTAATAAATTAGGATGGACGTACATATTTTTTGTTATGTATTTTCATTATTATATTCGGTTCATTTCTATAATCCTATCTATTTTCCCTACAGAGTGTTGATCAGGGAATCCAACCGACTATTGATCAGCCGACTACAACATCAAGGAAACAAGAAAACATGAATGTAATTCTCCATTTCAAATAATTTAAATTTGTAAACATGTATATCAAGTAGCATAATGTTTATTTTTTTATGTATTTTTTCGTTTTTATGTTTGCGTTCATGATGATAATGTTGTCTACCTTTTTTGCAGGTTGACTGGGGAAAGTCCCCAACTGTTGATCAGACGACTGGAGGCTCGAGGAAACCCGTAAACCTAAGTGTAATTCCACATTCTAAATAATTCAAAAATGTACACATATAAAACATGTAGCATAGTGTTTATTTCTATTTTTATTTGTTAGATTTTACATATTGTGTTTATTGTGATAATGTTCTCTACTTTTTTTGCAGGTAGTTGATCGGTGTAAGTCCCTAGTTGTTGATTAGACCACACCCTCATCTAGGCATCAGGTAATCCTAGATGTAATACTATGAATCTATCATGATAGACATTTTTGTTAATATAATTGTTTGCGCACACTATTGCTTCAAAGAGTAAGCAATTTTTTATATATTTTTTGTTGCAGACAAGGGATTCAGTTTATGAAACACCGTCTCAAAACTATTTATAGAATGAGGTCTCCTAGTTGATGAGAGATAGTGAAATTAGAGGGTCTGTAGACCTATTGAGAGTGCTATAGAAGACCAAGGAAAAACAAAATGAGGAACTGATTCTTCTGACATTGGCAACTCCACAAACAAAAGGGATCGAAAAAAGGATTCAATTGTTGTTATAGCAACGTAAACAATTGGAAGTAAGTTCTTGAATAATAATGTAAATTCATTTATAAAAACTTTATAATATTTTATTTTATATGATATTGAATTTATAATACAGTGGTTTGAATTTATAGCATGTTATGGAGATTATCAGTGGTGGTCATTGAAATGTTGGTCCTAGTAACCAAACCATTCCACATACACCACATACTTCTCCCATATTGTCCTCTGAACAGTTAGCAACATGCTCTTCCACACCTCTGAGGGTAGTAGAGGGTGCAACTGATTCTTCCCCGCCCATAATAGATGCTACAAAAGAAGGGGTGGATGCAGGGTTAGATAGAGATGTGGATGCATTTCCTGGATATTCTCATGTCACTGGGATTGGTTCAATAGTGTGTACATTTTTGGTGAATGAAGAACTGGTTCCAATAAATATAGAGAGGATTCTAGGTCATTATAGATTGTTCAATTTAGTTTTTATAATTTGTGTCTAATATACCGATAATATTTTTTAATGTTGACTAATGATCACATTAATGTTTTGCAGGAAATGATATATTTTATAAACATATGAGTGATTTGGCCTTGAATATCTTCGGTCCCACCATCTGCACAATGTGGAACAAGTAGCCAAAAGTTTTAAAGGATGATCTGACTAATCACTTGGTTGGTCTGTTTGGAAAAGATACCTTCGATACATCGAAGGTCCTACAGAAGGCTGGAAAACATCTGAAGATTTTTTGAGACCGATATAGGGTTCACCTAGAAAAGAACCCTAGGTATGAGTGCCCTCCAATGATTCAATCTATGGATTGAAAATCCCTGGTGAAAGATGGAAAAGAGAAGGGCCTGAGAAAATCAGGAAAGATACCACCAGGAACAGGGAGGTATGCAATACATTCCAAATTGTAGTGGTAATCCTTATTATTACTAGTTTTTATATCAAATTTGGTACATTGACTAATGTATTTCAAAACTTGATTATGCTCATGCACACATCTAAGGCCACCAAGGAAAGAATTGAAAAAATTGGCCAACACAAGCTTGGGCTTGGTGGTTACTCGAACTTGGAGGGCCAATATGTAAGTATCACAAAACATGAATCTACATCCAAATATCATACAGATAATTATTTTTTGTTTTGTTCTGGCATAAAATGTAAAATTAATAACATCATGCAAATATGAAGGACGACCAGTTGAAAGAATTTCCCAGTGAGGATTACATGAAGCTTGGCTTCGAACAAGGATTTGACACCATTTTTGAACACCAAAAAATCATTCCTAGGCATACTACATGATCTTCTGTTGATCCATCTGGTGCGCAGGTATGTAAAAACTGCATAGTTTAATGATAATTTATTAATTCTCATGCAATTTATTCCTTATAAATAAATTAACATAAATTATTTATTCCTTTTTTAGCAGGAAAGTAATGATCCCGTTCATGTCGAGGATGTACATGACCAACCAGATGAAGATCATGCTTCGATTCCTGGTAATGAATTTATTAATGTGCTACTATTTTGTATAGATAAATGCATATGATGAACATTAATTCTAATTCTACACAATTCAACTGTAGAGCATGTAGATGCAGATAACATTGAACATGTTGGGCCTGTACAAGATAATGCTAAACATGATGATGTGCCCATGGCAGGTAAAAAAACACATTCGTAATGTTTTTTTAAATGAATTACTCATATTTATAATAATATAAATATATTAATGAAATATTTTGACATTATTGCATAAATTCATTGGCCCTCGCCAGAAATTCAACCTTGCGAGCAGACTAGTAAGGAGACCGAGGATCAGATTCCGAAAGATGTGACTCTAACTAAATATTTAAAGAGAAGAAAAGTAAAAAGGAAGTGACTAAACAAATTTTGAGTAATTCTTATTTATAATAAAAAAAATTCATGGTTTTTTCCTCTGTTTCATGAATGAATGTTTAAGTGATTGCTTTAATAAATGGTTTACTGATTTTTTTATCTTCTAGTGACTAAATGAATGGTTTAATGAATGATTTAATGATGGTTTAATGAATGGTTTTTTAAGTTGTTGAATGATTGAATGGTTTAATGAATTATTTAAAGAATGATTTAATGAAAGCATCTTGCAGCTATTAAATGAAATAATGTGCAGTAGATGCATTGTTATTTGCATTGTAGATGCATTGTTATTTGGATTGTGAAATAGTGAAATATATTGTTATTTGCAAGTAGATGCATTGGGTTTGGGGAATTGAGAGTGATGTGAGGGGGGGGAGGGGCCATAAGAGCTTCCACCTTCGCATGGTTGGTCCTATTTAGTATAGAATATAAAATTATTCTTGAAACAGAGAGGAGCTCAATGAATGGTATGGAAGAATACATTAAAAACAACTATTTCTATAATTTTAGTCTATAATTTTTGCTATTGCTATTTGACTCCTCCATTGGAACTTGTTACAGATAGAATTGAGAAACATTTCCATAGTTAAGAGGCAAGAAATGGTGTTTTGATGTGATCGATGGCCTTATATACATAGTGTTTTTGGTTATCCATGTTTTATCAGGTGATCTATTATTAACAATTAATTTCCTTAGTGATTTGAATAGTATTGTAATTTACATTGTAGTATTATTGTATTTATTTAGATTGGGTTTTGTTATTTTCATAAACAAACATAAATTTATTTGATGGGTCCTAACATTAAACTGTTGCAACAAGAAAAAATTTGAAGTATGTTGAACGATGTTTTGAAAGGTAAAGCATAAGAAGACAGTGTGAAGCTCCACAAATCAAGGTATAATTACGTTTTCTTTTGTTTGATTGAGCTATGTATTGGGTATTTATGCATGTGCACACACACACACACATTTAGTTGATGATGATAATTGCCATACATCTAGGATAAATTTTTTCTATTTGATCTAAAAAATTACCTAAAATAGTTTCTATTTATCAGGATAACTGGCCCCCTGGTAATACTTTACCAATTCCATATAGCTATGAATTCCATATGTACACGAAAATATATGGGAAATGTCCATTTTTCGTCGGACATATGGCTATGAATTAGATTTTATTCATTTGTCATATTGTTTGAACATTGAATCACCCAAGTAAAACTTATATGGATGTGCATGACATTGGATTGAAGGATCATAAGAGGGCACACTATTTTCTTTGTGGGTGAGTCTTGTTTTATTTCTTTTATTTTAAATCTAAATTCTAAATAAGGAATTACTTTTGCATTTCAAATTACACAAAGATATCTTCCACATGTAAAAACGTCCTCCATAAATCCATGATGGATGATGACAAGTAGAAGCAAACCCCAACCTCCAAAATACCCAAAGATTCAATGTTTCACTGTGTCTGCAAAAGTGTTTATTAGAAGGTCTCTCCAAACTAGAAGGAAACCTAAACTTATGTTGTGTCTCCCCTAAGTCACCTTCAAGAAAGATGCCCCTCCAATAATATTAAGATAGAAACAAGAAAACAACCTCTAAGAGATATCGGTCTCTATATATCCAATGGATTGATCCAGTACTCAATTAATATAGAAACAAGGCCTTCCTTCAATGAAAAGTATCCTCCAAGGTCGAGCACTTGCTGAAAGAAGACTTTCCATGGTGTCCTCAATCCTATGTAGACATTGTTGAAATACCTTGTAAATGGAAGTGGATTCCTCTAAGGATGACTTATGTGGATTGGATCAACATTTTTAAGCCTCATGTGATATATAGAGGAGCCTGTATAACACTTAAATGTTGCCATACTTCTTCACTGCTGAGTTTTTTTGGCCTAGATTGTACCTTCATTATGCTAGGAAAGGTGCACAAAACTCTTGAAACATGAGTCAAAGGTGGATTATCCCTCAATGAAAGTGAAGACAAGCCACTAGGGCCAACGCTTCTAAAAACTTCACCCTACAGTGCTTAAAAATCAACATAATATGCCATGTGAGCTTCATAAAAATGATAATGTTGAAGTGATAATGTTGATTTGATGCTAAGAGATAGTTCTTTGCTGCTACAATATGCCCAAGGACACTTCTATGCTATTGTTATTTACACATATCTCACCCAAACATGGTATTTTGAAACCTATTGTTGTGTTATACCCATTAATTTTCCCTATATTTCAAGGTTTAGAGCCATTCTCATCAATACATCTTCCCAAATCTGTATTACCGCTCACTAGGAGGTCAAATAGGGCTGAGAAATGATTTTAAGGACCATTATGTGCCCAAAAACATGGATATTTAGGGTCATTATTGTTGTTCATTACACTAGACTTCCCATAGACATGGATTTACTTCTCTAATATCCACAAACTCTGCCCAGAACAAGCTAAAAGTCATATCAGACTTTCTAGATATCACTGTTTACTACTGATACTTATTATAAAAAGTTCCTAGATCTAAGTTTTAGACACTTTAAGTAGGTTTCCAACCATGTAATGCTACAAACATAAGTATAATTAATTATAATTAATTTAAATGTCAATAAATTAAGCTTAGCATCAAATGGAAATTTAAGGGAAAAACCTATTAGCTAGAATGGCTTTGATACCAATGTAGCAACAGAAGTGCTAAAGTAACATGAATTAACATATTAAGTGCATTTCTCTTCCTATATATCTTCCATTTCCTTATCTTCATTTATCTTAATTAGTAGTCTCAACCTTGAGACCTACCATTTATATGCCATTGTAGAATCTCTGAGTAGGATACCATTCTATTAGCTTTCCCAGCCTCTACGCTTGGCTACAGCCACCTACCTCTCATGTAGCATTTCAATCCATTTTCTGAATACCCTCTCAAACACTATGAAACTACTTTGTCTAGATGTATATGTAAATCCTGTGCTTGTTAGTCCAAACTTAATATTTTTGACAATACATGTTTGTATGTCAACACTATACTGAGTATGTGCCCTACTTGTTTCAAAGGTATTATTGGTATGCTTGATTAGGAAGTGATTCTTTACTATTTATTTAATTAACAAACATCATTTCAAGTTACTAAGCAGTTATTCATGCATATGAAGATTCAAGATAGGAACTTGAGTTCCCTCTATTGTATCCTGCATTTATGCCAAAAACTATACTCTTAATTTCCTATATGCAAGTTCTCTTCAGTCTCATAATGCTCTCTTATTAGGGTTACAGTTTGTATGCATGGTCAAAGTCAGTTGGTTGGTCACCTCACTCATGGTCCATCCAATGAAAAACCTATGAACCAAATGGCCCAATTGAATGGATTGAAGGGACTCAAGATTGAACTGAGTTTTCATGAATACTGCAAGCTTGATTAAACTATAATATTATAACCCCTAGAAAACTTTGATATTTTATGGTTCAGACTGTAAATATTTGTGTCAAGACCTCATGCTAGCCTCATCCTCCATAGATCCTACCGGTCAATTTCTTATCAAAACTGGGGATTTTAGTATCCTTTCCCAATCATCATTCGGATTCCACATGCCAAGTCTTCCATTTTATTAAATATTATAGTGAGAAGTTTGGAAGCTATCACAGTTAAAGACAGGAACCACTCCCAAACAATGGAAAACCTCAGAGTGGTAAGGGTTTTGAAGATCTTCATTATTATTGTAGATTTATTTTTGTTCTTGTGATGAGTTGAGATCTATTTTCATCCCCTTTTTAGACCCAGACTCCACTATTGGTATTTTTATTTAACTCTGATGCTGGAAAAGTTAAACTGGGTATAGTTCATCACCACGAGCCTACTTCAAGTGCTTCATTTCTATTCTTTTGGTGATCAAGTGTGCTCATCACCTTTATTCGTAGTTTCCCAAGTGTCTGCTTAGGATGTATGCAGTATATATTTGAAATATGAGAACAATGTTCACAGATTCCTGAGATTCAAATAATTCTAGAGGTCTTAAAATAACTTTCAAACTCCCTTAGTGATGTGTACCCCTCGGTAAATCAATTCCTTGATCAATCATAAACATAATGCTTGGGTACCATTTGTTTAGGAAGTTTCTCGTCCTCTACCTACTGTGGATTTTAAGCATTCCATTTTATACCTCCTATTTGTTCTTCACATGTATAGAATTAGATGGGTTTTAGTGTCTGATGCAAATAGCCTGGCTTCGAGGTTCTCTCCCAAGGAATTTTTTTTTTTATTGAAGAAATCCCATTTGCAGCCATGACTTTTGATAATGTTGTGAGCTATAATAGGCAATTAGCTGAAATTTTGATGTTGTACATCTATTTAAATAGAATTGTAGTTTGAATTAATTCCTTTCTTGGTCGGGTCTAATATCCTTATGAGTTTATCTATATTCCATATCGCATGCCTAGGAAAGACTAAGAAGGTTACATGGATTCTCATCAAAAAATGCTTTTTTGAGGTTTCTGACTAATTGTTCCTTTGGGTAGTTACCTCAAAGCTGACAGTAATATACACTAAACATAAGATATTGTTGGTGAAATGCTCTCAGTACAGGTATCTGTGGGGAGTGAATTTTATTCTAGTGTGATGGTTTTCATAACTGCTTGTTTCAGCTATGTTGTCTAGACTCTATATTGGTAACAATATTTTTATCCTTGTTTGTGATTATAAATTAAAATTATAATGTAGTATTTTGAAATTTTGAACATTATATACTTGTAACATAGAGTAACATCCAGTCAGTTTACATTACAATAATGCCGAGAAGCAAGCTATCTTAGCCAATGTTTTTCCTTTGTGTAGAATTTCATGACTATTCTAAATGTTGGTATTAGGTAAAGAAAGGGATTTCATAATTTTCAACACCTTATAATTTGTGTTGAAATCATAAGAACAAGAGGTAAATCATACTCCTACCATATATTACTCTAATGTTATGTCATTGGTTGTGATCTACTTAGAGATGACAATATCAGTAATCACGTGTATTTTTCAAGTTGCAATTTAACGTCCACAAAAGGCGTAACTACACAATCACTGAATGAGAATGGTTAGCAATCATGCATAGCATTTAAAAATTCTGATATTATTTGCTTCCTAGTCCTAAGACCTTTTGAACTACCATTTTAGAACCTGGAAATCATGTTCAAGTCAGTGTTGAGTTATTTGAGTTGTTTGAGTTAAGATCATTCAATTCATTTCATCAAGTTAGTCTATTTAAAGATTGACATAGTAAAATACCTAATATTATAAGAGATTCAATAATGTAATAGTTAAAACTTAGGTTATCTAAGGTTGAATATCACATTTTTTCAGAGCCTCGCAATAATACATTGAACTTATTAGCCAAAAACATTTCAAATCAAAGGGTTAACTAATTGGTGAATGGAAACCTTTCAAATGAAATATTTTTTTGAAATACATTGGAGAGCATGACTGCTGATTTTTTAATAGGTCATTCATTATATCAATTGAAATATTTTTTTGGTATGAACAGGGATATCAAAACTGTTAGGTTTGGAAAATGCTCATGGGAATATACACCTTTCTAAATCTCCCTAGGGTGAAAACAAACCAATTAGTGTAATGTGCACTAAGAACTTCTCTTTAATATTCATACCG
Organism: Pseudotsuga menziesii; assembly: GCA_001517045.1. NCBI lineage: Eukaryota > Viridiplantae > Streptophyta > Pinopsida > Pinales > Pinaceae > Pseudotsuga > Pseudotsuga menziesii. The sequence goes on from LPNX010695803.1 coordinate 214,902, forward strand.
TTAAAAAAGAATTGATCTCTTAGATATGTGTCATAAGGTATCTCACCACTATGCTTATGTCATTCATGCATGTATTGTTGAGGTTGTTATTCAAGAGCACCTTCTAGGAAATATTCACACTCTAGTACAGACTCTAGAGTAGTCAGTGATGCATGTATTGTTGAGTTTTTTCTTCATGAGAATCTACTAGGAATTGATGACACTCTAGTATAGATTAGTCATTGCTTCATACATTTTGTTAGCCTATTTTCCTACAATATGAGGGATTAGGTGGCACTTCATTGAATCCATAATTATTATCCTTGATTTTTTTTCTCATATTGACCCAATCGTTGGGGATTCAAGCAGGGTGCTCCTGGTGATTCAAGAAGTAGGAGAGATAGTATTTGGTTGTGTTGATCCTAATCACTTCAAGATTAAACATCAGTATGCTCTTGTTACTCAAAAGGGTTACTGGAAGGTATGTAAAAGAATCATGTTAGTTTTCCAGGTTTAAGATTGACTATATTTAAGGATAAACACATGCATACCATGTTCTTTGTATGAATCATAGTTACTAGTAGGTATGTCATCGGATTATTATAATCTAATAAATCGATGTTGCTAATACTAGATACATGCATACTAGTTTCAATCTATTTAACTAACTGTTCAACTGTATTTATGAGAGAATTTTTCTGCTGTAGAAAAGATTGAGGTTCTAGGTCAATTACTTTGCTACTCTCATTAACCAATGGGGTACAATCTTGATAATTTGCTATACATTCACCACTATGGGCTATCAAAACTTTGTCCACCTAAAATTCTAAATCCCCAATGTGAGCCATATCACCATTAATGTTTAAGAAAATGCAACACCAATATTCTTGTGATGACCATGCAATTTGTAAATAAACTTCACCCAACCTATATTCTGAAATTCTTGCAAAACATCTTGGTAAGTATCAATTAACTCTGAACTATTATGTTTTTTCCTATGTATCATCCCCATGAGCACGAAGAGCATTAAGAATACTAGTAAATGATACACCCAAGGGTTTGGGGAAAGACTGAGGAAAACCCTTACTGAAAATGGCGATTATGAGAACCCTCAAGAATGATCGAAAGGTATCACACAAAAAAGAAATATCTTAGTATCTTTGTTTTGATCAACCATATCCTTTCATGAATGTATGGATGTCTTGTCTATCATCTATTTGTTGCGCGCTAGATCCAAGGTGGTACCCTTCATAAATAACACTTCTAGATTTGAAATCAAAGGGTAAATTAACTAGTGAATGGCAACCCTTCAAAAGAAAAATTGTTAATTACACAACCTCCCGTTGCATTTTCGATGGCCATTGCACATGCACTTGTCACATCTTTGACGTCCTTCCAAATACATCCGATGGGACTGCCATGGCTCCGACGGCCATGGTGTTGGAATTTCAAAATTTCAATTTTTTTTGTTGTTAAAGATCCAACAGTATTTGTCATCGGTCGGCCGATGCATTCCCGTCATATCTTTGACGTCATTCCAAAGACGTACGATGGGAATTCCATGGCTCCGACAGCCGATCCCGTCAGATATCCATCGAAAAACCTACGGCTATGTGTCAAAAATATAACAATATATGAAACTTTTTTGCAACACATCTTAGTGACATTCGACAATGATCAGTCACATTTTTGATAGTAGAATCTCGAATCTAGGACGCTGTGGTGTCGAAATTTCAACGGCATAATCATAATTTTTTTTTAGTAGAACTGCCTGACATTCGACGATGGTGTAGTTGGATCTTTCACATGTATTGGGAGGACGTCAGATATTCAATGTTATTTCACTAACAGAAAAAAAAAATGCCTATGTCGAATAACTGACAAGGCATTGTCGAATTTTAGACATGGAAGCCGTCATATTTTGGGCTCAATTTCTGTTGTGTTAGAGTGGGTGTTAGTAAGAGTTAGGGTGGAGAGAGAGAGAGAGGTAAATGAGAGACATTGTGTAACGTCCCCGACCCTCTGACCAGCGAAGAGGACGCTACCATATATCAAACATCTAGGCATCTAGCCCCATGAACATGAAGATACATACATGTAATGCTAAAGCATGATACTTGAAACATAAAACATACTATGATGCATTAATCATTCATATTCATAGTGGAAGCAAACAACATGCATTCATATACAATTCAGCATTCAACATGTACATCATCATTCATCAATGGTAAATATTATTGAAGACACAAGTTAGGCAAGAATACTTATCTTATAGATAACTTGACCTACAACCAGCTACGTCACTGCAACGTTCCACCCAACCATAGGCCCGCGTGCTCTTTAATCTCTCAGCAATGCTGCCACCCCTGATCCAGGCATGATTCCCCAAGGAATAAGGAACTAACAGGCTTACACATAGCCAAGGATATCAACACCACAAGGGTACCCAGTCCAGCCAAGCCAACACGGTTGGGTTTATCAAGCGAACAACAGATAAGCCAAGCCAACAAAGTTGGGTTTATCAGGCCATCCAAGAGCTGGGAAAGGATAAATGCTAAGCTGGTGAGCTCATTGAAGAGATAAAGACACTGAAACCAGAACCATCTTGGCTTCTAAGACACCCACACACACCCAACACAAGGAAATCATCCCTTTCTCTGCAACGCAGTCCCTCAGACCCTGATCTCCCTTCTAGTGCTATTCAGGGGTTATGGAGAAGAAATAAATCCCACTAGCTCTGTCTATGTGGTTCCCAAACCACCAGCTTTATCAAGCACATCAGGACCTCATTCACCACTCCAATTCAGTTCGAGGACAAAACTACTGCATGCATGTAGCAAAATAGCTATTGAAGCTTTAACAGGGGAAAACAACTCCTTGAATTGGTCTTGGCTCTATCATGGCCAAAACGATTCCACAGCAACCTACAGCAGCCAAATCACATGGGAAAAACGCAGTCCAGTAATCATGGCAAACAACATCCCATGAACAACCATGATCCCACAACACACAATCCCCACTACAATCGCTAGAGAACTTACACCGACCGAAATGGAAATGGAACAGGATCCTAATCTATTCATGAGGGAAAAGGATGCAACCCACAGAACCGCAAGCCAGCAATCTGTGAGGCAGAGGAGAATGAACCAACCCCAATTAATGAATTGTGACCCCCTTTTAACTCCACTCAGCGCGAGGGAAAATGAACAGACTCACGATCCCCATGGTGGACAAACCATCCACAACCCAAAATGCGCATCGTGGAGAGAGTGCAGGCGTGGGAGTAGTAGTGGTTTTCCTACCGGCCAATAGCTATCCCAACTAACAATAGAATAACTAAGGCGGTGTTTGGATGAGACAAAGGAAGGTGAGAAAAAGAGTGGGGACACATGGCTTTCCCCCCATGGCTCAATATTCAGCACTCCCCCCTCCTTATCCTTAGGAATCATGCCCCCTCTCAATTTGGTTGTAGAGAACATAGTTGGTTAGGTTATTTAATTAAAAATGCATAGTTACATGATGACACAATTTAATATGTATGTCGCATGTCCCGATATACCATCAGTGACAATTTCTATCCAAAATATAACATAACCAAATCCATGGTGGGGCCTTTTCCTTTAGCTCCGCACCATGATTATTTACAATATATGTATCATGTATATTTAATGCAAATGGGGTAAAAACCAGGGTGTTACATTCCCATCCCCCTTCAATAACACTGTCCTCAGTGTTTTACAAATTTTGAACAAAATTCTACATTGGTACCGCCTCAATGTTCCGCAGAATTGAACAAAAATGGATGTGCTAATCACCTGGAATCCTCCAACTCCCATGTAGCCTCTTCAGGTCCGTAGTGTTCCCATCGCACCTTTACCTTCCCTATGTCTCAGTTCTGGAGCATTGTGACCTTCCTGTCGAGGATGCACATTGGCTCGATTTGGAACTCTCCCTCAAGTTCCACCTGAATCAAATTCCAATTTATCACATGGTTAGGATCATGTACATATTTCTTAAGCAAAGAAACATGAAAAACATTATGAGCTCTAGTACTATCAAGCAATCCAAGTCTATATGCAACAGGACCTATTCTTTCAAGCACTTCAAATGGCCCACAATATCTAGGTGACAGCTTGGCACAACTTCCAATCTTCAAGGAACTCTTCTTTGCTTTTACTCTAAAGTAAACATGATCCCCAACACTGAACTCTCTGTTCATCCTATGCTTATCTACATATATTTTCTGCTTGTCCTATGCCACTTTTAGATTTTGTCTGATCTTTACAACCTCTTGCTCCATTTCCTTGAGCAATTCTGGTCCAAGCACAACCCTATTCACTGGATTATCCCAAGTCACTGGTGTTCTACACCTTCTTCCATACAAAGCTTCAAACGGAATGATCCCCAAGGATTCCTACTGTCCACAGTTATAAGAAAACTCTACCAAGTGTAAGTAATCTTCCCACTTGGTTGGTTTGTCCATCACATACATGTGAAGCATATCTTCAAGCACCTCATTAACTCTTTATGTCTGTCCATATGTTTGAGGATGGTATGCAATGTTGAAGTTTATCTTTGTAACCAAGTCCGCAAATAATCCCTTCCAAAAATTGGAAGTGAACTTGACATCTCTCTCAGAGATTATTGCCTTCGACAATCTATGCAATTTGAAAATCTCCTTCATGAAGATCTTTGCAATGTCATCAGTCTTGTGTGTAGACTTTACTGGTATAAAATGTGCTACTTTTTTCAGCTTGTCTACCACAACCATGATGGAATCATGTTGTCTCTAATTCATCGGTAATCCCATTATAAAATCCATGGAAATAACTTCCCATTTCCATTCTGAAACTAGAAAAGGATGCAACAAGCCTGCTGGATGTTGATGCTCAACCTTTACCTGTTGACATTTCATGCACGTTGAAATGTATTCAGCCATGTCCTTTTTCATTCCTGGCCAAAAGTACTGCTTTCTAGCTGTAGCAATTGTCTTTTGGTACCCTGGGTGACCAGAATACAGAGTTTGATGGATTTCATCCATAACAACTGTCCTCAAATCTGCTAAATCTGGAATATAAATTTTGCCTTTATAAATAAGAAGTCCATCTTCTTCCAATTTATATCCCTCATACCTCTTCTCAAGACCTTGCTACTGCAATTTGTCTTTTACCTTCTCATACAATTCATCTCCGGAAACATGTTTAACAATCTACTACCTCAAATTTAATTGACAAATAATAAGAGATTCCACATTCATTTCATGTACCTTCCTGCTGAGTGCATCAACTACCTTATTCTCCTTTCTTTTTATGTGCTTGATTTCAAAATCGAACTCACATAAAAATTCCAGCCATCTCGCTTGCCTAGCATTTAGAGTAGGCAGATCAAACAGATACTTCAGACCACAATGGTCTATCTTGAGCTCAAATCTTCTACCCATCAAGTAATGTCTCCACATATTGAGAGCATGCACTATGGCTGCATGCTCTAGATCATGAGTGGCATAGTTTCTCTCATGTTCTTTCAGCTTCCTTGACTCATAACATATCACGTGGTTGTCCTGCATAAGGACTCCTCCAAGCCCTTATCTGCACGCATCGGTACACACCACAAAATGTTTCTCTGGATCTGCAACCTTTAATACTAGTGCACTGGTGAGAATATTATTCAACCGTTGGAAGCTTTCTTCACACTTCGAAGTCCATTCGAACTTTATCCCCTTATTTTGCAAAGAGGTGATGGCATGTGCAACCTTGGAGAATCCCTCAATGAATCTTCTGTAGTATCCTGCAAGTCCCATAAAAGATCTTACATCCGTCACATTTCTTGGAGTAGGCCAACTCATAATGGCTTCAATCTTCTTAGGGTCTACTGATATACCCTCTTCTGAGATAATGTGACCCAAATAATGAATTCTATCTCTATAGAAGTCACACTTGCTTAATTTTGCATACAGTTGATGTTCCTTGAGCAATTGCAATTTCAATCTCAAATGCTCTTCATGTTCTTCCTCATTCTTGGAATAAACAAGAATGTCATCAAGGAAAACAAGAACAAACTTGTCCAAATATTGGCTGAAGACACTATTCATAAGGCACATAAATGTAGCTAGTGCATTTGTGAGACCAAATGGTACCACTACAAACTCATAATGTCCATACCTTGTCTTGAAGGTTGTCTTATGAATGTCTTCATCCTTGATTCTCACCTGATGGTAACCAATTCTCAGGCAATCTTGGAAAATACCTTTGCTCCTCTCATTTGATCAAAGAGGTCATCAATCCTAGGCAAGGGATATTTATTCTTCATATTAACCTTGTTCAACTATCTGTAATCAATACATAACCTGAGTGTACCATCTTTCTTCTTTACAAACAAAACCGGTGCTCCCCAAGGAGACACACTCAGTCGGATATACTTATTTTCCAACAACTCTTGTAGTTGCATCTTCAATTCTAGCATCTCTGGTGTACTCATCCTGTAGGGTTTCTTGGAGACTGGTGCCGCTCTTGGAAAAGGTTCAATGGTGAAATCAATGTCCCTTTTTGGAGGAAGCCCTAGAATCTCATCAGGAAACACATCCTTGAATTCCTATAACACCTGATAGTCCTCCAATCTAGGAGTTTCATGTCCTGTTGTTTCCAAAATATGAGCTGCATACAACTAGAAGCCCTTCCTATAGAACTTCTTCAACTGCATTGCTGAAACCCGCCTTACTGAAATTACCTTTGGAATACCTTTTACAACTACTAGGTTTCTTTCTTCATCTATGCATTCAAAATTCATGTTGTAATAGTCAAGCTTTACTCTGTGAGCTTCTAACCAATCCATTCCAATGAGAAGATCATAGGAACCAAGTGGTAGAACATTCATATCTACACAAGTGATCAATCCATTCATAGCCAATGGGCATTTCTCCACTACTTCACTGACTTTTCTCTTGGTTCCAGTGTCTAGCTGAACTAACCAAGATTTCCTATGCTTTACTTTCTTAAAAGCACAAATCTCCACTACTCTAGGAGTAATGTAACTGTGAGTAGAACCAGGGTCAATGAAAATAGAAATAGATTGTTCAACAATATTACCTGCAACTTCAACCACAATTGACTAATGATCTGCTTGGTGGCCCTCCAATGCTGCATAAATTCTAGGGGCTACTCTTGCTACTTGACCCACTGTTTCTGCTTCCTGAATGTTATAAGCTGGCCTTGCACTTCATTCTCAAGTGGACAATATCTGCGCAAGTGGGGTCCATCACATTTCCAACATTTGAGTGGACCTTTATTCTGTTGTGTCTCTTTAGGATTTCCACCTATCATTCCCACTGGATTACTCACAGCTTGGGATGGATGCTTCTGTTGATTTCTGAATCTGGAAGGTTTGAAACCTTTCCTTCTTTGGTCAAACTTTTCATTCTTCTTGTCCTTCCATGCTTTGTGGTAATCAGGTTTACCTTTTCTTTGCTCATAGAAATACTTAGCCTTCCTTATGACTTCTTCAAGAGTTCTCGGTTCATAAAACTCAATCCTATCCTTTTAAGACTGAGGCAATCCACTTAGAAACCGTTGGACCTTCACTTTTTCATCTCTAATGTATCAGACATACCTCAACAATTCCAAGAACTTGTTTGCATATTCATCCATGGACTATTATCCCAATCTTAACTCATGGAACTCCTTGATCTTGTCATCATAATACCTATCAGAGAGTTATTTATTCCTTAAATACTTCTTGAATTGTTTCCACTTCAGTTTCCCTTCACTGATCCTCTTTACTTGCTTGAAGTGTTCCCACCAAATGGATGCTCTTCCATTCAGATTGAATATGGAAATTCTTGCCTTCATGTTTCCTGAATAATACTACACTTGAAAGTACTTCTTTATCCCAGGAAGCCAAGCTTCAGCCTCTTGTCCAATCTTTATCTCACCATCAAATGTAGGAGGTTTATCTTTCTTAAATTCATCCCGAGAGCTATCCCTATGGTGCCTTCTTCTTTTCCTTTTACGAGAAGATGAACTTCTATCTCCACTGGATTCTTTAGAGTCAGATGATCCACTAGAAATCCTTCTCCTCCTCCTAGTGCTACTCTTACTGCCTTGCGGTCTTGATGTACCTCGTCCAGAATATATCTTTCTCTGCAAGTATGTCAAAATCTACAACATGCCAGCACTCAGTTGATGCTGCTCTTCCTGGGATTTAATCAAGATTCTCTTGGTGGCTACAACCTTGGACGGTGTCTCCTGGAGTCTCCTTCCATTAGACCCTATGTCATCATTTCTATTACGGACATTTTCTCCCATGGCATCCCCTGCCCGCTCATAAGAATCCTGAGCATCATATCCATCATGGGTTGTCATGACTGAATTACCTCTTGCTTTACCACACTATTCTTTCTGGAGTACTTCTCTTGGAGGTGTCTATAATTCTGCAAATGTGTTAGTAGTAAACTATTATATACATACCATTAATATAATTCAAAACTACTTACCTTCCTCTTTTGGATATTCATAAAACAACAATTTTGCTTAAAACACAAATTTCTTCCCTCTTCCTTTTCAGCCCTGTGACCACTAATAATCTATGGAAAGCCTACTGAAATACAGTTGAAAACTGCTTGACAAATCACTGAGAAGTTCCCTCGAAAAATCCAAATCTCCTTTGGCCCAATCGGACCTCCTCCAAACTATCTTTCCAACACTTCAGTGGTCAAAACATCTAGCTCATCGGTGGTCTGTTTTCTTATTGCTTTTTGGCGTGTCGGCCCATAGTGATCTAATCCTCCGAAACTATAACGGTGATGCCAAGGTCTATCCATCGACGATTTCATTAGCTAAGGTTTTCCACAGTATCGATAGTCGGACGCGTTATTCGTCGAGTGCGTAGTCCCTTGCGTAGCCGCAATGGCAAAAAGTGATCTCACTATGGTTTCCATGGACACCTATCGGTTATCGGACCTACTAGCCATCGAGTGGATAGTGCTTTGGACTGCCACAATAGCATATTTACAATCCTTTGATTCCTTTCGATCGGCGACTTGATCCTTAATAATTTTTCGATGACTTTATACTCAAACCAAATCTTCAAAATTTTCCTCTAATCGGGTCTCTTCCTTGCTAACTCTATGGCGTTTTAGTGGGAAAACCGACTAAACTTTCAATTTGCATCGACGATGTCAATGACTACTCATCAGGTCTTCTCCTTACTAACATTCCAGTGTTTCGGCAGCTAAAACCTCTAATTTTCTTCGTTGTATCGACGGGTTGCTCGTCTATTTCCTTCTGCTGTATTAGGCCTGCAGTGGTCTACTATTCCAAGTTTTGTCGACAATCTACTTGACTAACTTTGTCTACCATATCAGGTCCATAATGGTCTAACAGTATGAACTTTATCAGCAGGGAAACCAACCAATACGTTGCATCGGAGGTCGGGCGCACTAGGCGTTGGGTGGTTAGTCCTTTTGGTTTCGGCAACGGAGGCCCACGATCTTTCTATGTCTTCCACATCCACAGGCCTATCGGTGGTCGGAACAACTGTCCATCGAAGGAATAGTCTACTCATCAGACGCAACAGCGGACGTTCGATCAACTAACTTTATCCAACGTAGCTCATCGGCAACTGAATAATCTAAGCATCGGCGATGTGATCAACTAACCATTGCCGATGGCTGATGATTCTACTACTTAGAAAACTTTTCAAAAATTTTCTCTTTAGTCTTCTTTTCCACCACTTCATCTGCTCAACCATCTCTTATTCTCCACCGATACGTTTAACTATCTGTCAAAGAAAGCTTCCTTTATCTTCCACCGAATCCGTTGGCTCCATATTCCCCTATACATCACCGATCAAATGAATTGTTTGTCGTCACCGTAGTTATGTATCGAAACCCGAAACTACTATTCCCTAAACACCTCGACATTGGTGAGTGGAAGGGATAATCCATTGGTGGAATAGTTCACTCAGCAGCCACAACGGCGGTTCATCATCATTGAACCTTTTCTGATAGGTGATCTAAAGCACAACTTAATCGGCATCGATAGTCGGAACCTGTAACCATCGAAAGCTTAGTGCTCTGAAATTTCACAATGGCGGGCACACGAACCATTAACTCCTTCTGATGTTCATCAACAACCAGTACAACTAACATTTTTCGATGGCCGGTGATCTTGTGCCTTAGAGAATTTTTTTGAAAATGTCATGCCTTGTCTGGAGAAACTATCCTCTACGGCATCGGCGGTCGGAGGCTCTAACCATCGGGAGAATAATTGTTTAGGTAGCCACAATGGTGTCGCAAGCTTGTATATCCTCTTCCAATGTAGTCGCCAACCTTTTCACCGTGTTGGAAACTAGATCATCTAGGCATCGGCGATGCGATCAACTAATCATTGCTGATCGCCGATGATTCCATTACTTCATAAAATTTTGAAATTTCTCCCTGTGGCGGGTGAGCTTCAGACTAATTCTGTAGTGTCGGAGGACCTTCTCACTTATTCCTCTGATGTGCCGATGGCCAACGAACACAAACTTTCCTCAATTTCCTTCTGATTACCGTCCGTCGGGTGGCCTTCCCACTAAGGGCTCCGCTGCATCGAAATAACTTGTCACCAAGTTTTTCGATGAGGCGATAATTCTGGCACTTAGAAAATTTTTGTGAATTTTCTTGTCATCACCCATTTTCTCCTGGTTTCTTCTGGGGAGTAAGCAATATGCCTTTGTTAACTATTATTTCATGGCCCTCTGAGGCCCAAATGCTACAAAATAATCTCGTTCACTGCATCTTCATGGCCCATTCAAGCCCATGCTGCAACCAGAGCTCTGATACCACACTGTAATGTCCCCAACCCTCCGACCGGCAAAGAGGATGCTACCATACATCAAACATCTGGGAATATAGCCCCATGAACATGAAGATACATACATTTAATGCTGAAGCATGATACTTAAAATGTAAAACATACTACGATTCATTAATCATTCATATTCATAGCGAAAGAAAACAACATGCATTCATATACAATTCAACATTCAACATGTACATCATCATTCATCAAAGGCAAATATGATTGAAGACATAAGTTAGGCAAGAATACTTATCTTATAGAGAACTTGTCCTGCAACAAGCTACGTCACTGCAACGTTCCACCCAACCAAAGGCTTGTGTACTCTTTAATATCTCAGCAACGCTGCCACCCCCGATTCGGGCATAATTCCCCAAGGAATAAGGAACTAACAGGCTGACACATAGCCAAGGATATCAACACCACAAGGGTACCCAGTTCATCCAAGCCAACACAGTTGGGTTTATCAGGTGAGCAATAGATCATCCAAGCCAACAAATTTGGGTTTATCAGGCCATCCAGGAGCTAAGAAAGGCTAAATGCTAAGCTAGTGAGCTCATTGAAGAGATAAAGACACCGACACCAGAACCAGCCTGGCTTCTAGCACACTTACACACACCCAACATAAGGAAATCAGCCCTTTCTCTGCAACGCAGTCCCTCATACCCTGATCTCCCTTCCAGTGCTATTCAGGGGTTGTGGAGAAGAAATCCAACCCATTAGATCTGTCTATGTGGTTCCCAACCCACCAGGTTTATCAAGCACATCAGGCCCTCATTCGCCACTCCAATGCAGTCCGAGGACAAAACCACTATGTGCATGCAGCAAAACAACTATTCAAGATTTAATAAGGGAAAACAACTCCCTGAATCGTTCTTGGCTCTATCATGGCCAAAACAAATCCACAGCAACCTACAGTAGCCAAATCACATGGGAAAAACACAGTCCAGCAATCATGGAAAACAACAGCCCATGAACAACCATGATCCCATGGCACACAATCCCCACTGCAATTGTTGGAGAACTTACATCGACCGAAATGGGAAACGAACAGGCTCCCAATCTATTCGTGAGGGAAAAAGATGCAACCCATAGAACCGCAAGCCAACAATTTATCAGGAAGAGGAGAATGAACCAACCCCAATCAATGAATTGTGGCCCCCTTTTAACTCCACTCAGCATGAGGGAAAATGAACATACTCATGATCCCCATAGTGGACAGACCATCCGCAACCCAAAAGGCGCTTCATGGAGAGAGTGTCGATGTGGGCGTAGTAGTGGTTTTCATGCCAGCCAATAGCTACCCCAACTAACAACATAATAAATAAGGTGGTGGTTGGATGAGACAAAGGAAGGTGAGCAAAAGAGTGGTGACACATGGCTTTTCCCCCATGGCTCAAGATTCGGCACTCCCCCCTCCTTATCCTTAGGATTCATTCCCCTTCTCAATTTGGTTGTAGAGAACATAGCTGGTTGGGTTATTTAATTAAAAATGCATAGTTACATGATGCCACAATAAAATATGTATGCCGCATGTCCCGATATACCATCGGTGACAATTTCTATCTGAAACATAACATAACCAAATTCATGGTGGGGCCTTTGCCTTTAGCTCTGCACCATGATTATTTACAATATATGTATCATGTATATTTAATGCAAATGGGGTCAAAACCATGATGTTACACATTGGGGGATGGTAAGGGATTAGATGTAGAGGTAGAGGGGAGTGTTAAGGGGTTAGAGGTAGAGACAGGGGTGTTTTAGGATATTGGGCGTAATCTAAGTAGGGGATAAGAGTGAGAGAATGGGTTAGTAAGGGTTACGGAGAGGAGGGGAGAAAGAGAGGGGGGTTTGGGGTTACATGTAGGTGGAGGAGTAGGGAAGTGAGAGATGGGATTAGTATGAGTTAAGGGGAAGAGGGGGGAGGAGGGGGGGGAGGGTTTAGGGGTTTGGAGTTTGGGGAGGAACTTAGGGTGATTAGAGAGAAATGGCGGTATAGGTGAGGAGCATGAGTGTTTGGGTTAGAGAGAGAGAGAGAGAGAGATAATGAGAGAGACATTGGGGGTGGTAAGGGGTTAGAGGTAGAGGGATAAGGGGAGTGTCAAGGGGTTACAGGTAGAAAAAGATTAGGGTGTTAGGAGATAGTGGGTAATTGGAGAAAAGAAGAAAGAGAGTGAGATAAGGGGTTAGTAAGCATTAGGAAGAGGGGGTGGGAAGAGAGAGAGAGAGAGAGAGAGAGGAGGGGGGTTAGTGGTAGTGGTAGGAATAAGTATGCGTGTGTGTGTGATAGAGAGAGAGAGAGAAACAATGGGGAGGTGGTGTGTTTAGG
>LPNX010695803.1:230910-244022 GCA_001517045.1 Pseudotsuga menziesii
AAAACAGTTTTATGCTGATATCCTATGATTGTGATAAACCATGAAAGGAAAAGCTGTGAGGACGGAAGGGAGTTGTCACTGTGCGTGGAGGTTTCCAAGAGGATCTTCTGGATATGTGTCATTGTTAGCCTGTGTGGAAGAGAATATTGTGGGTGATTTGATTCACGTTGTGGGTGCACTAAGAGAGTTTCCATTCATGTTGAGAATGCTACCATTATCGTAGGAGAGAGCATGCCCAATCTGAACTAAACTAAGCTATCGGAGCTATCACTTTCCAATCTGAACTGGCAACGAATCACTATTCAATAGGAACTAAAAAAAAAATTATTGCTTATCGCCATTAGAACAAATAGATGAAAGAGATAGAAACCACCATATAATTATTGAATTTATCACATGGAGACATCTAATTAATTTCCTTTCTGAAGTTTCATGTCTTTTTTATCTAGGAATTGAGTGTCGAGACCGCACCTCTAGTGAAGATAAAGTGTGGTTGTTTCGCTCATCCCATGAAAATAAATTGTGGTGGTACCGTTGTTATAGAGAAGGAAAAGTGTGGTGTTGAGACCTTCCGTAGACCAATTTTTAGAATCCCCCCCCTCCCCCCCCCCAACACATGTTGCTAGCTTATAAGGTGTGGTAGTGAAACTCTTGTTTTTGGCAGTAAATTGTATTCAGCTCTCTGGATCAAGAAACAAAAGGTGAGATGGAAAACTCACCCTTGTTGATTCTTATATTAATGAAGCATCCAAATTAAATAGAGATAATTATGTAAATTGGAAATTCAAGTTAATTACCATACTCAAGGTGCTTAATTTGTGGATGATTATGAAAGGAGATGAGAAGAAGACCTCATATACGTTGTCGATACAAGAATGGAATTTCCAGGAAGTTCAAGCAAAGGTAACACTTCCTATGTTCTGAAAGACAATATTATTCCTCATATCAGATATTGTAAGACATCCAAAGGTACATGGGACAAATGCAAAGGTTTGTATGAGACATCTGATTGAAATAGAAATTTGCTTTTGAAGACTATATTATTATCTATTAAGATGGAAGTGAATGAATCCATAACTAAGTACCTTTCCCACATCAAGGATTTAAGAGATAATATGGGAGATATTGGCGAAGAAATTTCCAGTACTTATTTGGTGACTATTACATTAAAAGGTTTATTGCAATATTATAAAAAGTTCATCTCAGCACTTGCAGCAAGACAGATCCCTCCTACTTTCACAGAGCTCGATGAAATTCTTGTACAAGAAGAAGAGAGAATGAAGTTTTATGTGTCAAAATCATAGACTGCAGATTGGGCACTGATGGCAAGAGGTAGACACTCACACAGAGGAAATAAATGGAACAAACACAGAGGAATGTTTCATATAAGACATAGAGGTATGTCACCTACTAACTCTAATGTTAATAGAAATGTTGAATGCCATTATTGTGGAAAATGAGGTCATATTGATAGAGACTATTTTAGAAATAAGAACCATGACTCCAATCACAGATATAGAAAGAAAAATGTAAATTATGTGCAAAAATACACCCCTGATGTTAATGTATTAAAAAATATCAAACTGTTTCTATTTGAAAATGATCTGTCTACTGAAACAGATGACAAGAGTGAATGGTTTATATATTTCGGTGCTTCTTCCCATATGTCCTATAATAGAGAATGGTATGACAAGTATCATGAAAACTATGATGGAACACACATTTATTTGGGTGATAACAAGTCACATGATGTCCAAGGTTATTAAGTAATAAGTGTAAATATACCTGATGCACAACTCAAATAGATTCATAATGTGATGTATATTCTAGGCATAAAAAATAATTTAATATATGTTTATGTTATCACTGATAATGATATGAAAGTAGAATTTGGTAAATATAAGTTTCATGTTAAAGATGTCCAAGATCATTATAGGGTTATAGAAATAGGATCTAAACTTGGAGGCTTAGACAAGTTGGATGCAATAAAGGGAAACCATCAAGCACTGACATATTCAACCATATCAAATGTCGAATTATAGCATCAAAGGTATGGACACCTTAATTCCAATAATATTATGTTATTACAGAAAATGTTGATGGTTGAAAGTCTTGATGTTATCAAAGATGACCATATAGAATGTGTTTCATGTGCACTCTAAAAACAACAGAGAAATAAATTTCCTAATCATGAAGAGAAGAGATAAACTGCATTACTTGAATTAATACATATTGATGTTTGTGGACCTATCTAGAACAGATCACTTGGTGGTGCTTGGTAATTTCTCATATTTGTTGATGATAGATCTAGGTTCACTTGGGTTTACTTCTTAAGAATAAAAGGTGATATATCTGAATACTTCAAGGAATTCAAGATCAAAGTTGAAAAGTAGACATGTAAATATATCAAAATTCTCATATCGGATCAAGGTGGTGAGTACACTTCTGGAGCATTCAAAACATATTGTATAGACAATGTAATCCAACAAAAATTTACTGTGACTGATACACCTCAACAAGTTGGAGTTGCTGAGAGGAAAAATAGAACACTGGTAGAATGTGCTCGCATCATGCTTCAAGGTAAAAACATTTCTAATGGTTTTTGGGCTAAATCTATTAACATCGTTGTATATTTAAATAACATGAGTCCAAAAAATAAATTAGAGCTCCAAACACCCTTTGAATCCTTTTATGGATATAAACCAAGAATTAGTCATTTAATAATATTTGGTTGTAGGGCCTTTGCACACATCCCTAAAGATGATAGAAGAAAATTGGATGTAAAATCTATTGAATGTGTATTTGCTGGATATTGTGATCATCATAAGGAATATTAGGTATTTCATCCTAGTTCACATAAATGGATTGCAAGTAGAGATATTGTGTTTCATGAGAATGCAAATATAAGTAACAGGTTGAATAATTATGATGAAGGGAAGATCTCATATGATAATATCAAAATAGATAAAGCTCTTCAGAAAGTGAGCTACAACAACATGTTCAGGAACAGTGTGATAACATGAGTGACACCACCTCAGATGAAAAAACAATAGAAAGCAGAAGAATCATTGATGGAACTCCAACAGGTATTGTAGTACCTGGAAGGGCAAATTGACAAACACAACATCCTATAAAGTTTAGAGATTCTGCGTTGATGACTAATGTAATGAATGTCATAGAGACATTGAATTGTGATCAAGCCAACGATAAAGAAGAATGGGTGAATTCTATGAATGATGAGTATAATTCTATTATGAGAAATAAAACTTGGGAATTAGTAGAATTTCCCAAAGATAAAGTACCCATAGGATCTAAATGGTTGTTCAAATCTAAGTTCAAAGGTGGTGGTAGTATTGACAAACTTAAGGCAAGACTATTTGCAAAGAGTTATTCTCAAATGAAGAAACATATGCACCAGTAGCTAAATTAAACACAATCAGATTGCTTGTTGCATTAGCTACAAAATAGAAATGGAGAATACACCAATTACATGTTAAATATTCTTTCTTGAATGTTGATTTAAAAGAAGTGTATTTAGTTAATCCTGGAGGTTTTGTGCAGAAATGTCAGGAGCATCTTGTTCGCAGATTGAAGAAATCTATATATGGATTGAAAGAGGCCCCTAGATCGTGGTATATAAATATTGACTCCTTCTTTAAACAACAATGTTTTATGAAAATAAAAAATGCTTCAATCCTATACATTAAGAAAGATAAAGAGGGAAATGTTTGATTGATATCTTTATACATTGATGATCTCATTATTATAGGTGGAGCATATCAATTGATTGCATACTTTAAAAGTCATATGTATCAGGAATTTGAAATGAAATATCTTGGTGATTTGTATTATTGTTTAGGTGTTTCATTTGGGAGAGATTCTTTTAAAACATTCATTACTCAAAGCAAGTATCTAAAGGAAATCCTTAACAAATTTCAAATGAGTGAATGCAAAGAAGTATCAACTCCTTTGGATCAAAATGTGACGTACAGTGATGATGGATCTAAAGAAGCAGATGGTACTTTGTATCATCAACTAGTGGGAATCTTGAACTATCTCACTACGACTAGGCTAGAAATATCATATTTAGTAAGAATTCTTCATCAAGTTTTGGATAAGCCATGTGAAACACATTGGAAGTTGCAAAGAAAGTACTGAGATATTTAAAAGGAACAATTAATTTTGATATTTTATATACTGATGCATTCGATTTTCAGTTGGTAGGTTATTCTAATTCTGATTGAGCAGGAAATTCTGATGACAGAAATCTACTTTCGGATATGCATTTCACATTGGTTTAAGGGGTCGTTTCATGGAGTAGTAAGAAACAACCAACTGTTTCTTTGTCATCCACAGAAGCTGAATATAAAGCATTGACCATTTCTACTTGTGAATCCATTTGGTTGAGGTGCTTTCTTGAAGATGTTGGTACAAAGCAAGAACAAGCTACCAGGATTCAATGTGATAATATGAGTTCAATCATGTTGGCACACATTCCAATTTATCATGCAAGATCTAAACAGATTGAGTTGCAACATCACTTTATGAGAGAAAATATTTATTCTAAAGAGATTGAATTGACTTATTGTATTACAAGTGGAAATGTTGTTGATATTTTCACAAAACAAGTAGGAAGAATTCATTTTGAGGATCTTAGAAAGAAACTTGGTGTTGTAGAGAATCCATTTCTTCATTAAGGGAGGATGTTAGTGATAATGTAGAAATGTATTAATGGTGATTTTGTATATATAGGATTAGTGGTTTGACAGTTCCTAATTTATATGATCTAATCCATTATTTGTGGATCTAGTTTGGTTATTTTTTACCTATCTATGCAACTCTTATTCAGTAATATAATTTATTTGAGTGTGTAGTCCTCCTCTTATGTGTGCGAGCCTTAGGCCTCTATTGTTTCTTCTGCTTATATAAATGTTAAGTGTAGATGGAGGAGTAGGGGACTGAGAGAGAGTGATAGAGGCAATTAGTAAGAGTTAGGGGGGAGGGGGGTTTGGGGTTTGGGGAGGAGTAGGGTAATTAGAGAGAAATGGGGGTATCAGTGAGGAGGGTGATTTTTTGGGTTAGAGAGAGAGAGAGAGGGGGAGGGGGGGTATGAATAGAGTGGGATGATATGGGTTTATGGAGAATTAGGGAAGTTAGAAAGAGGATGGAAAAGGTGAGAGAGATAGAGTAGGGAAGGGGGGTAATAACATTTTTTGGGAGAAACAGGGCTAGATGGAGGAGTACAGGAGAGAGAGAGAGTGAGTGAGAGGATGTTAGAAATAATTAGGAGGTACGCCAAGTGTAGGTGCAGCCTTTAAAGGTATTAATGCAATGATTATGAAATTGTTTTTTTATAGCATGTAGAGGTCGATGTCCTTTAGTGCACCATACAATTATTGCTAACCTCCTCTCACTCTATGATCTCAAATACCATCCTCATTGTTAGAAGGGATGAATGAATAAAAATGCATAGCCATTTGTGTTTATTTTGAATGCTTCTCATTCAACCTTAATATAAAATCTTGGTTGATTTTTCTAAGCGAAAATAAAAATAAAAATAAAGCCACTAATTGTCAAGTGAGAGAGGTGAATGCTATGGTGACAATGGGCATTGCATTCATCATTACACGAATATTTTCTTGATTGTTCTGTTGCACTTTATATTTGGAAAATGCATGTTGGGAAGATAACAATTAGGGTTGCTTTTGAGGACAAAGTGTAGGTCCTAGAAATCATCATTTTATGCTAGAGAAAATATGGTGGGAAACACTCTTTACATACCTATTTGCTCAATTGTTGAATACATTGAGGAACTAAGCGATGTTATTTTTGAATATGTCCTACTACTAGCATTTGGGTGAGAACAAATAATGGCGGTCTAAAGGAATTTGAAGGTCTCAACCAATAACTCCATAGAGTTTTACAAGTTCTCTTTATAGGGATACAAAGAGATATAATCATTATACACATGGAAAAAATCATTTGAGAAGAATTTGAAGCTCTTTTTGGTTGCTACACTTGATAACTAATGTCCTTGGAACTATGATATCCTATTGATTTTTTTTCTTTTATTTTTGGGACCGTATAGTCCATTTCTGGACTTAGGGAGTCTATTCCATCGTGCTTCCTTCCTCCTCCTTCACATAAGAGTATTAAAACAAAGAAACCTCACCTTAGTTATCTAGTGGTTGAGTCCATATAGAAAATTGCGGTTACACTATAAAAAAAAATATAAGAATAAGTATTTCAGTACATGTTCTATTTTTATCCATGGCTCATATCAATGATGTAGTCCATGATGCATTGGATTATGAGTATCTAACAAGTCTAGGATCCTTCATAAAATCTCTCTTGGTTAATATCATAATCATAACCTGGTCTTTTATTTGCATATTGTTCTGAGTTGTTTTGAGGATTTTGGGTATAACAAACTTTAAGTGAAAGTTCTCAAGATGAGAGCAAAGTAACTAGTTTATGTTCTATATACTAAGACATAGTGAAAATTGTTAGAAGTTATGTTTGAACTCCCTAGTGGAATCATGGTTTACCTTGGTGGTGGAATATTAAACAACATATAAGTGTCTTAGATCATCTATGGTTAGGAGGTTCATGGATCTACTCATTCAGTTTCTTGAAACTTTTGAGATCAAAGTAAATATATAAGTATTTATACAATTAATACTATGGTATCATTATTCAAAACTTTAACAACTGTATTTGAATAAAAAGAAAAAAATTGCTTTTTCAAAACCTATATAAATTAATAATACTTGTTCTGAGTTGTAGAGACCAAGAAATGATCATTCAAAAAAAAAATTAAGTTATTTTTGCGCACAATATAGTGTTCAATGAAAACAAAAACATATAAATATCATAATAAGTTTTCCAACCACAATAAACAATAGAAATGATACACACTATTGTATTCACAAAAAGCTTACCGAAAAGGTTAACTCACTAAATATAACCTTGGTAAAATATTTTGTTCGTAATTAAAATTATACATTACATATATAAAATAGGTTGTTTATGGAGTGAGTAGTGAGCCCCAATTAAACAATACAAATATCCCCATTATTAACAATCCCCAGACAAAGCTTATAGTCAAGATGGTTAATTGAATTCACAATTTTAAACCCAAACAAAATTTAAGGAAACTTACTTGTCCATTGGAGCAAAGGATTTCACCAAAATCAGTGAGGAATGGAGGGAAGTATTAAGTATTATACAACATTATATTACATGTAAGGGAGTATTTTCCATAGTTTAGATATATTGTCCTTAGTTCCTTCTTCAAGATACAAGTGTTAGCACGTGTTGGTTCGTTCAACTTCCATCTTAAATTTAAAATTAACAAAACAATTGCAACATGAGTACTTTCTTACAAGCACTCATAGTCTTTTACAAAATTACATTAACAAAATAATGGGGTTTCAAACCAAGGTTGTTATAGAGATAGTGGTAAAGAAACATGTTAATATATAAAAAAATGTTCTTCAGCAAGGAGTTATCAAGCAAGGAGCATGATGAAATTTTTGGATGTGTAAATTTATTTTGAACTTGTAAGAAAAATAAGATAAAAAGAAAATCACTCAAAAAATTACATCATTCTTTGATTAAAATATATTTATATTAATTTTAAATAAAAACAACTACTACAACTAAAAAACACCAAATCATAAAAACAAAATAAATTTAAACATCATTTTATAAATACGAGCAAATGTTTGTTTATGGTTTTAGTTTATCTAATATATGTTGTTTTATATATATGCAATCCTAAATAATTTAAATTTAATTTAGGACGATATGTTATTTTTAATAATGTTTTAGTATATTTTATAAAAAAACTCCTGTCAATTCTAGGATGAGCTTCTAGGACGAGCACCTAAAGAGTTACACATCTCTCCCCTACTAAGTTGTAGAATGCACTTCTTCCATGCAATAAACAATTTCCAAACTTCTTTTATACATAATAATTAATTAAATAAAAATTTATATAATATTTTATATTTCTTTTACCTATTAATAACGTATTTGATTAACATCCTATAAAATTTGGGATGACTCAATATTATTACTTTATATCATTTTAAAGAGAGACTGGCACAATAATTCTACTTTAATTGTCTAATTGTAGACAATGTCCTCCAGAAACTCCTTTTGTGCTATTTCTCTTAGAATTATCTAACTAGGGGATGATTTTTCTCTTATTTTTGGTTGGTTTTTACCTCTTTCTTGAATCTTCACGGATTTTTCAAAACATGCAAAAATATTGTTAGATTTTACAGAGTGTGGATGCTTGGGGTTTTAGTGTCACCTGATTTCATTTCTGTACTTAAAATCGTCCAATAAACAACAAAAATTACAAAATTTTGTAAATTAAATTCACCAAATTCGAACAGCCAGAAAATCTAAATCATGCCCTATTTAGACAACTCCATTTCTCTTTGTCAATTTGCATTTTCATCCCTGATCTCTGGAGGTCCTCGGCTGATCCTTGCTAACTTTTCCTTCCATTCCTCCGTCGTTTTTCTCATATCCTCTTCGGACATCTGGGACCTCCTATTTTCCCATTCCTCTTTGTTTTTTTGCATTTTCATCCATGCTGTATGGAGATCCTCGTCCGAACTCTGTGGCCTCTTTTTCTGTAATGCCTCCATCTTTTTCAGCCACTCCTCCCACTTTCTATTGCATTCCTCCGTCTCTTTCTGGCTATCCTCCCTCTCTCTCTGCCATTCCTCCTTCTTCCTCTGCAATTCTTCCATATTTTTTTGCCATTCCTCCCTCTTCCTCTGCCATTCTGCCATTCTTCCAGCTCTGATATTCGAAAGACCGTGCAACACTCCTTGATCATAAATTGTTCTCTTGCGCTCATCTGAAAGTACCTCGAAGGCTTCTATAACTAATTTAAACGCTTCCTCCGCTCCAACGGATGGGTTCTTATCAGGATGAACATTTAGCACTATTTTTCTGTACTGTTTCTTAATCACATTCTCTTCGGCATGTGGATCAACCTGCAAGATCCTGTAATAGTCTTTCCTCTTTCTTCTTTAATCCTTAGGATTATCCGCTTCGGCCAGGAGGACGTCTAGAATTGAGATTAATTGATCAATGCTTTTTAGTTCAGGATACAAATGCCGGGCCTTCACTGCAAGCTTCATTGCACCTGAAACATCATGGCCCCCGCTACGTATTTTTTCCTCTGCAAGTTCCTTGGCTTCTGTTGCTAGCTTCCTATGGCACTCCATCCGAATCGATCTGCTGTTAGACTCTTCTAAAATCTACTTTGGTTTTATTTGACCGCGGAAACGGGCCAGCACGGGGACAAGAGCTTGCCTAAACGTATAGAAAATGCCTGGCAGGTAGTGTACTGCTTCAAGCTGTTAGAATTCTCAAATCTACTGTGGTTTTATCTGACCATGGAAATGGGCCACCACGGGGTCAGGATTATCAACAATATTTCCGTGGAATGAAAATACCTATGGAAGCTTGTCTAAACATATAGAGAATGTCTGGCAGGTAGTGCACTGCTTCAAGCGCAGAATTCGATGGGTAACTGTAGGTTCAGCTTAGCGGTTTTATAATGAAATTGGTTGACTAGACCGTCGACTAATGCATCACGACCTTCTATGATTCGCCGTTGGTCTCGGGAGTTGGCCGACTTTTTAACTTTCTTTTGTGGTGGGAATTCGATTCAAATTGTTTTTTATGTGCAGAAATAGATTTAGCACTGTCAGAAACTATGGGGCAACCAAATCATGCAAGTTTAATAATAGTTATATATAATTTCTAGAAATCATTACCAGATTTATTTAGAAATATTATCGGAAAAACTAAAAAGATAGTGAAAAAAGTAGCCTCTTTAAACCAATCTAAAACTAAAAATGGAAAGGGTTTTTTTGAGCTTTGTTTATGATCACTTTTTGGGCTTTGTTTATGATCAATGAGCCCAATTTGGCCATTGTTGATATTTATGCAAGAGTGGCCATCACCTGGATAGAATGTCTTAGACATTAAGGTTTCTTGGATGGTTGGGTAGTTTGTTGTGGTTAATTTTATTTAGATTTAAAACTCATGACCAAATGTATATGACACTTAAATAAAACATTTGAACATACCATTAAGCATAAGACTTTGTCAAAATAATTGCGCCGAGAGGCGCTCTACAACCTAGTATGAGGGAGATCTTGTAACGTTTGTGGATGTAACATTTGTCCATATTATGTTGGCCAAAAATAATATTGCCGAGTATATGAGAAATGTTGTAACGTTTGTGGAGATGTTGTAATGTTTGTCTATATTGTGTCGGCTATTAATATGAGGGAAACCTTGTAATGTTTGTCTAATCTTTTATGGCGGAGATCTAGTAAAGTTTGTCTATATTATGTTGGCTATTAATATGAGGGAGATCTTGTAAAGTTTGTCTAATGTCTAATCATAATTTGTAACCTTTGTAATAAAATAAAAATAATTATGTATCAATTATACCATTGAACCGTGGATTGCTCAAAAAAACAATACCATGAAATTACTTTAGCACACCAGGAGGCAGTAAATTAAAAAACGCAACACACAAGCTGAAGTTCTAATCGGGGATCATCTTATGTAATATCACAATTTGGTTCAATATTGCAAACTAACGAATCAGATAGCAGTGGATGTGAGGACCCTGCAACAAATAATTAATCAAAATACACGATATAGCAGCAGAACTCAAAATCACTTTTATATTAATCACAGGCCACTTCGAGGGGGCAACCTCAATACAAAATAACTTCACGGTGCCTTCCTTGGCCTCAACACGCACTTATATACTAAAAATAGGCACCAATACTATGGTTCAAAACCATGGGCCAATATAAACTATGGATCAACAAATACTACAGGCGGCTTACAAAGCATATGCGCCCAACAACAATAACACAAACTATGGATCAACAATTACTATGGGACGACTTACAAAGCATATGCATCCAACAACAATATACTAACACGGTAAAGAGAAGGATTGACATGGGTTCCTAGCATCCCCTCCCCCTTAGAAAAATCTTTGTCCTCAAAGCTTTAGATGTGGAAATTGTCGTTGAATCTGAAGGAGTGGTTCCCACGTAGCATCCTCGGGCTGCATTCCGTGCCATTGAATAAATACCTCTGTGATAGAGCGAGAGAGAAGCTGACGATTGCGCTTATTGAGGACAGCCTCCGGCTCTAAAAATATGGATCCTTCATTATCCAGTTCTGGTAAAATAGTTTGTCCTTTGATGTTGGTGCCAAGAACTTTCTTCAGACAAGAAACATGAAATACTGGATGAATGCAGGAAGAAGGCGGAAGTTCCAATTTATAAGCAACATACCCAATCTTCTGAAGAATCCTATATGGCCCATAGAACTTTGGAGCGAGCTTATGACGCCCTTTGAGTTTTAGGGAGGATTGCTTGTAAGGATGGAGACGAAGAAAAACCATATCATCAGCTTCAAAAGTGCGCTCAGAACGGTGATGATCAGCTTGTTGCTTCATGCGATTTCTTGCCATGTGAATATTTTCGCGCAAAATGCGAAGAACCTCATCACGGTTTCGAAGGACCGCGTCAACTGCCTGAATTGGAGAACTGCTGGGGGTGTAAGGAAGAAGAACTAGCGGTGCCTGAGCATAAACGTCTTCATATGGAGTCATTTTAGAGGCAGTGTGGTAAGAGGTATTGTACCACCATTCCGCGAGAGGGAGCCACTTTTCCCACTGATGTTGTTGCTCAGAGGAGAAGCAACAAAGATAAGTTTCCAAGCATTTATTGATAATTTCAGTCTGACCATCCATTTGGGGGCGATAACCTGAACTCATCTTTAGTTTGCTGCCAGTGTGGTGAAAGAGTTCTGTCCAAAAATGACTGGTGAAAGTCGCATCACGATCTGAGACAATGGAAGAAGGCATTCCATGAAGATGAAAGATCTAGTCCAGGAAAATTTGAGCAACGGAGGAGGCTGTACAAGGATGGCTGAGAGCACACAAATGACTATATTTGGAGAGGCGATCAACCACAACCAAAATCACAGTCTTCCCTCCAGATTTAGGGAGCCCTTCAATGAAATCCATAGAAATATCTGTCCATATCCGGGTAGGTATGGGCAAGGGTTCAAGAAATCCCGGAAGGGGTGTTGTTTCACCCTTATTGCGCTGGCAGGTATCACATTCAGCCACCATCTGTTGAATTGTCCTTTTCATGCCCTGCCAAAAGAAGTTGCGCCGTGCCCGTTGATACGTTTTGAGAAAACCAAAGTGCCCAGCTGACGGAGAAGCATGGAGTTCATAGAAGATAGCTTGTTGAAGAGTTGTGTTCTGGGGAAGCACCACGGCGACCCTTGTATCTCAGTGAAGCACCATCCCAAGAGTAATGTGGGGCAGTAGAAGGGTTATTGTCCAAGCGTTGGATGATTTTAGATAATGAAGAGTCATTGACATAACCCTGTTGAACCAATTGCAACCAATTTGGAACAGGCATAGAAATCGTGGAAAGAGAACCTTGGTCATCAAATGTGCGAGAAAGGGCATCCACCACAATATTGTCCTTACCCTTCTTATAAGTGATCTCATAGTCATAACCCATGAGTTTTCTAACCCATTTCTATTGTGCTAGGGAGGATATACGCTGTTCTAGGAAATATTTCAGACTCTGCTGATCAGTCTTGATGCAGAAATGATTCCCTAAGAGGTAGGGTCACCACTTTTGTACTGCATGCAAAATAGCCATCATTTCCTTCTCATATGTAGAGGCAGCTAAATTCTTACCGGAAAGGGCTTTGCTGGTGAACGCAATGGGGTGTTCATCTTGAAGGAGAACAACACCAATTCCATTGCCGCAAGCATCACTCTCAATAGTGAAGGTCTTGGAAAAACCGAGCATAGCTAGAACAGGTGTAGTACACATAGCTTGTTTCAACTTGTCAAATGCACACTCAGTAACATGTGTCCATGTAAAAGCATCATTTTTCAACAGAGCATTTAATGGAGCTGGAATCTTCCCATAATCCTTGACAAACTTGCGGTAGTAGCCAGTCAACCCCAAAAAACCACGAAGGCTCTTGAGTGTCTTAGGAGGCGGCCAATTGTTCAT
>LPNX010695803.1:244831-260850 GCA_001517045.1 Pseudotsuga menziesii
CATTCAAGAGATAGAGCTTTTGTTGAACACATCGATGTCCCCGAGTGAATTTCTCATCACAATTATAACAAAGCCATTTTTCTCTGCGTGCCTGCATCTCTGTTTCAGACAAATGCTTGATTGGAGGTGAGCGAGGAGCTAGTGGAATGGGAGGTCGTTGAAAACCCATATTTCAGAAGGGAAAAAAAGAGGATTTGGAGCGTTGTTGGGCTACCATCTTGTCTTCTGCCAACTTAGCCAACCCCAGGTCTTCCATCATTGTGTTGGGACTGAACATTTTTTACCTCAGAGTGAATCGCATCCTTTAGACCACTGATAAAACAACTCCGGTAGAAGTCATCAGGTAATCCTTCAATGTGATTAGCTATTTTCTCAAATTTAGTTTGATACTCTTTCACAGTGCCAGTTTGGAAAAGTTTAGTGAGAGCTCCTGTGAAGTCATCAAAAGCACTAGGACCAAATTGTTGCAAAAGGAGCTGACAAAAATCAGGCCATTTTGGCTCTTCCTGAGCCTTGATTTACCAACGATACCATTGAAGAGCTTCCTATTCCAAATGAAAGGAGGCAAGTGGAACTTTGTTGACATCAAAAGTATTATGAAGACTGAAATACTGCTCTGCACGATAGATCCATCTAGTCGGATCAGTACCATTGAAGCGAGGAAAATATAGCTTCGGACTGCAAAAATTGCTGAAAGAAGAGAACCCATTGTCTGATGAAGACTCGTACTGTCATCTGGTGTTCATAGCTAAATGATCAAGATGGAGACCGAGAAATTTTTCATCCAGTTCCTAGAGTTTGGCTTGAATGGCTGCAAGTGCTTCCTCCATGGCTTTTGCTCCTGTGCGGGTGACAACCACAACCAGGAGTTTTTTTTTTTTTTGTCGGGGGGAGTGGGTAGAAAAACAAAAACAGAAACTGTTTCAGTAGAGGAAAATCTGGATTTGGGAAAAAATCGGAAGGGTAATTTGGGTTTGAGTAAGTTTTGGACACTGTCGAAAGGACAGGGAAGCAAAAAATGGGGATTTTAGGAGCAGGGTGAAAGAATGAGAAAATTTGGTAGAGAGGGACAAAGAAGCAAAATGAGGAAAGGAATACGGTGGCAAAATTTGAAGGCGTTTGGGTGAAAATCGAAGGAGTTATGGCAAACCCTAAAAATAGACAAATGTGGGATTTCGGGTCTTGGGAAGTGGAATTTGGGATAGGGTATTCATGAATGAAATATGCAGAATGGAATTGCAGAGGTGTCAGTGAAGTTTCAGGGAAAACAGAGTTGAAACCAAGGAGATATGGCCGAAAAACAGAATTTTATAAAAAAAAATTCAGGAAGGGATCTGCAAGGGCACGAAAGTGATCGGAAACAGTGGAATCTGCAATGGCACGGAAGTGATTGGCAACAAATAGATCTACAACAGCGCGGAACTGACCGGCAATAGTTCTGGACAGAGGAAATCTGCGATTGTGCAATTGAAAATAGATATGGACCACAGGTATGTGCGGCTTCCTATCGGTTCAAGGGAATCACTTGGCCACCATTGCTGTCTGACGGCTTCCGTATTGGGGTAGTACCCCTCACTCCACGGCTCAGGTAAAATTGATAACCGCTTGGCCACAAACGATAGCTCTTGGTTTACCTCATGGGTGGGAACTAGTCAATCAAGTAGGGGTCGTTGCCCTTTTTGCTGGCAGGTCCTCTCAATGGGCCAGCTACTTCGGGGTTCATGTGGTACTCCTCGCAATGAGTTTTAGGGCTTATGCCCAAGTACTTCCCACAGTTAAGCGGATAGGGATTATTCCTAGATCCGAACCTGCAATAGAAGCGAAAAAAAAATTTGGGCAGAAATTTCACCCAACGAGCCCAAGAAAGTGCTCTGATACCAGATGAGAGGACCCTGCAGCAAATAATTAATCAAAATACATGATATAGCAGCAGAACTCAAAATCACTTTTATATTAATCGTATGCGACTTCGAGGGGGAAACCTCCTTTGAGAAATCTCAATACAAAATAACTTCACGGTGCCTTCCTTGGCCTCAACACACACTTATATACTAAAAATAGGCACCAATACTATGGGTCAAAACCATGGGCCAATATAAACTATGGATCAACAAATACTACAGGCGGCTTACAAAGCATATGCGCCCAACAACAATAACACAAACTATGGATCAACAATTACTATGGGACGACTTACAAAGCATATGCGTCCAACAACAATATACTAACATGGTAAAGAGAAGGATTGACATGGGTTCCTAATAGTGGACCTCCTGGTTCGCTGTAGTTGAGATCCCAGTACTTGCATTGGTTTTAGGAAGGACATTAAATAAAGAACACTACTCCACCTGGATGCGGGTGACATGGATTTACACGTGGGAGGCACCAATGAGATGGGCCTCCTGGGTGACCTGGGCACCCACTTGGCAAGCTCCAGCAGGACGGACATGGACTCAGCAAGACGCCACACCTCCACACAACCCAATGCATATGGACATTAAACACGAGAGGGTACATGGTTGTCTCGAGGACCACGGATTAGACAGCTCCATAATCCCGCAACTGGTCGGAGTTAATTCACAAGCCTGGAAAGTTGAAGGATGCACCAACAGGTGTAAGTTTCGACGGGGGTGCTCTCTAGATGATTTTCCCTGGGTTCACCTTCTTCTCCACGCTTTGCACACCCCTGTTCACTTGGAACTTGGCTTTGTACCTCGCAATCCCAACTCCGCGCTCCTTTTCACTGACTCCAGGCTCTCTACTCTACCACTCTTCTTCCCGGCTCTTCTGCACTCTATTCTCCGGGTCCCAAAAAAATCCTGAAGGCAGAGAAGTGTTCCATGCAGAGGCCGTGTCGGGAGAGGTGCATCAAATGAACACCTTGTTCTGCTCGCTGCCCTTGTGAGTGGAGAAGGTTGTGACAAAGAAATTCCTGATCACGTTCGTCAAATTGTGAACGATTGGGAGGATGAAATTACAGGGTCCGTAAATCCCATGGGGCACTCAGTGAATCAGCACCGGCATTACTGGGTAATAAAAAATATGCTTATTAGGCTCATCCTTTGTTTTAATTCTCAGCCCCTAGTTCTGGTTCCACTAGTCGTTCCCACTCCTTGGGCTCCCATTGCTCTCCCGATGCCCAATGTCCCTCACGTCCCTCCTCCTCTCCCTCCACCCACTCTTCCTACCTTGGCTGACTCCCTGGTCACCCCTGCTCCATTTTCACCCCAAATTCCTCCACCCCCTCCCCTGCCATCCCCATGGACTATGAACCTCCAACCTCCCCACTCTGGGTCATATAAAATCCCTGTCTGCAGAAAAAAGCACCCCCATGCCTGCCCCTACAAAAAAGAATTCGCCCCTGCCCATAAAGAAATCTTCTACAAGTGAAGAGGACGAGGACGAGGATGCCTCTCACAACAGCGAAGACTCCAGCTCTCCAAGTGAGGACTTGTTGGAAGATGGAGATGGCAGCTCTGCTCCACCACCTTTCGGTTTCGGTTGCCCCATTGATGAGGAACCATACAACAAACCTTAGTCAAGTTCTCTGCTTTGTTTTTATTTCTAGTAAATCCCAGAACAATACGGGTGTACCAATCCTGAACTCGGTCTTTCTATTTTCTTTAGTTTACAATGATTCTCAATTTACTATTAATCTTTTTGAGTCTTGTTTTCCCTTTAATAGGGAGGATCAAGCAGCATCTTTTTGGACTTGTTTTCCCTCTTGGAGGGAGGGTCAAGATCCATCCTGTTTGGTTCTACCTACCAGTTATGCTGGGCAGGTCTGTTTCCATGATTTATAACATTTTTTGTAACTCTATCTCCTTATATCAATAAAATAGTCCTTTAATTTGCAAAAAAAATAAAGAACACTACTTCAATTAAGAGAAAATCTAGCTGAAATAAGACTTTTTTTAGGATTTGTGGACAATTATGGAAATACCCTCTGTGAGCTTCCAAATTCAAAGTCTCTAACATGTTGTCTATGCTACCATATTCAATTTCAATGACAGTTCCTTGGGATTTCGATAACGTGACCTTAACAATACCATTGTCTAAAACTACCTATAAAAAACCAAACAAAATCTCTACTTCAAAATTCCACCAAAATTCAATGAAAGAAATGTAAATGCAGATCAGACCATCAATGTAAGAGATGTAGTGAATTACGTGACTAGCGTAAATACTCAAATACACATTGCTTGGTTCCATCTTCAACTGAATATAAGTTCAGTTATGAAAACTGCAACTTTACCAACATAAAGAAGGAGTTATCTTCAAATCGATATATGACATGAAAAAATTATGTTTTCCAATAGCGTTCCATGCTTGACTCAATGGAGTTATGTTTTCCAATAGCGTTCCATGCTTGACTCAATGGAGTTATGTTTTCCAATGACATTCCATTATTGACTCGATGGAGACTTTTAACGGTTTAATGGCTCGGTATTCTCCTGTGGTTTGGAATTTAACGTTATAGCACAATTTTTGCCTGAACCGTTACAGATTACACTACATTGCAGGTTTTTATAAGCTACAAATATCAGAAGTACAACAAATCATTATAGATTAGACAACATTGCAAAACGTTAGCTACAGAACAAATGAAAGCATATACAGAAAAAGATTTTGGGCAGATATGCTCCTTACTTATGCATCTTGGACAAAGATGTATTTCATCTCCCTCTAAGTTGAATTAATATATGAGTTGGATCTGTAACAACTTTCCTATATGATTGAGGCGTGATATATGGGAAAGAAAACGATTGAGATGGATGTATACTTACACTATAATTTCTTCCAACCCACTCTCGTCTCTACCACTGAAAGTAGTAGTTGTCTATATTTCATAAAATATTGGCATGTTCCACCATCCGTCCATCTCTCAGTCCCCGAGAAATGAAATATTTACCTGGACCCAACTTTTGGGTCATTGAGTAGCAGTCAATATGATGGTTTAAATGTTCATGAACCTTGCGTGTGTGTGACCTGAATGAATCGACCCGACACGCCAGTTTCAATTAAAACTGAAAAAAATTAAATACTCTCATAAAAACAATTATCACGGCCTGCATTTGAATTCGCTTCTGAATTTGATATGACTTAATCACTCTTCTGTCACAAACCTCTTTGAGTGCAATACCTGAGAAGAGGTTTGCACCTAGGGATATTGGATCCCTCTCGGTGCTTGATAGAGCCTAGGATTTGGATCTACGGTGGTTTATTGTGAAAATATAAAAATAAAAAATAAATGAATTGTGATTTTAGTGGTGCAAAAGTAAGTTCCTTCCATGCAGTGATCAAATTTGAAGGGTGGGTCCTAATTTCAATTGGAAGGGTATTTATTCTCTGAGCCCTTCAAAGACGAAGGGAAATATAAATAATTGTAGTTCAATTGACAAGTATAATTTAACTTAACCCTTTCATAAAAAAAATACAAAAAACAAATACTGTTATTTCAAATTTTTACAATTTTAAACACCTGAGCACCCCTTAATACTTACATGGAAAAAATGATATATTTTTAATAAAACTTATTTTAACACATTAAGTTATCATATGTGTATCTTTAATTTTACATTAACATAACAATTATTTTATTGTATTTTTTCAGTTGGAGCACACTTCATTACACAAAAAAAAAACTATTTAGACTATGCCATAACCATATTGGGGAATCCACGTGCAATCCATGCTTGAGAGATGTAAGAATGATAAGGATTGGGCACCTAAGAAAAAATAATACACAACTCAAAAAAAATTTAAAAAAAATTCCTACATACCAAGCAAGTTAGCAAAGCTAGCATAACCAGGGTCGGGGCATCAAATTTTTTTGTTCAACACTTCCCGTGAAAGCATACATATATGGGATGGGGGGCCAATAGAGTCAAGCCTAAGTCAATTGAATCCTTGAAACTCAGTGTATGTCTGAGTCTCAACAATCTTCCTTTTAAATTGAGCCAAAATACCAAAAGAAGTTTATTAATGGCTATATTTGAGAAAGTTCAAGGTGTGAGTAATTAAGGGCTCAAGGATCTAAAATTTGTTGTGTTTTGTACCATTCCACGATTTAGTGAATCAAAAATCATGGGTAGGAAATTAAGTTATTTAATAAAAAAAATTAATGTGTATAACCTCTATGTCAAAACTGTTTTCCATGATGATGCAAGGTTCACTATAACAAAATCATGTGACAAGCATCTCTTTTAGCTTCCTTTTTAGCGTCCACTATCACTTTTAGTGTATTTTTCATTTTTTTTTGGACAAAGTGGATGCTTTTCCACAGGATTACGCTTTTAATCGCATTATTTGCATCTTTTTTTAAAATTTGGCACTATTTCGGATGCTAATTAGCATCCCAATTAGCATCCCAATTTCCATTTTTAAAAGTTGATGCTATTTTGGAAGCTAATTTGCATCCTAATCAACGTCCCAATTAGCATCACAATTATCATCCCAATTAGCATCCAAACTAACGTCCCAATTAGCATCCAAAAAAACATCCCATATAACGCTAAGAATAGCCTTCAAAATAACGTCCTAAATAGCATAGCACCATATATTAATCTAGGGATAGCGACAAGAATTTTGGCATCAATTTCAGCAGGAAAAGCATCCAACATAGCGCCAAGTATAGAGCCAGGAATTACACCTAGAAAACATCCAACATAGCACTAGGTATAGATCCAGGTATAGTTCCTCGAATAATGCTAGAAATTTTGAAAGGAACCATGCTAGGAATTGCACTAGGTTTAGAGCTAGGAATTGTGTTCAGAAAATGTTTGCCATAACGTCAGATATATCAATGTCAATGTCAATGATCATGATTCATGTGATAGTACTTTTGGATCTTGATTTATCATAGTGGCACCTAAATGATCGTAATCATGGAACTTTTAGATATTGATTAATCCTAATGAACGGTAAATTAGCTTAATGTCACCTAAATTGCTCCAATATCATTTAAGTGTCCCCAACAACATTTGATAGACCCTTCCAGCATGATGATGATGCATTACGATAATTATGATGGAGCATATGGATATGATTTGATAAGTATAAGACTATATCATCCATTCTTGTGAGGTAGTAGGGCTCATTGCTCATTATTATCGCAATTACATTGATGATGACTACTACAGTGACAATTATGTTGATTTATTATATGATGATGATGATGATGATGTGGATTTCAATTATGATTATGCATGTGGTATCACTTTTGGATCCTAATTGAGTATAATGGCACCTAAATATCTATAACAACATATAAACAATCCTATTATCATCGAAATGACTGTAACGACATATAAATGACCTTAACAATTACATGGCATTAATCCTAATGTCGATGAGTGATTAATAACACCAATGGCATATGAGTGACCATAATGACAATGATGATGATGATTTTGTTGGTTAATATGATGTTGATGTACCATATGACATTGACGACTATGATGATGACAACGTCGATGTCCACGATGATGATGCATGTCATAATACTTTTGGATAATGCGGGACTTGAGCTATTGGATTTATAAACAAGTAATAGAAGTTGTGAGGTGTTAACCATACAAATATTGTTAGCCACTCGGTTTTACATTTACTGATATGGCCATTGGTTTTATTAGTTCCGCCGCCCCCAACCTGTTAGATTTTTATCATTTAATAAATATGATCTAGGATCTTATCTGAGAGAATAGCATGCATAGAGATAATCACAAGAGACAAGAGACAAATAAGTTTCCTTAGGGAAACCATAAAGGAGAAAACCTCGCAACTTCCTTAGAGATAGAATGAGTACCAATAGAAAAAGTAAAACCCAAAGATACAAAGATGATCTTTGAAATTGTTCTCTCTCTCACTTGTGCGAGCTACTCCTCTCTCACTCATGCACTACTATTGAGTGAGTGTATGTTTCAAATAGAGTCTCACTCTCTATTGATATTTGTTTTCCACTTGAAAATTACTCTACAGGGACGACTTCACTAGGAGAGTCTAATAACCCTAATATGACTCAATTGTGGGGTATATTTCCCCGACTTACAATGGAGGGTTAACCTCAATGACTTTATTATATTAATAACTCTCCCGATCGGAGGAACAAACATCTCCATTGGGGTACAATGAAATAAAATAAGAAATATACAAGTGAATACATTCTGAAGTTACAAATACATCAACACTCCCTCTTAAATAGGAAGGTATTCTCTTGAAACAGTTCATCAGCACAAGTCTTAATCACTAGATCATCATCAAAGTTGGATCATCATCATCACTGCTGCCGCTATCTCAAACAAATGATGTTATCTCTCAAATCTACTCATCATAAGAAGTTATACAAATCCAATCCTTTTTCATGCTGGGTGTAGGCTTACCCTCCATGTAAGTCTTTATCTACAGTGCCAACCCTTTTTCATGTTGGGTGTAGGTCTCATCACTTATATCCGGCCATGGGATTCCCAACCTGCCACCATGTCAGAAAGGATCAGCACTTACATATGACCATGGGATGCCCATCCTGCCACCATGTTGGAAAGGCTCAGCACTTACATCTGACCATGGGAGGCCCAGCCTATGACCATGTCAAAAAGGCTCAGCACTTACATATATCTGGCCATGGGATTCCCAACCTGCCACCATGTCAGAAAGGCTCAACACTTACATATGACCATGGGATTCCTAGCCTGCCACCATGTTGGAAAGGCTCAACACTTACATCTGACCATGGGAGGCCCAGCCTACCACCATTTCAAAAAGGCTCACACTTACATATAACAATGGGAGGACCTGCCTTCCACCATGTCATAAGGTCTCAACACTTACATCTAACCATGGGAGGTTCATCTTGCCACCATGTTAGAAAGGCTCAGCACTTACATCCAACCATGGGAGTCCCAGCCTGCCACCATGTCAGAAAGGCTCAACACTTACATATGACCATGGGAGGACTAGCCTGCCACCATGTTAGAAAGGATTTGCACTTACATCCACCGGCATGGTAGGACACACCTAATACCATATGGGGAAAGTCTCTTCACTTACATCTGACCATGGGCGGCCCAACCTGCCATCCTGTCAAAAAGGATCTGCACTTACATCCACTATCATGGTAGGATACACCTACTACCATCCAAGGGAAGGCTATGCACTTACATCTAACCATGGGAGGCCCATCCTGCCACCATGTCAGAAAGGCTCTGCACTTACATCCGACCATGAGAGGCCCAACCTACCACCATGTCAGAAAGGCTCTTGGACTCATCACTTCCCCTTGGAAGGAACCTCGATCTGAAAAAAAAAAGCTTCTATCTAAAGTACTCAAACTTTACTCTGGCCATTTCTAGCATAGAATAACATCAGGGTTGATTATGTCCAAGGATAACTTGCGAGCTTTTCCAGGACTTATTACATCTGAGGACAACCTACGGGACTGATTACATCTAAGAAACCTACGATATTCTCTAGGATTTTATGCTCAGACAAATTATCTCACCGGCTGTGCTATAACTCATCACTCCCTCTTTCAAGAGATCTCGATCTAGATCACATACTGGAACTTCACTGCTCCTCTCTGCATCATACAAAAATGGAAGTCAAATCAATCAAATCAAATAGCATCTTTCAAAAGAAACATACTACCTCACAAATATCTGAGCAAGTGGCAACATATTTTTCCTCGGTTGTACTCAGCGCCATGCAGGACTCCATCCTACCAAACCAGTATCCCATATTGGATCTCAAACTGAAGAAGCAACCCAAGGTGTTCTTCTTCTTAGTAGTGCTACCAATCCAAATCAACATAACCATGTACATTAGTCTTCTGATTCATATCATACTTGAGTCGATACTCAACTGTACCCTTCAGGTACCTCACTGCATTCTTTGCAACTAGGTGAGCATGTCTAGGATCCATCAGAAACTGTCTTAGGTCATTCACAGCAAATCATGTGTCTGGTCTTTTTTTCATCATGCGCATCAAATTATCTGACGATACATCAATGCATCAATCGTCTCTGATGAAGCATCACTCAATAGCTTCAGGATCGATGCCATAGGTGTGGCCATGGCCTTGTTGTCCATCACCCTAAACCTATTTAGGATCTCCACTGCATACTTTTATTGTCCAAGGGATATTCCATATGCACTCTTCCACACCTCCATGCCCAGAATGTAGTGCATCATACCCAAGTCCTTCATCTCAAACTTGGAAGCAATTATCCTTCTTGCAACTTTAAAGAGTTCATCTTTTCCTGTCAGGAACAGGTCATCGACATATAACAAGAGCATCATTGGTCTTCTGCCTTCAACCTTGAAGTAAAGGATGGAATTTTATTTACTCTTAGTAAATCCTATAGCCATTAGTAAGTTGTCCATCCTATCATACCATGTCAAACCTTAGGATCTTATGTAGTCGCTCCATCTGAAGCGGAGCATCATTCTCCATCTGACTTTGATACTCTGTGTATTGAAACATTTTGTAATGGAGTGACAATAGCTTCCTCTGCTATTATTATTCTATGTATCCATCTAAGGTCACTGGATACCAAGATACTCTATATTGAACTTTGCTGAAAAGTTCTTCTCGCACCCATATGTGAGCTTTCCATTCTCTATAGTATTTCCTCTTCAATCTTGTAGGAAACGTTAATATCTTCATCACTCTAGGTGATATTCAATATCCTCATGTATGTGTTATCCCATGGTTTCCTTCTAAGCTCACACCAGGCCTTCTTTAATTTTCACATATGCATATTCATGTCATGTGTCTCAACTCCCAGTGGCTGCAAATGTCTCTTCGTAGTCTATGCCTTCTTTCGATGAGAAGCCTTGTGCTATGAATATTTCCTTGCATCCCACGATGTTTCTATCTACTACATGCTGGATCTTTTAGGTCCATATGGAAGACACTATGGAGTTCCCTTCAGGTCTTGATACCACATCCTTGACATCATTCTCCTTGAACTGGTACTCTTTGGCCATAGTCTCCTTCCCTTTCTTCTTGTGTACTTCTTCATAGCTAGAAGGATCTGCATTAATGATGTCGCTCATCAGTATCACATAACTAGAGTTTGTCTAAGTCCTCTTGAAGTATCATCATACTATTCTTCATTTATGTTCTTCTAAAGAATTTTCTTTCTCTATGGAAGCTTCAGGTTCATCTTCATGTATGCTTATTGGAGTGAATCTTAAACTGTCGTCCCTTGTTCTTCAGAACATGTCTCGTCCTTATTTTCTTGTAGGTGATTGTACGCGATCTTTCCTACAAGTCAAATGCACGAGTTGTATGGTTAGAAACATTTCATAAGGCGTATTCATAATGGAAAATTATTATGCATAAAGATATAATCATGCACCTATTTTATCCAATAAAATGTTCATCCATATCTCGTATACACAGAAACTTTCCATATGCCTTCCATCTCTACCATAACATTATTGAGATTGTGCATTAATCCCAATATGTTAGCAAAGATGTTTCATCCTAGATAAGTAGAAATGGAGTGTTTTATAGAACTATAGGTTACTTACCCATAACATCCATATTAGTAGTATATTGTTCGTTAATGCAGACATTCTATCATGCATAATACATTTCACAACTAAACAATGTCATATAAACAGCTAGAGATATACGAAAAGAAAATTCAAATACTTATCTTTATTTATTTCATGGATAGACTCCTTCTTAAGCCTTCAGCTTCATTATCTTCTTCATTCATAACATCATCATTTCTTATCCAAATGCTAAGATGGATAAGAGGTTCTTCAAGAATTGAGTCCTTCATATTCCTCATTGATTTGATGGAAATTTGTGCCCTCCTAGAGCACATCTTCTGAGCCATGGATTGAAATTTTTGGAAGAGTAGATCTCTAGAAAAGTCAAACCCTAGTTTGACACTTGCACCAAAAAACTGCTGGAAGCTGCAATGCTGAATCTTGCAAGTCATATTTGTAGGGTGAAGACTTGAGATCTCCAGAAACCAAGCACACCAATCAACTCGCCTCAGTCAAGCACATCTCCTAGTAAGTTCAGTTTCTCATTCCATAGAATTTCAATTTTTTTTATTTCTGACAAGATGGTCCCAAGTACTAAGCTTGAGCACAAACTGGAAGGCATAGAGAATTTCTGAGCATGGAAATACAATATTGGCTTCATTATCCAAGAGAATGATCTTGATAAGTATATCGAAGATGAAGCTGCGGAACCTGAAGAATCTGAAGCTAAGTAGAAGCACTAAAAGGATATGATTAGGGCGCAAAGGATTGTTGGTGAATCTATAAAGGATCACTTGATCCCTCAAGTGTCATCCAAGAAGACTCTAAAAGAAATGTATGATTCACTATCAAGAATGTATGAAGGAAGAAACATCAACATAAAGATGAATCTAAGAGCTCAACTGAAGAGCACCAAGATGAGTCATGGAGAATCCATCCAAGACTATTTCACAAGGGTATCCCTGTTCAAGGAACAACTAGAATCCATTAGAGACAAACTTGATGAATATGAGTTTGTTATGACTGCCCTCAATGGTCTCACTATACCTTGGGAGTCATTCATCCAGATGATGTGTGCCAGGAAGGAAAGATTGAAGTTTTATGTTGTATTGAAGAGGAGACTAGAGTGGCAAACATAGAATCTCTACTGAAGGAAGATGATCAAGCCCTAGCCACTCATACCAAAAGAATAAGAATTCAACCTAACTTCAAGAAGAGAAAAGACAAGGAGTCTCAACCACCCAGAAGAATCCAAAGAACAAGAGAAAGTCCTCCAAGTAAGGGCTACTCCATCTTTCAATGTTTTCATTGTGATAAGATAGGACACATTGCCATAAATTTTCCTATGAAGAGACAAGAATATAAGAATAGGATCAACAACAACAAAAGACATCATGCTCATCTAGCTGAATATGAGGATGAAGAAGAAGAAGAGGAAGCACCTCCAAGAAATCAAGCAAGATAAGAGGATGCAGAAGAGTATGTACTATTCTCTACACTCTCTGGAGCTATAACACCTGGAGAGGACACTTGGCTTATTGATAGTGGTTCTTCAAAGCACATGACGGGACCAAAGAAAAACCTATCAAGAATTCAAGAAAAGAACTCTCCTTAGAAATTATCTCTAGGATATGACTATCAATATCCGATCAAAGGAATTGGGGAAGCAAGCTACAAGCTTGATTTAGGAAATCCCCTGAAGATGAAAAAAGTATTGTATGTACTTGGTCTAAATAAGAATCTACTTTCTATCTCATATTTAGATAAGAAAGGATTCAGAGTTGCATTCATAGATGTCCAAGTGCTCATGTGTCCCAAAGGAAAGAAAATTGAATATGCAGTTATTATTAGTGAAGAAGAAGGCCTGTATAAACTCAAGGGACATTCAGAAACAACCATTGTTCATGAGTCCACTGGCCCTAGTTAACTATGGCATAGAAGGCTTTCCCACATTAATTACAAGGAACTACCTCATGTGAACAAAGTGGTGATGGGACTACCAGACTTGAAGATCAAGCATGAAGGCATTTGGAAGGGATGTGTGAAAGGGAAGAACATCAAAAATCCATTTCCGAAGAGTGACAAAAAAAAAAAGGTACATTGGAATTGATTCATTCAGATGTGTGTGGTCCAATGTCCTCCACATATTTAAGTGGATTTGAATATTATATTACATTTATTGATGACTATTGAAGAAAAACTTGGATATACTTCTTGAAAGCAAATAGTGAAGTGTTTGAGAAATTCAAGGAATTCAAAGCCTTGATAGGGAATCTTTCAGACAAGAGAATCAAGACACTCCGATCAGACAATGGCAGAGAGTATACTTCAAAAGAGTTTGAATCCTTATGTAAAGATGCCGGAATCAGGAGGGAACTAACCACTCCCTACAATCCTTAACAGAATGGTGTTGCAGAAAGAAATAATAGTTCCATAATGGAGGCAGTCAAGACAATGATATATGATCAAGATCTTCCAATGCATCTATGGGAAGAAGCAGCAAGAACTAATGTCTACGTACATAATAGAATATCTTAGAGTGCTCTTGGATTGAATACTCCAGAAGAGATGTTCACGGGAAAGAAGTCTAAGGTAAGTCACCTCAAAATATTTGGTTGTCCAGTATATATTCATATACCAAAAGAGAAAATAACCAAGTTGGACCCTTCCTAAAAGAAGGGGATATTTGTTGGATATTGTGAAGTATCCAAGGCATTCATAATTTACATTCTTGGATTCCATCACATGGAAATCAATAGAGATGTAACATTCGATGAAGAAGTATCTCTCAATAGCGGAAATTTCAATTTAAAATGGGCCTTCCAAAAATAATACAAATTCCATGTCATCATGTATTAGCCAATCAAAATTCTTTAAAATTCAAAAAGGGAGAACCTCTTAAACAATTTTTTAATATCAACTTGGGGATAGGTATCATAAAAAAAACTATGTTTTTGTTTGTATTTTCGACATATCTCCCTATGTTTTTACTCAAATTTCAATCAAGAGAGCTCGTTGGACGCAGAATTAAATTCCGCATCCAACGATCTCTCCCAGCCAAAATTTGAGTAAAAACACAGGGAGATATATAAAAAATACCAACAAAAAAGTAGTTTTTTCTTTTCTTCCTCCAAAATTAATAAATATTATTTTATTATTTTAACTATTATTTTATTAATTTTCCTTAGGAGGCCCATTTTGAGCTGAAATTTCCTCTAATGCAAGAGATCTAGAAAATGCCAACATGAATATGTGTATGAGGAAGATGTGCCACCCATAAATCTAGAGACTACATTCCTCCCTAAAGATGAAGCTCCTTAAGAACATGTTATGACAAAACCACAAGAACCTCCTACAATGGAGATATCACGAAAGAGAAATCCTTCTTGGGGAAGAGAAATTATACAAGAAGCAGAAAGATATGGAGCTCCTTAAGGCTCCACAAGGGTAAGTAAGAACCCCAAGCCATTTTCCAACTATGTAGCTTTGATGTGTGATCTTTTGGATTAAGAACCTGCAAACTATGAAGAAACTGTACAGAAGAAAGAATGGGTAGAAGTAATGACTGAAGAATATCAGTCAATAATGAAGAACGATGTGTGGGATATAGTTCCCAAACCAGAAGGCAAGAGTGTAGTATCCTCCAAATGGATCTACAAGATAAAACATACAGCTGACGAAAGTATAGAGAAGTACAAGGCTATATTTGTGGCTAGAGGTTTTTCTCAGAAAGAGGGAATTGATTACGAAGAAACATTTGCACTAGTAGAAAGGTATACTTCGATTAGAGCCATCATGGCACTTGCATCCATGATGAAGTGAGACTTACACCAGATGGAACTAGATGGATGTGAAAAAAACCTTCCTAAATGGTGTGATTGAAGAAGAAGTATACATAGAATAGCCACAAGGATTTGAGACTGAAGACTGAAAAAATCATGTATGCAAATTGAAGAAGGCACTGTATGGCCTGAAGCAAGCTCCCAGAGCTTGGTACAGAAGGATAGATAGTTTGTTGATGATCATGGGCTTTGCCAAGAGTAAATCCAATCCTAACCTTTACTTCAAGGTTATAGAAGATGAACTTGTCATACTATTATTGTATGTGGATGATCTATTTCTGATAGGGAATGAGAAAAAAATGGTAGGATGCAAGAAGAAGTTCGCTGAAGAATTTGAGATGAAAGACCTTGGTATAATGCATTATTTTCTAGGTCTGGAAGTATGGAAAAACTCATAAGGAATATTTATCAATCAGGGAAAGTATGTAGTGGAAGTTTTGAAAAGATTTTATATGTTTGAATGTAAAGCCATGGCCACACCCATGGATTCTGACCTGAAGTTGTTAGTTGATGACTCGTCAGAGTTAGTGGATGCGACTCAATACAGATAGATTATTGGGTCGTTGATGTATATAACCAATACTAGAGAAGACATTTGTTTTGATGTGAACACCTTGAGTCAGTATCTAGTTCAACCTAGATGAGTTCACCTGATAGGTGCAAAACATGTGATGA
>LPNX010695803.1:261229-303257 GCA_001517045.1 Pseudotsuga menziesii
ACCCAGATAAAAATCAATCACCATAGGGATTAGATAGTAAACTTCATGGTTGAACCTCTTATTGTCAAGTCTCATTGTCGAAGCCAAAATCCATGGGTTCTAACAATTGGAAAAGAGCATGGTCATCATCAACACTCAAGCAAAAAAAATGGGATATAGTCATATTGCTACACCAATGACACTTGTCCAAAAGGTAAGATTTCCCTTGCCAAAA
The DNA here is from genome assembly GCA_001517045.1 of Pseudotsuga menziesii. Taxonomy (NCBI): domain Eukaryota; kingdom Viridiplantae; phylum Streptophyta; class Pinopsida; order Pinales; family Pinaceae; genus Pseudotsuga; species Pseudotsuga menziesii. Next base: position 261,444 of record LPNX010695803.1, read on the forward strand.
CCCTAAGGTTATATTTTGATAAAATTAATGTTCTTGAGCTAGGTCTCCCAATATCTATTGTTATTCTAGGTTTACAATCAGTAATATGAGGCCATTTACCATTTCTTGGATTGAGCTCAAGACAACAATCATCAATTGACTTAGAGTACGTGCTTATTTGAGATTTTTTCATCTTTGACAAGAAAATAGGATGAGTGTTTCGACAATCACATGAGAAATTTAACCTTCCCAGGACCAACAGGAGATTGAGCATAAATTTGTTCACTTTCATTTGTCTAGATACATTTAATGTTTCATCTAGCTCATTTGGTACCTTCTCATACCAATCCCCCCTGAACATCATTCATCAAATATTCAAATACACTGCAATTATCTTTCTTGTGAGGTTCTTGACAAACCCTACACCAAGCATATGGAGGGATGCTGGCATCAAAATTGTTTACTTAAAATGAATCCATAGATTCTGATCTCCACCTGGTTTATCTAGTAGAAAATGCCTTCTTTGTTGTTTCCTACTAGGTTGGAAAGGAGAGATGAACAAGTTGGATCCTTGTTGGTTTCTTTCCATTTTGATCACTTTGTTGCTCAAAGTTTGCATAACACCTGCAAACCTGTCAAATTATTTAATCAAGTGGCCCAACCTATCATCCTAAGGTTTTGATAACTCTGAGTCCATCACACCTTTTCCATATAATATGGTGATCATATACACTTATGAGCCTCTTTCTTCCCAACTGCATTGAGATTCCTTTCAAGCTTGAGGTCTTAATCTTGTGCACCAACAAGATTTTGTGGATCTTTCCCTTACCAAAAAAAGAAAAATATGACATGAAAGCATTCATGTAGAATACCAGAATGGTGCCATTAATTGGACATATTGTTTGGGGGACCCATCCCAAGATCCTTGAGAATCTAGAATTGAATTCCTGCACAGTCTTGTTTTTCTCTTGTTTGTATACCAATTAGCTAAGCCAACAAGAAGTAGTTTTCAACCCTTTCACCACACATTTTTGTAAAGAATTTCTTGAAATTTGACCAAGCTTAATACTACTTGCAACAAGATCATTGTACCAATAATGAGCCTTTCACTCTAATGTCTGCATGAAAACATTCATCAACACATCTTCATGCTCCACCTTAAAATATTCCATAACTTCTACGAACTATGTTTGATGGTCTTCAACTTACACAACACTGTTAGCCTAATATTTGGGAAACATCTTTCTATACCCAACAAGAAGATCATGTGGTTTCCCCAGAATGGCTGAGAAATCCAATGGGGTGTATGTGGTGGCAATCCATCTTACAACCGTATGATTGGTATTTGTAATTTTGACCAGAACTACAACGGGAACAATACTAATAACAAAAAAAACAAAAGTAGAAGAATAAGGAGAAAATGAAACTATCAAACACTGGGTAACTATACTAGACGAAGTAGAGAGAACAAGACTCCCTGCTAAAGGGTTTGGAAAAATAATGTCACCCCTACTTTGATAGAAAAAATTTTCTAGGTGCTCCAACATGGGTAACAAAACCTTAGTCAAGTGTATACGCGTGCACCTCTTCAGGTCGTGTAATATGGTAACTTGAAATTGATGGATTCATTAGGAAAGATTAGAAAAGTTTAACACGATAAATTCAATCTCACCTGATGTCATAGCCTAAAGCACAGATATGCAAGGATTTGAAGAAGTACCTAGAAGTGGCGCGAAAATGTTTACAATCGAACCTACACTACTAATATCAATGGACTACGATCTATTCTTTTTCATCGATGGATGAGGATGAGAAAAGTGTATTGCCGACATTGATTCTATGGCAGTCGTTCAAAATTTGAAATAAACAATTATATATATATAATAACTGGTAGTTGATGAATTGATAACCACTAGTTCATGGAAAAAATAAGAGAATAATGTGAGATAAAAACTATATATATAAAATATTTTGTAGTTGATACATGGATAACATGAAGAATGTTGGTGATAACATGTAGCTAGGTATGGATAACTCAGATTTGTTTTTTTTAAATTGTCTATTTTGAATTTCGAATGACTACCATAGAATCAATCTGCACAATACACTTGTCTCATCCTAGTCCATATATAAAAAATATATAGAGAGTAAGCCACCCAAAATTCTAAGATATTAACACTATAGACGTAATTTTTTTTTTTGCCACTCTGCTCCTTTGAGCTTTTACAAAATTTACTTTAAAAAATTAGGAGGACCTTTCGTATCTTCGATATAAACTTATATATTGCGGTCAGTCGATAAAAGTTGATCGACGTATCGATATTGATGTTTAACAACATTTCAATTAATTGGTTAGTTTGCAATTTTATAGACCCCTTGATTATTATTTCTTGGAGAAATGCATGTGGGTGCGGCGATAATTATTGATATAAATGATACCAAGACTTAATTGAAGTTTCTTGAATGCATGTCCTTCAATTATTACTACTTTAGGAAATGAAGCTGCTCGCTGAAAGCCTTAATGTATTAACGAAAGTCTAAAAGTGACTTTTCTCTTGGTGCTTGTGGCCAACAGCCTTGTGTCATGTGGGCCATTCTCTTTATTCTTTGTTATTTCTCACTTATCTTTCATGCTAACGAAATTATGCATGTGGAAGGATCAAATCCCACTACTTGGGCTTCTCTCCAACTAGCCTGCGAAGCATATATTTCCCAAAATCCTATTTACAACTTTCGTTTGAAGCAGGTGTGTTGGTGATAACTGGTGAAGTAGACACCATAGTAAAGTGGTTCATAGTAAAAGGTACTTGTAAGTGCGTGTGGTACCCATGGAGCAATATAATCTAAGAAGCGCTTGTTGTGGTCTGTGTTGTTGCGTTGTAATAATTATTCACTTATCTTTCATGCTAACAGTTAGATATATAACTTTTTGGGTTTATCCATAGGGGCTGTGAAAAGATAATAAGGAAGCCCCATAAACCATTTATTACTCGAGAATATCCCCTATGAACCCCGATAAAATTTTATAAATTCCTTAAAAAACTTAATAAAGAACTTTAAAATTAATAAAATTTTAAAAAACAATTACACTATAAATACATTTAACCTAACCCTAATCGACACAATAAAACTTCCCGACTACTCAACCATATATATACTACATTTCTAATTATCACCTACTCTTCTTTGACATACCGTCTTAACGATGAGTCCTGTTTTGGACTCGAAATGTCGATGAAAATCATGAGATCTGTGGATATTCTGAATTGCATTGCTGATAATCACCGCATAAACCTAGCAACAGAGAATAAGAAAAGGACTTATTGTTTGAAAAGATACAGCCTTTGGATAATATTATAGATAATATTTACATAATGCACCAGCTATTCTAATAATGGGACTGGAAGACACAATAGGTATTTACGCTTTCCAAACGCATAGAAACAATGCCTTGTTTATTTATGTTCTTACCCACCAATACACATTTTTCTTTCATTGACCAATACACAGATCTCACACGAGTGGAGAACAAAATTGAAAGAGGGTTTCTATTTTCAAGAACAAAAATTGAAAGTAGGTTACTTTCATTCTAGAACCAAGAAAATGTGGTATTGCAGGTCCTATATCCGTTCGGTCATGTCTCTCGATTGGTACAGAGCGAAAGGGAACGGTCCAGATGCTTTATTCTCCCTACGAAACAATTTATGCGTGGGATCCTACCAGGTGGCCATTAACGATAGCGATTTCCATGGTCTATAGGAGGAATAATCCATCAAAAGGGATTGCATCATTTATAGTTCTTACATTTCCCTCGGCAGTTACCAGGTATGCATTTATTTTATTTTTATTTTCATAATGCTAGAATTCGCAGATCCTTATTTGCTTTACAATTCAAAGATATTTAATTGTTGTTTTATGCTTTTGTGATTTTATTGACCCTAATATGCATCGGATCTGATGTTTTATGTGCATGTGAAGGTCGTTATCACCGAGATAAATGACTCGACACCAACGCCTCTACAAGCCATGAAGCTTTTGGCGACTTACTTGGATCGACCTGAATACAATGTTTTATCCGCTTATCTTTGAAAAAACCTAAATATCTATGAACATTTCTGTGTGCTCCTCAATCCAATTACCATTAGGAAGATAGGTAAATGCTTAAGAACAAATTGTGTTAAACTAGTAGTATGAGAAATCACTTGACGCTGAGAAAAAATTGGCATTAAATCTTGAAAAACGTGGTCGATCTTTCAATGAAATTTTCAGTTTGAGAAAGTTTAATTAAGTTTTGGATAACTCAGCAAATGTTAACCCTTAAACCTTTGTAAATATAGTCTATGTTACCGAATCCACCATTTTTTTAGTTTATTATAATTATTATGTTATTTTCCTGACTGAATGATGTCTGAGGCCAGATTTTTCACTTCATCATGATGGTTTCCTCTTTGACGGCCAATATAGTGCATTTTCCCTTTGTGAGGGTTTAAGATATTTTCTCTCTTCTTGTGTGCTTCCTGCACATGCCTCAACTTGGGAATTCGAGTGTGTTCGGTGGGCTCAATATGGATCCTTTATGGTATTTACTTGTTGCCTTAATTCTGCCTACAAACACGCAGAAAAACATGCTTTAATTTTTTTTTACTATCAGGCATAGTTTATAATGACCTTTTCCTTTCATATTGGCTTCTGAGGATGAATTTTAAGGATTATAGAGGATTATAGGTAGAATGAGAGGGGGGTATTAAAGGGTTAGAGGTAGATACATAAGGGGCTATTAGGATATTGGGGGTAAGTGGAGCAGGGGAGAAAGAGTGTGAGATATGGGGTTAGTAAGGGTTAGGGAGAGAGAGAGAGAGAGGAGTGGCGTTAGTGGTAGAGGGAGGCATAGGGATGTGTGTGTGTGTGTGTGTGTGTGTGTGTGAAAGAGATAAGGGGAGGGGGGGTTAGGGGTTTGGGGAGGAACTTAGGGTGTGTGTGTGTGTGCATAGTTTATAATGACCTTTTCCTTTCATATTGGCTTCTAAGGACGGATTTGGATCCTGCAAATTTGCCTATATTTGTCTCAGCTTGTAGGGATTCGTGGATCAACAGATCGGATATGTATATGGATTGGATCCACTTTGGATCCATCATGGGAACATATCCCATGCGAAAGGAAATGTATCCTGGTCTCATAAAATAGATCCTGTGAAAAATAATTAAAAAATGAACTTTTCAAACTCTAGTGTCACAGAGATTATTTTGTTGTAGGTTAGGTAGTAGTGGAAAAAATCACCTCCTTTCTAGTTTCCAAGCACATGCTCCATTTCTCAAAGTTTTGGATATATTACAACTACAACTGTAACATGTTGGACTTCATTATGATTTACTAAAATCTTCTTATATGTTTGTATACTATTGCATTCAAGAACTTATCAAGTTCCAGGTTAGAGAATTCCTTCTGTTCTTTCGATGCAAAAATGATGATATATTATACTCATGATGGTTCTGAAGATATATCTTGCAAAAATAATGATATATTAAACCTATACATGAAAGCAAAAATAAAATTACAACACTTCCAGGTCTCCCCAAGTCTGAGCATAAAAAAAGCTACGAAAATGCATAATTTTCAGGCCTGGAAGCATTCTGAGCATCCTAATTTCTTGTAGCAGTAAATATGGGTGTATTACGCATAGAAACAACAATAACAAGCATTATTTAAAAATATGGGCACATTTTGGGCAGCTTGTGTAGTGATCCCCTGAAGTGGAAGCCCTAAATCAAATTTTGTGTGTTAAAAAAGTATCAAATGACTAAGTGATCCATCCTCTCTAGCAGAAAAGCCAGTAAAAAACTGCAAGTAAATGCACCTAGAAATCTAATACATGATTCCCACTCTACTACATGAAACTTTGGTGCACGAACCCGGCATCCTTCAATCTTGACTAGCACTAAATTTTAAATTAGTGAAGCTGTAAGGACTGGAGTAGTTCAGCTGTGATGATGGAGTTGATTGAGGAGCATTTTAATAAAAGGTTTTGTTTCATTGCTTCAAAATTTAGACATCTCTTTAGAATCATACCTAGATTATAAGATCATAATAGACAATCACTTTGTAACAAGTTAATAATAAGGAAATCTAAGGTATTTCTAGCTCAGTTTTGGTCATCCTCCTGTTTGCATGAATAGTAGTAGTGGAAATTCTATATTTAAATGAAAAAGTTGTGCCCTATATTTAGAAATCAGTATATTACTCGGGGATTTTGGAAGAAGAATTCTAGGAGGTACTAGAGATAGTTTTACCAGAAATAAACAATGGCATTGTGATATGCTTAAATTTCTGCAAGAGAATTTCTTAAACAAGAGTGTGAGAGTGTATATGATATTTAGTTTCTTTGATATTTTATTATTGTTCTATATAACGACATTACAAAGGAACGAAATCCAATATTTAAACAAATTGAGGAAACTTTAGTGGCCTAAACTAGGATCAAATTAACAAAAAGTATGCTTAAATTAAGAAAACCCAAAAATGTTGCCCATAAGAGCTTGAATTTCCAGTTTCTTTAGAAATAATATAGGAAGTTGATAGTGTTGTTCAGGATTAAGCACCCTTGTAACCTAGGGTCTGGGGTTACCAGCTTACTACTAACCTTGCAAACAATCATCTTTACCAGATAAAAGAAACGGAATAGGAAGAAAGTCTTGACTTACCCGATTACCGACGATTGATCCAAGCTTGATATTCTCCTGCTCCTCCTCTCTCCAAAGCTTCCAGGGATGCACCTATTTCACCTGTAAAGAGCAAATTCTTCAAGTAATATCTCATGCATGTATATATAAGAGGTTATATAAACAATATATCATATATATAATCAAATACATTCATTAACCACAATACATGAAATAGACTCAACACAATGTTGGAAGAAGAATTCTCTTTATTAACAATTAGTGAATGAGATAAGAGTACAACCCAACTTCTGAGACAAGGAATCCTATGCAACCAAAGGACTATGAGTTCTGCTGCTCCAAGACTTCTGAAGATATACCACTAGCATAACTTTTCTCTCCAACGTTGATTTTATTAATACCCTCCCCAAGGCCTCTATTTATACTTTGGGAAATAGAGTGATTTCGAAGGTTGGGGTGGTTGAAACAGTTGGGATAGTTAAGGATTAGGGCCCAAATAATCTCAATTAATCATGTTTTATATTTTTTAAGGTCAAACTAAGGTGTACATGACTATTGATATAGGAAACCTGCATATGACACGCAAGTTGCTCAAAGGAAACCCGCGTTCGCTGATGTACGCGGGTTGCAATGTAGATAGTTGCGTACAGTACGTGAGTTGCAATGAGGATAGTCACGTATGCAAATCAACACTTAGAAAAATTATATAACAAGTTGGTTTAAGGGTAAATGCATCCAAAGTCATGCCCACCTATAGTGTTTTCGTAAACTTCAATCCTAATATGTCCTTTTGTGTACCAACATAAAGAATGTCAGCACTCAGATGGAAAAGTGCCATTTGGGTTGATAACAGATGCCCCCTAATGTGTGAGTTTAGAGGGAAACAATGGCTGAAATACATTATAATAATTTTCTTGGAGAACTCATAGGGCCAGTGGAGAAGAGGAAGTACCTGAAACAAATACATAGTAATGTCATATACAAAGTCATATCTGAGGATGCCATGTTCAATATACTAGAATGCTAGCTCCTTTACAATATTTCAGTACATCATATGATACGGACTCAAGACCATGTATATTACAAAGGTGGATCAAATACACAATATACAATAATGATGAATCTTCAAAGATCTGGAAACTGTGTAAGTGAACACAGCATAATCTTGCGCAACTTAGGCCATAGATATGAACCTAATGTCTTCGTCAAAAATCCAAAAGAACTAGTACAATACAAGCTATGTTAATAGATGTTGTTGAAGTCGAACATCGATAGGATTCAATATATTTTCAACCAATAGGTGATAATTGACAACTGAAGAAAAGGAATTCACCAATAATGAAAGTGAATCCTAAGGTACTATCGTCAAAAACTCTAGGTCTTCATTGTCAGGAATTGCTGATGAGAAACCATAATGTGATGAGGAAGGAAATATATCCTCCAATGGATCATGAGGGTGTTATGGAGAGAAATTCCTATGGCTTGGGGTACCACAACAGACAGCTTGACTCCAGAAATCAATCCTTTCCAATATGCAATAGAAATTAAATATCTAACACTAAAGGATCAGACCTCGTACCTTATTCTGGACGGTTGAAGTAGATCCCCGTTGAGCTTTCCAACTTCATCTTGAATTGATAGATTACTTCCTCAACAACAAGTAAACAATACACACATACTATACATAATGGTGTTAGATCTATTATAGCATATATAATCAACAATGTATAAGCATTTGAAAACATCCATGGATAAAATATTCATTCAAACATACATTATTGGACAGGAAAATATATTTCTATTAATATAAAATCAGAGATTACAATGGATACAACCTCTATCGGCACGTCTGCGAATCGGAGAAACTGAATCCCCCACTTGGGCCTCCACCACCTCAATCCTCCATCTCTCGATAGCAAGCTCACAAGAAAAAGGAAAGCTTGGGAAGAACACAAAAGTGCTCCAAGGGACAAAGGGATGCACACTCAAGCACAAGTTCCGGCAACAATGGAATATAGTTTCTTTGCTCTCAATTCTCTCATATGCCTTCAATGTACCATAGAGTTCCTTATATAGTTTTTCAATGGGGTAATGAAAGGTTGAATTCGAGGGATCTCAAGGCATAGGGAAGGCCAGGAGTCAAGTGAGTTGGATCCATGTCAAGGAAAACTCCAAAAGTATTTGGATTATGCACACATCCCGATGTACACAATTTTAGGGGTCAAACCCACGTATACACGTGATTAGGGGTTTAAAAGTCGCATGTATCATTTTTCACAAGTTTTTAGGGATGGTAAAGGAAACATCAAAGGACAAAAAATGGTCCAAGTAGTCTAAGGAGTCTGCAGAGGGACAGGGGAAGGCCATACAAGTGCGATTCACCTGGAGTGGCAGAATCAGCTATAACAGATGCCTCCTAATGTGTGAGGTCAGAGGGGTCATACAATGGCCGAAATACATTATAATTCCATCCCGGAAGTGGAGTGATGAAGAATCCCAAATGGAAGACTAGCCACCCAATCAGCATAGTACAATGATACAACTCTGCACATAACTGCAAATAGCAGTCTCGGATACATAAGAGTACAATGGCCATGAATAGGCATGATACAAGATATCACATAAGTGGTCATCACCACGTACAATATACATAGATCATAATCTCCATGATGAAGATATACAAAGGCTCATGATCTCCATAATGGCTTAAGATATACAATGGATCAAGATCTCCATAACAGCTAGAAATGTCTGACATATACTAGAATCAAGTCACGAGAGCTGAAATCTCATGAACACTGGCACAAACAAGGAGGTATCATATAAGAGATTCCACCAATTTGGAAGGTCTTCTACACAAACCGCTATGAGTACATGTCCTACTATGTGAATAGAGGTGTCGAGGTCAAACATAGTAGTCCATAGTCTGATTACTGGTCATTAATGTATATTTTTAACAGATGCGAGATCACCCACCAATAATGAAAATGGGAATCAAGGTACTAGAGTGAAAACTAACAAGTGTGAATAAATGTGTTGAGGTCAAACACTTGAAAGGATCCATCGATCAGGGGACATTCATGTATTCCCAAAGACTGTCGATGGTGAGAGAACCTGCCACTGATGACTGCAAGTCTCAAGGCACTCAAAATGACTCTAGATTCCAATCCCAGAATAAATGATATGAAGTCGATGGGATGAAATCCACTGGAAGGAGGGCATTAAGGCATCCCCCATCATCCAACATGAGCTACTCAACAAAGTTGTATAATGTGGAAGGACTCGATCATAAGGTGCATGAACCAGTAATTGTACCGGGAATGGTCGACATCCAAAGTCAAGATAATTGAGGAATGGCCGACTCAGGTTTCAATTTCCTTCTAACAAGAGTATAACAGCATATGGTGACTGAATAAAGGTAGCATATACTTGATATACATACTGGGACATCTCTGCGACACAGGAGGCATCGACAGAGGCTCCATGGGGATTGAAAGCTTAACCAGTCGGTGGAGATAAACTTAGATAAACGAGTACAGCTCCTAAATTCAAACTATAAACCCAACCAATGGATGTGATATATAGTGCTCTGTTCGAAGGCGACATGACTCAATAGCTACCAAAGATAACATCTTTCCTTGTCTGGATTTTTGTTTTTTTGATTTTTTTGGACTTTTTCAAATATTTAAAAAGCTTGGAAAAGAATAAAACTGCTTTATAGTTACAGACTAGGAGGAGACGAGTGTCATAGGGGAAAACAAACTAGTTCCAAGCAGTGGAACATACCTATGCTCAATGCAAGGACACATGTGTAGGATATCGACACTCGAGGGAAAATATCCTCCCAGTAAAAAGGAAATCAAGCTGCAAAGGATATAAAAGATGGCTCTGCATGGCTAGACACGAGACAATCTTGGGATATATGGTTGAAACTCAATGTCAGGGAAGCCGACATAAAGCTCAATAAGGCAGGAAAATCTCATGATAATGCAATTACAACTTGACATACGGGAGTCCTGAGGGAAGTAGGCCATCAAAAGATCAAGAGGAGTATGAGGCTCTTGTAAAATTTCATGGTAGTACTATACAATGGACTCCCACACCCTAAAGGACAAAACGTTAGCATGGGAACCAAATGCAAATAAGGCGCTAACTAGGGTACCCATGTAAGGTCAAGCTCTACCACTCATATCATGCCACTTCTAAAATAGCAAGAAGGTTCCATGACATAATAGAGTGGGTTCGTACCTAAGGTTATGATGAAATGGTCATAAGGTCATGCAAAATGAAAATGGTGATGAAACCTAACCTATATGCTAGTTTAGATATGATACCTGAGATTGGCATGAATGGACCAATCCAACGGCTGAAACGACACTAAAAAAGGTCTCCTACATCATGAATTAGGTCAAAAACGGTCCAAAATGATTAGAAATTGTCGAAACTATAGGAAAGGGGGTAAAAATTTTCAAATATTTGAAAATTTTCTATAAATAGTAAAAAATTCAAAACATTATAAAACATTTGAATTTTTTACCCAATAGAGCTCATATTTTCAACAGCGAATTCTAGGAGATCCAGCTGGGGGAATCCACTACCGTTTCTTCTAGGTACTTACCCATGCTCTTCTCTTCCATTTTGATGCAATTTTTATCAAATTCCAAGGTCATTTGAGGTTTCTAGGCCAAACTAAAAAAGGCGTTGTGGCCCACGCGGAAATCAAAGGTTTTTCCACGTATAGAGTTGGATATACATGGAAAATTCCCTCACAGTCGCGTACATACACGGTTGTTTGGCAAACAGTCGCGTATGCGGCTACGCATGAGGTTTTTCAAGTAATCTAATGGGAAAACTTGCAATTTTTTGTGCAGGATCTTCCTAGAATGGAGAGAGCGTGAACATGGTGAGGTAGAGGAGGCAGTAAGGGCTGATCTAAAGGCTCAACAAGCTCTACGTGCATGTGGACTCTATAAGTTTTTGTGTCTTGGTGGCTTGAGGGCCAAACCAAGACTATTGCATATGCCGGTGGATTAATGGGATCTAGACTCTGACTCCTTCTAGATAGATGGGATGTCCCTCACGATAGAGGTAGAGGACATATACTTTATTACTAGACTTTCCCGATGGGGGAAAGTAGTGAATCTTCATTGTCTTGGTGGGCCCGGAGGTGGCCTGACTATCGATGAGTACATTGCGGTGTACTACTATCTAGACACAGAGAAGGTGGGGAGTCAGGTCCGAACCAACTCTATATAGGTGCTGGGCCTAAAGGCCATACTATTGGCATTGGGAAGGATAGCAGTCTTGGATTCACTCCACTAGGCCTCACGGCCTCTGATGTTCTATCCAGTGGAGTGCATGATACCCATGGTCTATGACTGGAGCACTACACTACTGAGCAACATGAAACATTAGCTCAGTGAGTGTAAGGTGGGTAGAGTGCGGAAAACTTCAGGTTCAGTAGCATATTGAGCACGTTTTTCTTCGAGCGTGTTCCAGGATTGAGCCCTAGAGTTGACGTTCCTCTTCACAGGGTTTGAGATCTTTCCCAACAGCATTGGGCAGATGTGATGCGTAGAATGGGGGTAGGTAGGGTGTCCAACCCCTATCTAACTGAGTTCTTTTCGTGGTGGCGATGATAGATAGTTTCCATCGATGACTACCCCTATGCGGGGATTGATTTTCGGGGGGACCTGGACATGCCGCTACCACCAGGATCGGCATATGGTGACATAAGTAACGAATCTCGACCCTCTCTTTTAATTTTTGAGTTATTTAATTTTTTTGTGTTTTCTGATTATATGTAATCAAAAGACATATTTTTGTGTGACAATACATAGTGACATCTACCATTTGTATGCAGATGTGGGACCACGGCAGCCTGAAGGCTTCCCTCATCACAGACGGAGGGGAAGAGGATATGATATCACGGGTGTGGATGCGGAGCGGATGCTCCAGAGAATTCATACCAATTTTGTGAGGCTGACACACAGGGTTCCCATGGCACAAGTCGAGGACTTTCTTGAGGCTATGCAGTGCCAGGTGGTGGGTGTACTAGGAGCATGGGTGTGATTTTTCCGACAGCTAGCTAGATCTGTAGTGACCTTCCATGATCACAACCCCCCTCCTCCTCCATGGGCTTAGATACTTGGGAGTTATACATTTTGTATTACTGTGTATTATATTTTGGTGGCTTGAGAGCCCCATTTTTGTATCATGACACTATGTATTACCACATTTTGGATGTTATATAAACTTTTTTATGGTGATCGATTTATTTATTTACATGTGTAAAAATTTGTGTTTGTGATGAATTTATTGTGTATGAAACAAATGCCAATCTAACACGTAGTTAGCATATGAGTCAGCAACTTGATTATTAATTCTTGGAATATGTATGTATGTTATATTGTCAAATTTCCATTCTAATAATCTCAGACGTAAGAATCTTCTTAATAACGTCGTATCTCTAACATGGTACAAACCATTAAGTTGTGACACTACTAACTCTAAATCAAGACGTACCTCAAGAGAGAGAATTCCATGTGAAATGGAATCTCATAGAAGCTCAATAACGGCACTATACTCAGCAACATTGTTGGAAGATGGCTGCAAACATACGCCTCTTGAAGAAAGTACCTGACCCATAGGAGTATAAATCACCCAAGCAGCAGAGGATGAGTGTTGAGTGTGACGGCTCGCACCATCCGTGAATCCTATGTAGGTGGAATATTCCATTGACATCTGCCAAAAGAAACAGAATCTAATCACAAACCCGATCACGATAAGAAAAATACCTAACTATGCAAAACTGTACAATAATATACAATAACCAGCCTTGGCTGAGAATCATGCATAGTATTTCTTGAGATAGGACCAAGTCTCCCTCACTAAACCTCCTTGGACGGACAGACTTATCGTATTGGACCTTTACGCGACACTTATATACTTCTAGAGCCACTAAGGCATCTCAACGCTGCTCATCAATTTGCTCAAGGTGGACCAAACGCTCCTCCAATGGTGAAGTGTCTGGTAAGAGTTCTATGGCTAGCTTCAAAGAAGGAATCTTGTATTCAATCGGAAATATTGACTCCACTCCATGTACAAGTTGATATGGAGAAAAACCCATGGCAGTCTTAACGGCGGTTCTATATGCCCACAAAGCAGGATATAACATGATGTGCCAATTATTCTTGCTCTGTGCGATGGTTTGTTGGACAATGGATTTGAGTGATTTATTCACTGCTTCTACCTGTCCATTCGCTTGAGGGTAGTAAGAGGAGGAATGCTCTTGCTTGTACCCTAACTTTGATGCCAATTCTTCCATCATATGATTCTTGAAAGTGCGAGCCATAGTCAGTGACAAGCTCTTTTGGAATTCTGAACTGAGTAATAATCTGGTTGAATATGAAGTGCGTGGCTGTCTCACTGTCATATTTAACTGTAGGCATAGCCTTAACCCATTTCATGAAGTAATCAACAGCCACTATGATATGATGATGCCCTCCAGCTGAAGCTAGGTTGCAATCCATAAAATCAAGCCCCCACTTAATGAAGCGACTGGTGGTTATGATGGGATGTAACGGGGCAGGTTTCAAGCACATATTACATACGAACACCTAGCAAGGGTGGAAACTCTTGACGACATCTACACAATCCTTAAATATCGACGACCATAAATAACCCTCTCTTAAGATTTTTTGGGCTGTAGAAAGCCCAGATAAATGGCCACCACACGCCCCTCCATGGCAATCATTCAGCATTACCTTAGCCTCTTCATGAGTTAAACAACGTCGTAAAACGGAATCTACCCCACGGTGGTACAAAGTTTTATCCACTATGAGGTAATTCTTAGAGACCCAATGTAATCGTCGTCATTCATCTCATGAGAGGTGAGTAGGGGCCTTCAATGTTTGTAAATATATAATGATATCCCCATACCATGGGTCTAAAGTTGAGATTAAGAAGATGTGTTCATCGACAAACATATCTTCACAAACCAACTCCTCAGCCTCACTTGGGAAATCCGATATAAGCTCTGCAAAAATTAACGACTTCTTCAATTTTGCTGAAACAAATTCGAGATCGAATTCTTGTAGGATGACAATCCATTTATTATATTTTCCCCCAATCATCCTTCGAGTGAGGATGAATTGAAACAGATTGACATGGGCTACAACCAAGATCTGGCGAAGGAGAATATAATGTCTCAATTGTTGAACCGCATGTACGGTAGCTAAAGCAAGCTTCTCAACATGAGAATAACGAATCTTTGCATCAATACACTAGTGGAAAATGAGATATTAGTGACTAGGAGACCAAAAATTTTGGTCACCATAGTTTTTTCAAGGGATAAATGACCAAAATTGATAAATTTAAGTGAGCTAACTAAAAATGACCAAGATAAATGACCAATTTTGGTCACGGGATAAAAACCAACTAAAAACAACCAAGATAAATGACCAAATTTGGTCACGGGATATGTAGACTAAACATGACCACATAACAATTGGTCATTTATTTGGTCATTTTTAGTTGTCACTCCGGCAATGCAAAAAATTACAAATTTGACAATGAATTTGTACATTTTACTAAATTCTTCACAAAGTGACCAAGCTCATCAAACGATGTCTGAATATTGTATTTTCCTAATCCAATTTCTGCATCTTCTGTACCCCTTCCATGTGATTTATGACAAGCCCTTGCTTCGGTCTATCTCCAACACATTCTAGCATAGGTAAACATGCCTTCTTGAACCTTTCTTTTATCATGACCACAATATTTGCCAATGCAGTTTCCTCCTTCAAAATCTCTCTCGTAGAAATGGACAATCAGATTCGGTAATCCAACGCATGGAATGGATGAGAATGACATTGTGGTTGGATTGAATTCCAGTAACCATGGCCTCATAAAAAGACCTATGTTTCCCTAGAATGACTACTACATATGGCTCAAAATCCCCACGATAGTTTGCCACGAATAAGTGAAAATCAAATTTTTTGTGGAAAAACAGTTTAAAATTTTGGAAAAATGAAAATGTCCTCGATGATCGTCGCTATAGCGACGCATAGTCCATAACGTCGCCATAGCGATGGGCATTCATTCGTCTCCCCTTCTTTAACAACAAGTTATAACCTCAACTATTTTATTTAGCAAGCCTCTAACGTGGTCATATTTAATTTTTATTAAACTTAAAATACTTCTTTTATTAATTAAATTCATTAGTAATCTATAATATCAAACTAAAATAATATCTTATATTAAATTAAAATATTTTTTTCAATATTCATTTTCCTAAAATTTCAACCTATCTTTATTTATTTAAATCTTTGTTTCTACCTACTTGTTCATATCCATAATAATATTGTTATATAATTATTCATTTCCTTACTAATATTCCATAAAGCTGAAAATAACACTATTTCATAATCCCTTCTAACAAGAACATGGTCAAAATTCAACTTCACTCAATCCTTTATAATTCCTCTTCTTACCTTTCTTAAATTGTCTTTTGCAAACTTGTCAAAGTCCAACTTAACTTAGCCCTTTTTAGGTAGCTTGTGATACTCCTCTCAAGGATGTGTCATTGTCCTTCGGTGTTACTTAAACTTATGTTATTTTATACAACAACAAAGGATATCATTATCATTGGGCTTTTAATTAAATTTTTGGACTTATCACTCATATATAATGATCATTGTGGCCTATTATAATGAGTGATCGATGAGTATATTATAAGGCATCCGAGTGTAATATATTAAGAATCAAAGTCAACAAAAAAGGGTCCATAAGAATACACCTCAAAGACATTATAATGCATTGTTTTACGTCTATGTTTCATTTAAATTAAGAATAAGTTCGAGTCCAAAATTATTCTCGCGTAACTTGGAATTTGAGTGTAATTCAGTAACAGGATCTGGTCATGCCGACTATAGAGAGGTTCAGAAGTTGAATGACTTTCAATTACTTTTCCTTCACCTCATGAGCCGATTCATGTTTCTGGGTTATGGGCAATCTATTTTGGTCCTTTTGGAATTTTTGAAGGTGGGAATCGATGCGATATTGGGCAT
Organism: Pseudotsuga menziesii; assembly: GCA_001517045.1. Lineage (NCBI taxonomy): Eukaryota > Viridiplantae > Streptophyta > Pinopsida > Pinales > Pinaceae > Pseudotsuga > Pseudotsuga menziesii. The sequence continues at coordinate 278,171 of LPNX010695803.1, forward strand.
CTTTGGGTTGGGACTGACACTCCATAAAGGCTGAGAGCAACAAGTTCTGCTTGGAGGATGTTAAGTAATCAATTAGCAGCGGGAAAAAGCTTGTAAATGTGCATAGATGGGTTGAATTGCTTCTTTGGAGCTTATTCCAAGGTGGGTATTAATTATTTTCTTCTAAATGAGAAGTTTATTTGAAAATTTGGGTTTTTTTTGGTTAAAAGGGTATCTTTAGATGAACCATCTGTAAGATGGGTATTCAAAATTCTTGTTTTTCTGATGTCCAGGTATTGAAAAATTATATCTCTGTAATATGGGTATTTTATAAATCTCCTCTCTTAGATGACCGGTTATTGATTAATTCTGTTTCTGTGATGGGTATTTGAGAACATGAAATTTTGTAAGGAGAGATTAAAGAATTTGTCTTGTTTAATATTTGAAATCATTGCTTTTTCAATATATTGGACAATGGTATGGGGTGTAATACAAGTATCCTTGGGAATTGTATTACCTAAGCTGTAAAGGGTTGATCACATAACAATTTACCTAAGCTAGGAGGGTTTAATCCTGAAAGGTCAATGTTGTCTTGCTTGTCAAATCCTCGAACTTTTGATTGAGAATTGGGTCTTGTAGCTGGAAACAGTTTTCCTTTTTGTGTTGGGTTTAGAAAAATCAGTTGCAGAAAGAAATGGCAGACCATGGACTGTATTCTTTTGTGGTCTTTTCAATAAATAAAATGTACCATGTGCGACATTTAGTTATTATCACAATCAACTGTCTGGCCATTGCAAGATTCCCAAGTCGTGGGTAGAATGCGGATTTCAAATAGGCATGAGTTAAGCTTGAGCCCTGAACTTTTCATATTATTCAAATGATTCCCTTGATCTCTTTTGTTTCACTGCATAATAAATCATTCTGGACATTATTGTATATTTCAGAGATGAATGCTTATAGTCTGGAAATTAATGGAAAGGATGCACATTTGCCATAAAAAATAAATGGAAAGGAGAATAGGGTTGGGTGAGTATATCCTAAATGGTTTAATACCAATTCACTTTCTATCACATTTATGGATTCTTAGATATGGAATTGAACAATCTATGTTGAATAGAATTACTGCACTTCACACTTCACAGGTTGTTTATTTCTGTTTACCAGGTTTCGACCTCGCGTCTTAGTGGATGTTTCAAAAATAGATATGAGTACCACTGTGCTGGAATTTAAGATATCAATGCCTATTATGATTACTCCAATAGCCCTGTAAAATATGGCTCATCCAGATGGTATGCATTCTCTATCTTACTTGATTATTGGAATTTTATTTTATTACAGAAATTTTCCCAATACTGACTTGGCCCAAAACTTGGCTTACAAGAGAGTTGGCTACAACAAGAGCTGCATTAGCTGCTGGAACAAGAATGGTTTGAAATTCAACCTTTTGTTTGTAATATGTGCTTTAAGATCAGTGAGGTACCACGATTTCAAGTACCGATTATTGTCAAGTTTTTGCAAGTTTTGTATAAAATCGTTATAGACTTGGCTCATATATAAAAGGGACAAGATGCGCTAGATTAAAATCAATAGCTTTTCCTGTTTCATAATACTATTATTTTCTAAATGTACAACTAAGCCATTCAAGGGAACATTTGGAATTTTATGCCTGAATTAGCACCAGATACTTTGAGTCTAACTAGTTATGAGACTCCAGTGCCACATAACTAGTTCTCAAAATAGAACTGAGATATTGTGTGTCTACAATTATCAAAGAAAATTATTGAATATGTTGTGATATGCATGGATGTGGCAGAGATATTAATCTTTTGTCTTTATGAATGAGTGATATCTAGGTAGATCCATATGAATACTACGATTTGTTTCACTTAATTTACCATGTTTCATGTCTGAGCAATGGCTAGGAAGATTGGTTTATTCAGTTGATTTAATGGAATAGAAAAGGGACATACAATTCTCTTTGTTAGAAGCGTTGTCCTGGCGTATTTCTTTGATATATATTCTTTTGGCATTAATTCTTATTATGTTTCAATTTTCTAACTAGATGTTATGGTATCTTAGACACTTGCGTCATGTTCTACATCAAGTGTTGAAGATTTTTACTCCACTGGACTAGGCATTCTCTTTTTCCAGCTATATGTAGGTTTTTTATATCCATTTCCATGCTCCCTAAAGTTTCCTGTGTATGACAACAACCAGGCTGTCAAATAGTGCATTTTGTTATTAGGAAATAGGGTATTCTAAGGTGATTACACATGCAATTTAAATTTAGGTTCTTGTTTGGTGATGGCATGTCCACAAGGATAGATATGTGATTGTACAACTTGTTAGAAAGGCAGAGAATGTTGGATTCAAAGCAATTGCACTTACTGTAGACACTCCTCGACTTGGGCAGAGGGAAGCTGACATTAGGAACAAGTATGGGATTGAAAATTATAAAGATGTTAATAATGTGGAAAATTTTATGTTTCTTAAAATAAAAAATAGGTTACTCTGTAGAAATAATTGTTGTGTGGCAATGACTCAAAATGTCCTTTAGGATATGAAAAACATGTAGCACAAATGGGTCAGTAGGTTTTATTGATTCCTTCCACCTGGTTATAAATCTTAGACTTCAGCATTTGTCCCTCACTTATATTTTTTGCTTCATGTTTTGCTTGCAGATTCACATTGCCCTCACATCTGACTCTAAAGAATTTTGAGGGCTTGGATATTGGTGCATTAGAGAAGGTATTTTCTTGAGCACGTGGTACTTTGAAATTGAATGCCAATAATTGGAACGACTCTTATTCTAGATTTACATTTACCCGGATCTATGAAGCACGGAGAGGAATCCAATTTCTTGAGGTGTTCATTTTTTTATCATTTGGATCTCTCTCGGTACTTGATAGATTTGGATTTAAAAAGGATCTATGCTAGTTTATTTTTTTTTATTTAATTTAATATGTAGTTTATATTTTTCATTTTTTATTTTTTAATATTTTATTTAACTCAATATGTAATTTACATTTTTCATTTTTTATTTTTTAATACTTTTTTATTTCTGTCAGCTAGCATAACGTGACTAACATGACAGGATCTCCCCAATGCTGGGATGGAGAGCACCTCGCTTATCTCAAAACAATAATGGTTTGAAATTCAGCCTTTTGTTTGTGATATGTACTTTAAGATCAGTGAGGCCCCATGATTTCAAGTATGGATTATTGTCATGTGTCCAACTTTGCAAGTTTTATAACAAATCGTTATAGACTTCTCTCATAAATAAAAGGGACAATATGGGCTAGATTAAAATCAGTAGCTTTTCCTGTTTCTTAATAATGTTCTTTTCTAAATGTACATATAAGCCATTCAAGGGAATTTGGAATTTTATGCCTGAATTAGCACCAGATACTAAGTCTAACTAGTTATGAGACTCCAGTGCCACAGAACTAGTTCTCAAAATAGAACTGAGATATTGTGTGTCTACAATTATCAAAGAAACTTATTCAAATCTGTTGTGATATGCATGCATGTGGCAGAGCTATTCATGTTTTCTTTATGCATGAGTGATATCTAGGATGCATCTTGAGTCATTTAAGATGCAAACGTTATTGTCTGTAATGTTTAAACTGGTTTCCTCATATGATGCATCTTGAATATTGTTTACAAACTCTATAATTGTAAATGTAGACATGTAAATGTTATAGGACTCTTTATTAAATGGTTGTGAGAAAAGAAAGTGAAGGAATCATTGAGTAAGTTGTAGACAAATTTCAGATGGTAGATTCTGTGTGAAATTAGCTTCAACACATGCATGGTTGTTTGGCATCATTGATCTCACCTTTCTTTTGTTTCCTACCTTTGATCAATTGAAGTCCATGATTTGATCAATATACGTAAACTATGGCATCCTTGGAAACTCAATCCAAAGGGGATACCAGTGTTAAAATGCATCCTCAAAATCATCCTCCCCAGGCTGCACATAAGCCATGGCCACTGCAACATCCATGTTCCATTCAACAGCATATCCCAAGCTCCACCCTTGGAGCCAAAATACACATAAATGTAGTCTTTCTTGCTGTCATTGAATTTTTATGTAAAGTTATAATGTGCTGTAATAAATTGGAACATATCAAACAACATGCCTGTTGAACTTTAATCTGCAAAAAATTAAGCTGATTGTCGTATATCTTTAATGAGTGCTCAATTTACATGATGAAGTGTATACATGAAATGTTGAAAGACATTTATTGAACTTGATCATTGATAAATATTAAAAGCATTACCCACAAAAGCATGTATAATGGCAAGCAATGAGATGATTGGGCTTGTAGTAATGTGGAGACCTTAGTTCAAAACCCTCTATGGGTGTGGTTACCCATATGTCCTCATAAATATAAAAAGTATTCTACAAGGAAAAAATATTATAAACACTTGACAAATTGTAAGTTCTGGTGGAGACTTCCAAGGAAAGACCGCATCATTTGTTCAAAGGGCCTTTTGTCGAATGCTAATCTGACCTCAGTTGAAAGAGTTTTGCATCAAGGTGGAAAATTCCACTTTCAAAGGACTTTTGGCACTCAAGAATTGTTCCAGAGGCTCTATCAAACTTCTTGCATAGTTACTTAAAAAGAAGAAAACATATATAGTGTTAAGGTCTTGAATATTTAGAACATGCATTGTCAGAAGGTTACTAAAAATTTATCAATTCATTCTAAAGTTCTTGTGGGTCAGGAAAGTGCAATTTGAGATCTCTCTTAATTACATTTTGAATAAAATCATAATGCTGGTTCTAGTGTTCTCTGTGAAGCTGTTGTGGCTGACTATTTGGGTAATATATTGTGGTATTATACTATATAGAAATAAATTTATACAACACAGTTTATGTAAAGGACACCATGCTTATTAATTTGCTTCCATATCAATACTATCTATGAAAAACTTAGATTTGTTGTAACCAAACCAGATTTAGGCCAGTTCAAAGTGTGCTCTCACCAGCTTGTGAATTGAGACAGATCATTACATTTTGTAGTTAGAGCGAATTTTCTAGTTATGTCACTGCAGGAGGTTGAGTGAGAGGAGCACCTCATTTTCATATGTCCTATCTACTATGAGATCAAAGGGAGTTTCCACTAATTTTATTGGGACTTTTGGGGTTCTTTCAATAATTCCCCTATGAAGACCATAGAGGCCTAGCCCTTTTAATGGGCGATGTGTCAGGACAGGATTCTCAATGCTCAAGGAGCTTCTCAAATAGACTTCATTAGTTGGATCTCTTTTTTCTTGTTTTCTTTCTATTCGGTCTATTAGTGGCAGGTTGTGACGAAGAAGATCAGTGAGACCACAGACCTCTTCTTGATCTTTGTCTAGCTGACCCACTCCCATGAACCTTTTGAGGAATTCTAGTTCTTGATCTCAGCAGAGGTCAAACCTCAGCTCTTGCTACATGCCAGTTGTTTCCTCTCCCTTTGGGACACTAGTTTGCAATAATCAGGTTTTCTCCTAGGGCCTTGAGTGTTAGGAGAGTCTTGGCATACTACTCTTGAATTTCTCCCATGGCTTCACATTCCAACCCTCTCAGACCTGGTCTCTCCCCCATGAACATCACTGAACAATGTATTGGCTACTTCATGTATGGGAAAAAATGTGTAGTTTAAGCATAGAGAGAGATAATTAAACATAAGGAAGCAGTTCCAACAATGACATAGAATAATCACTTTGAAATTCCATTTGCCTACATGACTTGTATGCTCAGCCTGGTGAAAGTTATTATTTTTACACTAATTGTCTTGATAGGTGAAAGTGGATAAAATTGAATTGAGTCATCGCAGTGTCTGTATGTTCCCATGTAAGAAGGGACGTATGTGTAGTAGCTTTTGAAATTTAGCACAGTTTAGTATCACATGACACACATCGTAAGGAAATAGCCATGCATGAATATATGCATCATCATATGGAGAAAGTTGAAATCGAGCTTATTTATTGTGATCATCTTCAAAATGTTTATTCCTGTTATATGCTTAGGATATGAGTTTTAAGATAATACTGCTCAAACAAATTTCTCTATTTTTTTTATTTTTGTGCAACACTTCTGTGACAACAGCTGTTGGTTATGGATGCAGGCTCTATGTCTTGACAAGAACATAAGTTCATGTAAAGCTCTTATGTGGCTTATCAAAGCATTTTTGGTAATTTTGTGGCTTTTTCATTTTCTTCATTGGTGAGGCATGGATAAAAATCATCTTAACTGCCCATATCCAGGATGTTTCTTTTGTGTTATGAAAGAGGCAAACTTGAGTAAGCGTCAGACAAGTATTATGAATTTTTATAAAGACCTACCCTCTCAAGATGATGAAGGTCAGATTCTTGCCATCAGTGGTCTGTCGAACACTGCCATGGCACATCTGAATGATCTTGAGTTCATTGACTTGGGTATTTTTGAGTGTATGTCAAATCTCATATTTAAAGGTTTAAAGAATCGGCACTGGCTTTCACATGACCAAAACATATACATCCCATACTATGCTGCTCATATTATTGGACCATATACCATGAACATGGAGGAATTTGCAGAAAGGTTTGTGCAGGCAGGGGTCATTCCTCCATTGGTGGAGCTTCTAAGAGGACTATTGACTTGGGTATAACAAATAGTGGCAGTGCAAGGATTAGGTCATTTGGAAACATATGATAGTACATTCCTTGCAGTGCCAAGTCGTGAACTTTCCATCCAGTTGGAACTAGGATCCCTTGAGATTGTATACACACATTTTTACCAATTTATAGATAGGCGACTTAGATACCATTGTGATCTCCTTACACATGGCATGGGGTTTGGAAATGGAGTCTCAAAAGGCTGAAGAATGGGCTAGACAGCTCCAATGCTGGTCGCTTCAACTTATAAATTGTTTTGTATTCAAATCATAGTTTCTTTAAATTATTTGCAAACCTGATTTTCTTATCAAATTACCTGGCATGTGGGGTGATCTTGTAAATGAGAATTCACCGGATGGTAGCGGGCTGTTACAAACTATTTTCCATCATAAACTTGGTCGACCACCTGTTGCAAACTTCCCTAGCATTATTGATGCACTTTGTAATATTGCACGTTCCTCATATGACTAGCAGTATATGGCTGTGGATTGTCTATTGTGGCTGCTTCAAGATTCAAATACTTGTCATCTGGCATGATCTTTTATCTCCCTCTATCATTGCTTTTTATTTTTCTGAACAGAAAATTTCCAGTTTCTGTTCTCTCACAACTACCTGTTTTACATTTCCATATCTTATAGGCATAAAAGAGCTATTTTTATTGATGGTTATGCTTTGTGTTTACATGTATGCTTATTCCATTCAGAAGTATAAATGCATGAAAAATCATAATGAGGAGATACGAGGATTCCCAAGATCACAATAGCACTTCATTTTATGAGATAGGGACTTAGCATACAGTTACACAGACAATTGGCATGAGAAACCTTTTTTCCCCTCAAAAGTGATGCTTTTGGCAAGTTGGATAGGAATAATTATGTACATCCTACGGACACAAGGAGGCCTGCTTTTGTAGGCAAACCGGCCCACGAGTGGTTAACCACAAAGTTCCTGCAAGGGGCCGAGCTAATGCATGTGCTGTTGGGGAGATTTGAATATTGGTGTGTGGCTTACGGACATTTCCATTACGGACATTTTCTCCCATGGCATCTCCTACCCGCTCGTAAGAATCCCGAGCATCATATCCATCATGGGTTGTCATGACTGAACTACCTCTTGCTTTACCACACTATTCTTTCTGGAGTACTGCTCTTGGAGGTGTCTATAATTCTGCAAATGTGTTAGTAGTAAACTATTATATACATACCATTAATATAATTCAAAACTACTTACCTTCCTCTTTCGGATATTAATAAAACAACAATTTTGCTTCAAACACCAAAATTTTCCCCTCTTCCTTTTCATCCCTATGACCACTAATAATCTACGGAAATCCTACTGAAATACATTTGAAAACTGCTTGAAAAATCACTAAGAAGATCCCTTGAAAAACCCAAATCTCCTTTGGCCCAATCGGACCTCCTCCCAACTATCTTTCCAACACTTCGGTGGTCAAAACATCTAGCTCATCGGCGGTCTGTTTTCTTATTTCTTTCTGGTGTGTCGGCCCATAGTGATCTAATCCTCTGAAACTATAACAGTGATGCCAAGGTCTATCCATTGACGATTTCATCAGCTAAGGTTTTCCGCAGTATCAACAATCGGACGCGTTATTCATCGGGTGCACAGTCCCTTGATCAGCCGCAATGGCAGAAAATGATCTCACTACGGTTTCCGCGGACACCTATCGGTTATCGAACCTACTAGCCATCGAGTGGATAGTGCTTTGGACTGCCACAATAGCATATTTACAATCCTTTGATTCCTTCCAATTGGCGTCCTGATCCGTAATAATTTTTCAATGACTTTATACTCAAACCAAATATTCAAAATTTTCCTCTAATTGGGTCTCTTCCTTGCTAACTCTACGGCATTTTGGTGGGAAAACTGACTAAACTTTCAATTTGCATCGGCGATGTCAACGACTGCTCATCAGGTCTTCTCCTTACTAACATTCCAATGTTTTGGCAACTAAAACCTCTAATTTTCTTTGTTGTATCGGCGGGTTGCTCATCTATTTCCTTCTGCTATATTAGGCCTGCGGTGGTCTACTATTCCAAGTTTTGTCGACAATCTTCTTGACTAACTTTGTCCGCCATATTAGTTCCATAATGGTTTAACAGTATGAACTTTATTAGCAGGGAAATCAACTAATATGTTGCATCGGAGGTCGGGCACACTAGGAGTCGGGTGGTTAGTCCTTTTGGTTTCCGTAACAACGGCCCATGATCTTTCTATGTCTTCCACAGCCACGGGCCTATCGGTGGTTGGAAAAACTGTCCATCGAAGGAATAGTCTACTAATCAGACGCAACAACGGACGTTCAATCAACTAAATTTATCAAACGTAGCTCATCGGCAACTGAATCATCTAAGCATCGGCGATGTGATCAACTAACCATTGCCGATGGCTGATAATTCTACTACTTAGAAAACTTTTCAAATTTTTTCTCTTTAGTCTTCTTTTCCACCGCTTCATCTGCTCAACCATCTCTTATTCTCTGCCGATCCGTTTAACTATCTATCGACGAAAGATTCCTTTATCTTCCACTGACTCCGTTGGCTCCATCTTCCCCTATACATCACCGATCAAATGAATTGTTTGTCGTCGCCGTAGTTATGTATCAGAACCCGGAACTACTATTCCCTAAACACCTCGACATTGGCGAGTGGAAGGGATAATGCATCAGTGGAATAGTTCACTCAGCAGCCACAACGGTGGTTCATCATCGTTGAACCTTTTCTGATAGGTGATCTGAAGCGCAACTTAATCTGCATCGGTAGTCGGAACCTGTAACCATCGAAAGCTTAGTGCTCTGAAATTTCACAATGGTGGGCACGCGAACCACTAACTCCTTCTGATGTTCATCAATGACCAGTACAACTAACATTTTCTGATGGCCGGTGATCTTGTGCCTTAGAGAATTTTTTTGAAAATGTCCTGCCTTGTCCGGAGAAACTATCCTCTACGGCATCGGCAGTCGGAGGCTCTAACTGTCGGGAGAATAGTTGTTTAGGTAGCCACAATGGTGGCGCAAGCTTGTATATCCTCTTCCAATGTAGTCACCAACCTTTTCACCGTGTTGGCAACTGGATCATCTAGGAATCGGCGATGCGATCAACTAATCATTGCTGATCGCCAATGATTCCATTACTTCATAAAATTTTGAAATTTCTCCCCGCGGCGGGTGAGCTTCAGACTAATTCTGCAGTGTCGGAGGACCTTCTCACTTATTCCTCTGATGTGTCAATGGCCAACGAACACAACCTTTCATCAATTTCCTTCCGATTACCATCCATCGGGTGGCCTTCCCACTAAGGGCTCCGCTGCATCAAAATAACTTGTCACCAAGTTTTTCGATGAGGCGACAATTCTGACACTTACAAAAATTTTGTGAATTTTCCTGTCATCACCCATTTTCTCCTGGTTTCTTCTGAACAGTAAGCAATATGCCTTTGTTAACTATTCTTTCATGGCCCTCTGAGGCCCAAATGATGCAACATAAGCTCTTTCACTGCATCTTCATGGCCCATTCAAGCCCATGCTGCAACCAGAGCTCTGATACCACACTGTAATGTTCGCGACCCTCCGACTGGCAAAGAGGATGCTACCATACATCAAACATCCAGGAATCTAGCCCCATGAACATGAAGATACATACATGTAATATTGAAGCATGATACTTAAAACGTAAAACATACTACGATGCATTAATAATTCATATTCATAGCAGAAGAAAACAACATGCATTCATATACAATTCAACATTCAACATGTACATCATCATTCATCAATGGCAAATATGATTGAATATACAAGTTAGGCAAGAATACTTATCTTATAGAGAACTTGTCCTGCAACAAGATACATCACTGCAACATTCCACCCAACCAAAGGCCTGTGTGCTCTTTAATATCTCAGCAACGCTACCACCCCTGATTCGGGCATAATTCCGCAAGGAATAAGGAACTAACAGGCTGACACATAGCCAAGGATATCAACACCACAAGGGTACCCAGTTCATCCAAGCCAACACAGTTGGGTTTATCAGGCGAGCAATAGATCAACCAAGACAACAAAGTTGGGTTTATCAGGCCATCCAAGAGCTGAGAAAGGATAAATGCTAAGCTGGTGAGCTCATTGAAGAGATAAAGACACCGACACCAGAACCAGCCTGGATTCTAGGACACCCACACACACCCAACATAAGGAAATCAGCCCTTTCTCTGCAACACAGTCCCTCAGACCCTGATCTCCCTTCCAGTGCTATTCAGGGGTTTTGGAGAAGAAAGCCATCCCCATCAGAGAGAATTTGAGGTCAAAAATGGGCCTCCTAAGAGATGTACTACAAAAATATAAGATATATTAAAATATTATGAGTTAGGGGTTTTATGGGGTAGGTATATATGACAACTCATCTCCTACACTACTTTTTATGCACAATATAAATAACCATGGTTGAGTTACTTTTCTAAATTGACTATAAATAAAATTAATAAAATAACTCTACAATGATGTGACGAAGATTCATTGTAAATTCCCAAAAAATTATTGTCCTTTAGCATTTATTTGTATTGAACTTGTAAATAAAATTAAACAAAAAAGAATTTAATTTATATGCATAACTAACATATTTTTTTCATATAAATATCATTCATGAATTTAATTTATTTTAAAAGTACAAGATTTAATATATATTTGTTTGACATTATGATATTAAATACAATTGAGTGAATATATAATTTAAAATTAAAAAATATGAATATGACAATATATTATTTTATAAAAAAATGTGAAAAGACATTTTTATGAATTATGAGTACTTTACTTGAAAATGACAATAATATTATTTTATGAGAAAGTGAATTGTGAGTACTTTACTAGAAAATAACAATGATATTATTTTATGAGAAAGTGTGAAATGACTTTTATTGTGAGTACTTCACTTTATGACTTAAAAGTACTTGTACCACTACCTTGGTTAACTATGGGTTTTCATCCACCATAGAAAATGTGACAAATAAGCATTCTTAACTCATGCAATGCCACCTCAACCATGGGGGATGATGTCATCTACTAGAATGTAATTGGTTGATTTTTATAGTACATTTTGGTCCTTTTGAGGCCCATTTTTTACCTCAAATTCTCTCTAATGATTAGCTCTATCTATGTGGTTCCAAACCCACCAGGTTTATCAAGCACATCAGGCCCTCATTCGCCACTCCAATGCAGTCCGAGGACAAAACCACTATGTGCATGCAGCAAAACAGCTATTCAAGCATTAATAGGGGAAAACAACTTCCTAAATCGTTCTTGGCTCTATCATGGCCAAAATTATTCCACAGCAACCTACAGCAGCCAAATCACATGGTAAAAACATAGTCCAGCAATCATGGCAAACAACATCCCACGAACAACCATGAGCCCATGGCACACAATCCCCACTGCAATTGTTGGAGAACTTACATCGACCGAAATGGGAAACGAACAGGATCCCAATCTATTCTTGAGGGAAAAAGACGCAACCCATAGAACCGCAAGCCAACAATTTATGAGGCAGAGGAGAATGAACCAACCCCAATCAATGAATTGTGGCCCCCTTTTAACTCCACTCAGCAAGAGGGAAAATGAACATACTCACGATCCCCATAGTGGACAGACCATCCGCAACCCAAAAGGCGCTTCATGGAGAGAGTGTCGACGTGGGCGTAGTAGTGGTTTTCCTGCCAGCCAATAGCTTCCCCAACTAACAACAGAATAAATAAGGTGGTGGTTGGATGAGACAAAGGAAGGTGAGAAAAAGAGTGGTGACACATGGATTTTCCCCCATGGCTCAAGATTCAGCACTCCCCCCTCCTTATCCTTAGGAGTCATGCCCCTTCTCAATTTGGTTGTAGAGAACATAGCTGGTTGGGTTATTTAATTAAAAATGCATAGTTACATGATGCCACAATTTAATATGTATGCCGCATGTCTCGATATACCATCGGTGACAATTTCTATCTGAAACATAACATAACCAAATCCATGGTGGGGCCTTTGCCTTTAGCTCTGCATCACTAGTGGAAAATGAAAGATTAGTGACCAAAAAAATGACCAAAATCCGCATATCAATGACCACTTTTGGTTTGGCGATCGCTGGTGGCTAATTTACGGTCTTTTATTACACGACCAAAATTGGTCATTTTTATTTTGGTCATTTTTTTTTTCATTTATATCTCATTGTTTGTCACATATCTCTCAATTATTGGTCACTAATTTAGTCATTTTTAGTCACTTTATGTGTGGTCATTATATTTTAGTAGTTTGAATGGTGTCCATTATTAATCAATATAAATTTTTAATATGATATTATGTTTAATTAAAAAAAGAATCATACATTTATTCTCATCTAATACACTTGTGAATTATGCAATGTCACATTATAATTAATTATAACACTTGTAAATAATATCTATTACACATGTAAATCATACAATGTCACATTAATTAGTTAATAATTACAACATTGGTACATAACATAAAGTACAACCATATATATAAGTTTTAAACCATAAATTATATTATATGAGATGTCAAAAGTATTACAATAAATATGAGTTTTCTCAAATACTCATATTAATTTTCATATAACTTTACAGGAAAATCATCACTTTTCAAAATATTACAATGGCTAAACCATCACACTTGCACTTGGCTGCAAAACCATACTTAGATCCCATGTCAACAGCTTTAAAACCATACTTCGATCCCACGTCACCAGCTTCAAAACCACAATTAGCAGCTTGAAAGCCTTAACATCGGGTTCTTCATTATACTGAATGGCAAATTTTCAATAACAGGTTCTTCATACTCAATGGCCAACTTATAAGTTAAGCTCACTCCTACAAAATCCAATAAAAAAATATCACTTGTAAAGTAGAAAAAAAATGAAGCAAATTATTTATCTTGTTCAACAGCTAACAACAATAACCAAGATCATGTGCAAAATAATAAAATCCAATCTAACAAATTCAATTTAAGAATTGGTTAAAATTAAACTTGAATGGATAAATCTACAACTATTTAGTACCTAAGAAAAGTAAAACTCAGCTCTAAACCAGGAAATGGATTTCAACAAAAAATATAATCAATGAATCCAAAAAACAATTATGCTCGACTGCACAGGTAGAGACCTGCATACATAGTGCAATTTGTGAAGGAGTTCACCCCTATATGTCATGTGGTTAGTAAATGACATGACAACTATGGAAACTAATGAATGATTTAGAACCCCATCAAACTAATATGATGTTATACTCAACCACCAGTATAATCAAAACCTATCAAATAGCATCAACATTCCCAATTTCCTACATGCCTACCTTGTCCTTGTTTCAAACATATATTCGTATATAAACAAACGGAAATTATAAAAAGTTCTTTTTAACTTGTCAGCCTCAAAGTGTTCATGACATAGTTTAGGCATCAAGCCAACAACCATCATATTTTACCCTCTATATCTATATATAATCAAAAAAATTCATGAGTTTTTCTTTCTTGGACTCTGGACTCTAGACTCTGGAAAATTCACTTTATATTCACTCAAAAAATTTCATGAATTTTATCTATATATACATACATATTCTAGTTACAATTGTTACAATCTAGATATACATACCCTAAATGAATCAGCCTCCTTAAGGCCCATCCATAAAACACAATTGTTATAAGAGAAGCAATCCTTGGCTATACTTTCAATTGTATATCTTCACAGACTTCTCAAACGAATGCCGATTATGCCAACAACAATACTAGATTAATTTTACAGCAAAAACAATAAGAAGGTTCAAACTAAAATTTTCTCATGGGTTTTATCTTAATTTTCATTTTTAAAATTTTTGCATAGATATACCCCTGGCCTACACCCATTCTTTGTTTCAAAAGTGCCATATCCATACCCATGTACACTAGCAACTTAGCTACAGGGCACAGTGATTTTACTTTGTAAAGAAGGAGTTCATTTGGATAGGGATGCATAGGGTGAAGGTAGGGCCTGAGGCAGAATATAATTACACATGCAACTATGATGTCCTGTAGAATTAAATATGTGAGTTTGAAACTCAGGGAAGCTGAAAGTCACCTTATCCTCATGCTGATCAAATGTTGCAATACATTCATTTGACTTGATTGTCCACAATTTCAACAAACCATCTGTGCCTGTGAAACAAAAGAGGCTCCAAACAGCAAAAAAACAATTCCATCATCACTTTGAAAAGTGTAATTATAAGGATAACAATAAGAAACTAAATTAGAACTAAAGATGCCAGGAAAGAGGTTATACCAGAAGAAACGAACTGTGTTCCACGAGTGAGGAGGGAAGCTCATAGTACACTTGCAGGATGAACTTCAAAAGTCTTCAGGAAAGAACCATCTAATAAGGCCCATATTTTGATTGTCTTGTCACCAGATGCTGTCATCACAAATTGATCTACAGGTGAAAATTCTACACACCAAACCCCTCTTTTGTGGCCTCTTAGCACTAGTACTGGTACCAAATCTAGTAATCTCCATACACGAGCTGTTCGATCCTGATTAAAAACATGGCATAAGACTTGGGTAAAAAACTAAATATGTTGCAATGGAAGTCATATTCCGCTAGAATTCCTTGCAGATATAAGAATAAATTCATAATCTAACACACTTGAGAACCAATACAGATAAGGCTGTCATTTGGAGCAATGGCCACAGAATTGATGTCCTTATCATGAGCTGCAACCGCAGCCTGTGATGATAGCTTGTTTGACTTACTAATACTACCAGAACCTAGTACACCATCAAAACTCCATACTTTGATTGTGCGATCACTGAATATATACAAGGAAACCACCATTTAGAAAATGTATTGATACTTGCTATATTTTTGTATATATGAAATCAAAATACTACGAGCTTACAAAGTTCACTCAACACAAATACATGCAAATATAGACCTCAACTTATAGCCCTGAAAAGTTCCTTGATGTTCCTAATGGGGAATGTAGTAACCAGAAAGATTTGTGATTATTTGCAACTTTTCAAATTTCTCTTTTTAACAAATTTTCCTTGTTGATTTGTTGTCCTTTTTACCATGTTTTTTGGGTGGTTGATCCTATAACTGGATAGCAGATTCATCTTGCATCTGTCTTGGATTCAACTTTGTGACAGTTTCAAGTAAAGGATAATCATGAGAGTTTAGCCTTATAGTGAAAAGTGCCATGAATCTCCAAATCATGTCCAAGCAAGACCTGGATACATATGGCTAATGGAATATGCATAGTAACACTAATTCAATGTGCTTTCACTTTCTCTATTTCAGCCCAATGATGAGCAAGTGTCACTCAAAACACGTGGGTGGAAAATCTTTCACACCATGATAAACCAGATTAGGCATGGGCAATGTCTACTAACCTGATCCCACTCACAAAGAAGTTCTTAGCTTTCTTTGAGAAGGCAACAGCTCCTACAGCACCCATGTGCCCTGCTGCCACACATATGCAAGATTTGCTCTCTGTATCCCAAATTCTTACCTGCAACAAAAGCACAAAGCATCTTTCAGTATGTGATTAAAAAGGATAAAAATTGAATCCACAAAAAATGACTTCGCATCCATGAAAGCAATTTACTGTCAATAATTGCAAAAGAAAAGAAATCCTAGCCTTGAGTTTGACAATGCAAGAGCAACTCAGCAAGACTTATCCACTTACTGGACCAATTCTAAGAACAACAACTTACAATAAGAACTATGCAAAAGCTTAGAAGTCATAATAGGGAGTACAATTACCATCTTCCAGTAGGTTTACAAAGGTGGATTAACAAGAAATTTAGTGGGATTGTTACAAAACTTGAATACCAATTTATGCAATTACTATGGAATCAGTATTATTTACCTTTAACATTGGAAAAAAACAAATATCTTCCACATAATGTTAACAATTCCAATACCACACAGTGAAGACTAATTACATGAAATTAGAAAGTAATCAACGACATAATGAATCAGCAATAAAGAATTCATTTACAAATCAGCTATATTTAGTTGATCAGTGATTTTAAACAAGTTGATAATCAATAACCTACTAATAAAGATATTCAAGCAAATGCAATTAAAAAAAATATGTTCTAACTGTGAAATACTCACCGTGTGATCTTTGGACCCAGAAGCTAGGAGAATATGTCCAGAAAAAACAACAGTATCAAGACAAACAACTATGTCTATGTGTCCTAGCAAATCATAGACACATGTCATGGATGTAAGGTCATACATGCGAAACTGCAAAGACAATCCCAATATTGCAGCATGAAATCACAGTTGAGAGGATTTCCCAGACATGAAAAATAAATATTTCCTACTGCAGTTTAGCATGCTTTCCAATCATTGTAAAATTTTACAAAACCATTATAAATACATTATAGATGCACGCATCCAAATATATATAGCACCAACAGACAATTCATGATCTACATAATAGTAAGCACTGGTGAATGTGTACTTCTAACAGCTCCAGTAAACATTGTACTAACATTCCACATAAGAATAATTTCAAAATCTTGGATTCTATGTATAAACTTTACAAGAAACCATACATGCCCAAGACAAAATAGTTACATGGACCCTTGCCTATAACAAAATAGACAACAAATTAAAACACCAACAGAAAACGAATTTTGCATTGCTAAAACTTGAAGAGGAATCCAGAACTCTTTTATTAAAAAGTCACCTGCTCTAGATTTGTTGCAACTGCAAGAAATTTCTCCTCTTCCCCAAGAAATTTTAAATCCACGATCTCCTCATTGTAATCTATAAGCCTCTTGCTAATCTTTAAATCATATTTTCCTTCATCATTCTCACCCAGGTCATAAAAGAGAAAGCGCTGATCAGTAGTAACACACAACACTCCTTGAGCAAGGGGTAGTAGGACAGCAGATACAAAGCCTCCCTTCATGTCATCTTTTTCAGAGCTAATGATTGCATCTGAGGAATTCTGTTCATATAAGCACAGAGTGCTGCAAACAATGCAAGGAAAATTGAGACCGATTACATGTATAAGCAAATGCTTTGGAGATGATGTTAAACTCAAAATACCATTCTTCAAGATAGAATAGCACAAACAATGATCTCAAATTTTCACTTCCATAAAATCATATTACAGTCAGTAACTAAAATTGGTATATGTGGCTAACCACCTTACCCTTCTGAATACCATATATGAACAATGCCACGTTCCCCTACAGTCAAAAAATACACTGGGGCTGCGCCACTTTTCTTCTTATTCTCAGACAATGTTTGGCTTTGCTTCATAACAGACACCAGCCTAGATCCACTTGGGAGAACACACACAGCTTCTAGTGGTTCATACATTGGTATTGTTTCTCGGAAGTGATAATCATGCAAGTCCCATATATTTACAACCTAAAATATGTATACAATGACAAAAGTCAATACAAGATTGTTAAAATATAAGATGAACTAAAAAGACAGGCATATCAGCATGCTTGCATTTAACAAGGAGCAATCCAAACAACACACTAGCATAGCTTATGTTTATGACTAGTACAATCAACCAAATTATAGACATTTTCAATTGAAAATAAAAAAATCTCAGCAAAACATTTTGATCAAGAATGCAATCTCAACAAAACACCCTTCAAATCACCAGTTCAGGGACAAGGACAAGTTTGAAGTGCCTATTAACCACTGTACCATTATACAATTTTTTTTTTCTAAAAGATCATGTCCAAACCATAGTCGAATGCTATATTTTTGTCTGCAATGCATGTTACTTTGTAAAATGAAGAAATCTCTATAAATAAATATAGCAGCTTTGCATATAGACATCACAGACAACCCAAAACCACTCTGCATGCCTATCTCACCAATAACTAATGAAATTGAAATGGCCAATTGATTTATTAGTTTGCATATAAACTAAATAAAAACCTTATAACCTTCCAGAATTACCATTAGACAGTACCTTATCTCTACCAGCACTGAGCAGATTCTAGCCATTTGCAGAGATTGACAAACTTGTCATAGTAGAAAAATATTTTTATAGCACAGAAATGCACTTCTTAGATACAATGAGAAGGAGATCCAAATCATAGGGCAGCTAACATACTTTGCGTCAGTAAATAATGGCATTGTTACTTTTTCAAGGATAAACAGTAACACTCAATGGATGGGTTGTAATGCTCTGTCCTGTGAAGAATATGCAGTCAAAATTTTAGTGAACAAACCAGCTGCAACTAGTATTTCTTCCTGTGTTTCGAAGCTATGAAGATAGGTGAGCAGTGCTGAGGAATTTGTTGTCAATATTGCGAGAGAGAAGGCATGTTGCATTAAGTTAATTTCTGTGAATATATTCCTTGCCTAGGCCTGAGTCACAGCAGCAAAGGTGCACAGGGT
Source organism: Pseudotsuga menziesii (assembly GCA_001517045.1). NCBI lineage: Eukaryota > Viridiplantae > Streptophyta > Pinopsida > Pinales > Pinaceae > Pseudotsuga > Pseudotsuga menziesii. The sequence continues at coordinate 297,219 of LPNX010695803.1, forward strand.
TTCAAGGTCGATGTACATGCAAAGGATAGAAGCACTTGTTATGGTGTTCATAAACAACATGTGCTAAACACTTCGTATATATGGATAGACTCTAGAGTATATTGAAAAAGAAGGGGGCACATTGGCTAGTGTAGCATGCAAAAGGAGCGCAGTCAAAACATAAACCTTGTCTTTTACCCATCTTTAAACAAACCATGCAGAAGTTGAGTTTAAGTTCTAGTTTTAGGTTCTGAGCACTTAAAACTTCAGTTAGTGTTGAGTTAGCAGCCAATTTCAGAGGGCATTTAACACTTTCAGTTAGCAGCCACCAGATCTATAATGATACTGAGAATTTAGTTTTTTTTGTGGGGAAGCAAGTTTACTTATTTCTGTTGGCAGCAGCAGTGTTCAATACCGACCTATCCAAAATAGGAACATCATGCATAAAGGTCTTCAATAGGACCTATGTGCACAGCACACAATTAAATTGGAAAATGACATATGTGCAATCAAAGACCAGTAAATGAAAGGAACATGATAAAATGAAGCATTTGCCAAGATTCAAAATAACCTACTAACACACAATCGGTCTAAATCAGGGCACTATAATGGGAGACAACATACCCACTTTATACCCACTTTAATTTGAATCATAAAAGACGATTTGAAATCCATGGATTTTTATTTAAATTTAATATTTAGATATCCACTGACAGAAAATGGCCAATGGGACTACGAAAAAGTACATGAATCCAATTTTACAGGATAAAAGTAAAGGCCTGCCTGCGGCAGCATACTGAATCACATTAAAAATAAAAACTAGGAAAAATGACTCTGGAATCAACTTTTCAGCAGGATCAACAATGATAATTAAACAAAATAGTGACTCAATATGCCACAATGAATAAATTTCCTTTTCTTCTAGTAGGAAACTTACAAGGATGCATTTTCCAACTGTTTTGGTGGAAAATCTTTGAAAAGCATGGCAACTGCAACAAGATATCTGCTACTAGTCCTTGTCATGCTTTCTTCTGGGAATGAAAGAATGATAGGCTATAGCCAAATAGACAATAGGACACAAAGAAATGTGAATTTACTTACTATGATCTATTACAATTAACCTCCAATTCATGATCTGTTCATGTTGGAACCAGTTATTAACTTTCTTCCATAAACCATCAGTGGAGTCCTGTGCAATGGCCAATAAAAAGTAACACAGTGTCGCCACATCATGTTTGTGCTGCTGGCTTCTTTGGTTGTGGAAACAACAACTGAGGAAATAGGAGTTCATTCCATGTATTAGGCACTCCTGGAAGACACCAATGTAGACAATCCTGAGAACCACCTTTTGATTTGAGAATGTATTTGGATATATGTGACTCTTCCCTCAACTCTGAAACCCCAGTGATATCTAAAAATTCAACCCTTGTGCCCCACATAGCACTCTCAACAGCTAGATCTCTAATATAGTGTTCAATATAAGCAGTACATAATCATTTTAAGCCCCTGCTCTTTTACATATTTGGCTTTAATTTATTTGTCCCTGCTCTTTTACATATTGTCCTCCTTTTGCATATATTTTGTGTAATATAAGCAGTGTTCTTTCCAAAAAAATCTTATCAAATATACTTTAATCTTATGTTTTGTTTTATTTAGAGAATGTGCCCTTACCCAGCTTGCCTGTATTAATCTTATTATGCCTAATAATTATAGTTCCTGCAAAATGTGTGCATGTCTTTTATCAATATTTCAACATTGCATGCACCATGTCTGCTCAAATAATTTCCTAAGTTATATCTTAACTGCAAAGATGCTCAAATAATTTGCAAGATACTTGTAAGAGATCTACTTTTGGGCTTTTCAAGCAATTAGACAAATGCAGGGCTCAAGTACTCCATGGAGTTTCTTTCAAAATAGGATGCAAACAAAAAATTTCTCATGATAAAATGTGATACCTAAAGTGAAAGGAAAGCCTAGAAAGAGAATAATCTTGTAGATATGATGGCATATGTGTTGCAAACTTGAAATTAGTTAGCATTTCAGCTTTTCTTCAGCATCCCTACTGCTTGTGTTCTTCATTTTCTTTTCATTGCCAGATTCTTAGGAGCTGGATTCATAACAAATGCAATTTGCATTCACACAATCTTTGGAGCTTTCATGTTACAAGATAAAAATGCACATAGATGAAGGTTACAAATGGAGATGTAGTGGACAGTTGGTAAATATCAAATGCATAACAGTTTTTGAACTCATCTCAAATTGGGTCCACTATATTTTGGTTGATGCACAGCAAATTAGCTCCATGTGTGCTTCTCTATCTCTAGGACAGTGGGAATAATATTTGTCACATGATCTAAATTGCACGACATAGAATTTTATAGATTTAGGGCCAGCATGGCTTCAATGAGATCAAACTTCTTCTGGGGTCCTTTGATTGCTCATTCAGGCTGATAAGCAAGTCATTACAATCTATTACTTTGCTAGAGGGTATTTATCTGTTTAAAAACTGGCACTTTTAACTCTATTTTGTCCTTTGAAATGACAAGATTATAGAAGGCATTGATTGAATGCAAAGATGGCTTCCAGCAAGAGAGAAATTTCAAAGAGAACATAAACATGGATTTACTCTGAATTTTTTGGGTGAATGAAAAAATGACTAGTGCAGAAGGAAAACCAAAGAGGCCCATCAGATTCATCAACAGTATTCTTGTTGGTCACAGTTGTGTTTTATAAACAATAGCTCCAAGTCACTTATAATCACAACTTTAAGCTTACAAGGAGATGCACAGTATTCAAAATAAAAGGATCTTACCTCTTGATTATCCCTAGTCCTCTTGTTCCCATTACAAGTGCAGCAGGATTGATTCTTACAGTTTCATGACAAAGTGCTTTACCTACATCACCCTCCATAATCCTATCTTCTGTTTTCACCTTTTCAGTGGAAAAATGACAACATAGCAGTCAAAACCAATGGACTAACATTCTCTAAGAACTACATTTACAAGGATTCTTATTGGAATTACCATGGAAACTTCGTATACTTGTATTGCAATCCTTTCCATTAGACCTTGTGTGGCATCAGAAAACACCTCATCATCTGAATCTGTGCTTTGAAGCATATCACAAAGAAATAGAACTCTTATCAGTATGAAATCATCTATGGTACAAAAGAAGGTAAGTTTAAGTAGAAGCCCGAATATATTTAACCAACTCCAAAAAAACTCTTGTAATGATTCAAAATGTGATATGGAACATGATCATCCAACACATAAATTGATCAGCACAAGCTATTCAGAAGTGAGTTACAACTTGCCCCAAAAGAAGAGAGGAAGCTGATATTCCTCTTTCTCAGAAGTTCTATTGCCCTTTTCGGGATTGCTCGGCACTCTTATTGAAGGATATTGTGCCTGATGAATCAGGAAGCTCAAGTGGGGTAGCTGCTACTATTGCAATTAAAGAATTAGAATGCCCTAAATGCCGAAGGTTATTCTATGCTCAGTGTGGTGTGCCATGGCATGCAGGTTTAGATTGTTCTGAATTCCAGAAATTGTCAGATTCTGAGAAAGAGAAATGTGATCTGATGTTGTTCAAGCTTGACAAAGAGAGTGAATGGCAACGATGTGCAAGCTGCAAACATATCATTGAAAGAAGTTCTGGATGCTCTCATATGATTTGCAGGTCAGGAAATTGGTAAAGCTCCTTATTTTCCTAAATATAATTTCCTTCAAGCAGGGATGTTGTGAATTATTTCTTCTGATTGAAAAAAATGATGGTCCTCATCCTAACTTCTTGTTGATACAACACTTTTCAATTAGTTGTGGTTATGGTGTCTTTACTTTGTGTCCATGGATACCTGAGTATTACCAGATAAAAAGCAAAGCTACTAACTAATTGTCCATGGCTTAGAAAGTTTGTTTCCTGAATTACATAGTTTTGTAAGTACCCATTATTGGTTTTGAACTGAGTGAAAACCAGTCTAAGTTTATGTTTCAAAGTCCAAAGATGTGGGTAGTGAGCATGCAGCTCTGTTTCCAGACTGAAACTGTAGGAAACTCAGTGCAAATAGAAAAAATACCAGCCATTTAAACACCACTTATGTAAAAAACTATGACTAATGAAAACTGCCACTGCAATTTGCTGTTCATTACAGGATATTGAAGGGCTATTGTTTATGTATCTAAAGCAGAAGGCTAGCTAAAAAATATCGTTGTGGGTGGTGTTTCAGGTGTGGTTACGAGTTTTGTTATAAATGTGGATCAGGCTGGATGAAAGCTGGAATTCCCTGCAATTGCTCTGGGTAGAGATAAGGTTTTTTTGGATTCGGTGCCAGATAAAATGCCAAGTTTTGAAATCCATATTGGTTATATATATGGTTTACCAAATTCCACTGCAATTTCTTTTTTTACCACTTCTTTCAAAATTCAGAGTAGCACTGGTCTGGTTTCTTAGGACTATGGAAGACATTTCTCCTTTTGAGGTAGCTAATGCTGGAAAATGTGAATTCATTTTAGAACATGAACTGTAATGTTGAGTTGTTTGCAATTTGATTCAGAACCAACCAATGATGGTTAGGGGCCCACCCCTGAGGACACCAATGACCCCCTAACTGAAGCATGTCTCATCCCATTGGCTGTATGAGTTATAATTACTCACGATTGTGCTTTTTCTTGTGTATACTAGAATGCTAGAGTTTATAGCATGCCCAGGAACCCCCAGGGACCAGTGATAGCATGCCAAACATAAATGTACCTAGAATCATACAAATGTAATATAAATTCAGAACATAGTAGCATGCCGAATCAACTATGGGGGGAAGTAGTATGTGTATTAAAATAAAATTTTTAATATATCGTCTATTCACTATACAAAGAATGTAACTTATGCATTCATGAGGCAAGAGCTATAATGAAGGGTTTAAAGAATATAGATAAATCAGGAGTATTAATTGACTAATTCCTGATGGACAGCTAAAGAAGCTTACTTTAAATTGTGGCTCTCTTTTGCTTCTGTAACAATGTGTCTGAGGCCCAAAGTAGAATCCTCTTGTCTCTCACCAATCTTTCTGAAACTTGCAATTTTCTTTTATATGTGTCAGCTGATTTGTAAAACTGAGTTACAAGCCCATATAATGATTAGAGTTCCATTAGAAAGCCAAGAATTGAAAGGAAATTATCTTCGAACAACAAATAGAGATGAATTATTGTCTCCAAATGTCATAGTTCAAACAGAAAAGGAGATCAAACCTACTTTGTTGAATAGCCAACTTGAGGAGGCTTTGCATTAGGGTCCATTTCAACAGATTTCCAACCATAATCGATAAGAAGAAACTTCGAAGAGGTGCCCCCTTTCTCTAGACTGTTAAAGAAATAAAAAAACCATAATCATTTTAAACTGGACCTTCAGGATAATGTCACTGTGTAACTATATATATACACAAGTTAATATACATTTATAGAACATACAAGTGGCCTGGAAAAACATTCTACCTTTCTAGACCTTGTTTTACTCCCTCAGCTGAGACATCTGTGTAAAATGCATCCCTTACACACCCCCTGAACCAGTTGAGTATGTCAGGTAACTGCAAGACAAATATCAAAACTATAAGCTAGCAGTGAACCAACAAAGACTTATAATGACTTAGTAAAATAGTACACAGATGCTTGTTATTCTCAATAAAGATTCAATGTGAGCTAAACGTTTTAGCACACAAAACACATTCAGATATCATTGGAAAAAACTAAGGTTCAATTCCACGAGAAACTACCCGTCTTTCTTTCACGATGAACAAAGGTTTTAGAATGCCTCTCTGCAGCCCTGCGCTAGCAACAATTGATGTTATCCATATAGTATTGATGCTGGAATATGAGAAGTTCCAAAAGGAAGGAAATAAAATACCAAAGTTGAAACATAGCAAGGGTTCTCACTTTACTGCACTAGTAATCACTTCATATGGATCAATTCCAACCCCAAGAAAAACTGAATAAAATCATTGAGTTGTTTCAACAGCAGGATCTCCTGGAATGCCAAATATGAAGTAAATTCAAGAGAAAATAAAAAAGA
>LPNX010695803.1:315409-336326 GCA_001517045.1 Pseudotsuga menziesii
TTGATTTTTTTTATTTTATTTTTGGGACCGTATAGTCCATTTCTGGACTTAGGGAGTCTATTCCATCGTGTTGCCTTCCTCCTCCTTCACATAAAAGTATTAAAACAAAGAAACCTCACCTTATTTATCTAGTGGTTGAGTCCATATAGAAAATTGTGGTTACACTATAAAAAAAATATAAGAATAAGTATTTCAGTACATGTTCTATTTTTATCCATGGCTCATATCAATGATGTAGTCCATGATGCATTGGATTATGAGTATCTAACAAGTCTAGGATCCTTCATAAAATCTCTCTTGGTTAATATCATAATCATAACCTGGTCTTTGATTTGCATATTGTTCTGAGTTGTTTTTAGGATTTTGGGTATAAGAAACTTTAAGTGAAAGTTCTCAAGATGAGAGCAAAGTAACTAGTTTATGTTCTATATACTAAGACATAGTGAAAATTGTTAGAAGTTATGTTTGAACTTCCTAGTGGAATCATGGTTTAGCTTGGTGGTGGAATATTAAACAACATATAAGTGTCTCAGATCATCTATGGTTAGGAGGTTCTTGGATCTACTCATTCAGTTTCTTGAAACTTTTGAGATCGAAGTAAATAGATAAGTATTTATACAATTAATACTGTGGTATCATTATTCAAAAATTTAACAACTGTATTTGAATAAAAAGAAAAAAATTGCTTTTTCAAAACCTATATAAATTAATAATACTTGTTCTGAGTTGTAGAGACCAAGAAATGATCATTCAAAAAACAATAATAATGTAATTTTTGCGCACACTATAGTGTTTAATGAAAACAAAAACATATAAATATCATAATAAGTTTTCCAACCACAATAAACAATAGAAATGATACACACTATTGTATTCACAAAAAGCTTACCAGGTTAACTCACTAAATATAACCTTGGTAAAATATTTTGTTCGTAATTAAAATTATACATTACATATATAAAATAGGTTGTTTATGGAGTGAGTAGTGAGCCCCAATTAAACAATACAAATATCCCCATTATTAACAATCCCTAGACAAAGCTTATAGTCAAGATGGTTAATTGAATTCATAATTTTAAACCCAAACAAAATTTAAGGAAACTTACTTGTCCATTGGAGCAAAGGATTTCACCAAAATCAGTGAGGAATGGAGGGAAGTATTAAGTATTATACAACATAATATTACATGCAAGGGAGTATTTTCCATAGTTTAGATATACTGTCCTTAGTTCCTTCTTCAAGATACAAGTGTTAGCGCATGTTGGTTGTTCCACTTCCATCTTAAATTTAAAATTAACAAAACAATTGCAACATGAGTACTTTCTTACAAGCACTCATAGTCTTTTACAAAATTACATTAACAAAATAATGGGGTTTCAAACCAAGGTTGTTATAGAGATAGTGGTAAAGAAACATGTTAATAAATAAATAAAATGTTCTTCAGCAAGGAATTATCAAGCAAAGAGAATGATGAAATTTTTGGATGTGTAAATTTATTTTGAACTTGTAATAAAAATAAGATAAAAAGAAAATCACTCAAAAAATTACATCATTCTTTGATTAAAATATATCTATATTAATTTTAAATAAAAACAACTACTACAACTAAAAAACACCAAATCATAAAAACAAAATAAATTTAAAGATCATTTTATAATTACGAGCAAATGTTTGTTTATGGTTTTAGTTTATCTAATATATGTTGTTTTATATATATGCAATCCTAAATAATTTAAATTTAATTTAGGACGATATGTTATTTTTAATAATGTTTTAGTATATTTTATAAAAAACACCTGTCAATTCTAGGATGAGCTTCTAGGACGAACACCTAAAGAGTTACACATCTCTCCCCTACTAAGTTGTAGAATGCACTTCTTCCATGCAATAAACAATTTCCAAACTTCTTTTACATATAATAATTAATTAAATAAAAATTTATATAATATTTTATATTTCTTTTACCTATTAATAACGTACTTGATTAACATCCTATAAAATTTGTGATGACTCAATATTATTACTTTAAACTCCTTTAGACAATGTCCTCTAGAAACTCCTTTTCTGCTATTTCTCTTAGAATTATCTAGGGCGATGATTTTTCTCTTATTTTTGGTTGGTTTTTACCGTTTTTTGAATTTTCACGGATTTTTCAAAACATGCAAAAATATTGCTAGATTTTACAGAGTGTGGATGCTTGGGTTTTAGTGTCACCTGATTTCATTTCTGCACTTAAAATCGTCCAATAAACAACAAAAATTACAAAATTTTGTAAATTAAATTCACCAAATTCGAACAGCCAGAAAATCTAAATCATGTCCTATTTAGACAACTCCATTTCTCTTTGTCAATTTGCATTTTCATCCCTGATCTCTGGAGGTCCTCGCCTGATCCCTGCTAACTTTTCCTTCCATTCCTCCGTCGTTTTTCTCATATCCTCTTCGGACATCTGGGACCTCCTATTTTCCCATTCCTCTTTGTTTTTTTGCATTTTCATCCGTGCTGTATGGAGATCCTCGTCCGAACTCTGCGGCCTCTTTTTCTGTAATGCCTCCATCTTTTTCAGCCACTCCTCCCACTTTCTCTTGCATTCCTCCGTCTCTTTCTGGCTATCCTCCCTCTCTCTCTGCCATTCCTCCTTCTTCCTCTGCAATTCTTCCATATTTTTCTGCCATTCCTCCCTCTTCCTCTGCCATTCTGCCATTCTTCCAGCTCTGATATTCGAAAGACCGTGCAACACTCCTTGATCATACATTGCTCTCTTGCGCTCATCCGAAAGTACCTCGAAGGCTTCTATAACTAATTTAAACGCTTCCTCCGCTCCAACGGATGGGTTCTTATCAGGATGAACATTTAGCGCTATTTTTCTGTACTGTTTCTTAATCACAGTCTCTTCGGCATGTGGATCAACCTGCAAGATCCTGTAATAGTCTTTCCTCTTTCTTCTGTAATCCTTAGGATTATCCGCTGCGGCCAGGAGGACGTCTAGAACTGAGATTAATTGATCAATGCCTTTTAGTTCAGGATACAAACGCCGGGCCTTCACTGCAAGCTTCATTGCACCTGAAACATCATGGCCCCCGCTACCAATTTTTTCCTCTGCAAGTTCCTTGGCTTCTGTTGCTAGCTTCCTATGGCACTCCATCTGAATCGATCTGCTGTTAGACTCTTCTAAAATCTACTTTGGTTTTATCTGACCGCGGAAACGGGCCAGCACGGGGACAGGAGCTTGCCTAAACGTATAGAGAATGTCTGGCAGGTAGTGCACTGCTTCAAGCTGTTAGACTTCTCAAATCTACTCTGGTTTTATCTGACCGTGGAAACGGGCCACCACGGGGTCAGGATTATCAACAATATTTCCGCGGAATGAAAATACCTATGGAAGCTAGTCTAAACGTATAGAGAATGTATGGCAGGTAGTGTACTGCTTCAAGCGCAGAATTCGATGGGTAACCGTAGGTTCAGCTTAGCGGTTTTATAATGAAATCGGTTGACTAGACCGTCGACTAATGCATCGCGACCTTCTATGATTCGCCGTTGGTCTTGGGAGTTGGCCGACTTTTTAACTTTCTTTTGTGGTGGGAATTCGGTTATTTTTTTCCTTGAATTAAAATTCAAATTGTTTTTTAAGTGTAGAAATAGATTTAGCCATGTAAGAAACTATGGGGCAACCAAATCATGCAAGTTTAATAATAGTTATACAGAATTTCTGGAAATCATTACCAGATTTATTTAAAAATATTATCGGAAAAACTAAAAAAACAGTGAAAAAAGTAGCCTCTTTAAACTACTCTAAAACTAAAAATGGAAAGGGTTTTTTTGAGCTTTGTTTATGATCACTTTTTGGGCTTTGTTTATGATCAATGAGCCCAATTTGGCCATTGTTGATATTTATGCAAGAGTGGCCATCATCTGGATAGAACGTCTTAGACATTAAGGTTTCTTGGATGGTTGGGTAGTTTGTTGTGGTTAATTTTATTTAGATTTAAAACTTATGACCAAATGTATATGACACTTAAATAAAACATTTGAACATACCATTAAGCATAAGACTTTGTCAAAATAATTGCGCCGAGAGGCGCTCTACAACCCAATATGAGGGAGATCTTGTAACATTTGTGGATGTAACATTTGTCCATATTATGTCGGCCAAAAATAATATTGCCGAGTATATGAGAAATGTTGTAACGTTTGTGGAGATGTAGTAACGTTTGTCTATATTGTGTCGGCTATTAATATGAGGGAAATCTTGTAATGTTTGTCTAATCTTTTATGGCGGAGATCTAGTAAAGTTTGTCTATATTATGTCGGCTATTAATATGAGGGAGATCTTGTAAAGTTTGTCTAATGTCTAATCATAATTTGTAACCTTTGTAATAAAAGAAAAATAATTATGTATCAATTATACCATTGAACCGTGGATTGCTCAAAAAAACAATACCATGAAATTACTTCAGCACACCAGGAGGCAGTAAATTAAAAAACGCAACACACAAGCTGAAGTTTTAATAGGGGATCACCTTATTTAATATCACAATTTGGTTCAATATTGCAAACGCACGAATCAGATAGCAGTGGACCTCCTGGTTCGCTGTAGTTGAGATCCCAGTACTTGCATTGGTTTTAGGAAGGACATTAAATAAAGAACACTACTCCACCTGGATGCGGGTGACATGGATTTACACGTGGGAGGCACCAACGAGATGGGCCTCCCGGGTGACCTGGACACCCACCTGGAAAGCTCCAGCCGGACGGACATGGTCTCAACAGGACGCCACACCTCCACACAACCCAATGCATATGGCCATTAAACACGAGAGGGTACATGGTTATTTCGAGGACCACGAATTAGACAGCTCCATAATCCTGCAACTGGTCGGAGTTAATTCACCATCCTGGAACGTTGAAGGACGCACCAATAGGTGTAAGTTTCGGCGGGGGTGCTCTCTAGATGATTTTCCCTGGGTTCACCTTCTGCTCCACGCTCTGCACACCCCTGTTCACTCGGACCTTGGATTTGTACCTCGCACTCCCAACTCCGCGCTCCTTTGCACTGACTCCAAGCTCTCTACTCTACCACTCTTCTTCCCGGCTCTTTTGCACTCTATTCTCCGGGTCCCAAACAAATCCTGAAGGCAGAGAAGTGTTCCACGCACAAGCCGTGTCGAGAGAGGTGCATCAAACGAACACCTTGTTCTACTCGCTGCCCTCGCAAGTGGAGAAGGCTGTGACAAATAAATTCCTGATCACGTTCGTCAAATTGTGAACGATTGGGAGGATGAAATTACAGGGGCCGTAAATCCCACGGGGCACTCAGTGAATCAGCACCGGCATTACTGGGTAATAAAAAATATGCTTATTAGGCTCATCCTTTGTTTTAATTCTCAGCCCCTAGTTCTGGTTCCACTAGTCCTTCGGCTCCCATTGCTCCCCCGGTGCCCAATGTCCCTCACATTCCTCCTCCTCTCCCTCCACCCACTCTTCCTACCTTGGATGACTCCCTGGTCACCCCTGCTCCATTTTCCACCCCGAATTCCTCCACCCCCTCCCCTGCCATCCCCATGGACTATGAACCTCCAACCTCCCCACTCTGGGCCGTATAAAATCCCTATCTACAGAGAAAAGCGACCCCATGCCCGCCCCTACAAAAAAGAATTCGCCCCTGCCCATAAAGAAATCTTCTGCAAGTGAAGAGGATGAGGACGAGGATGCCTCTCACAACAGCGAAGAATCTAGCTCTCCAAGTGAGGACTTGTTGGAAGATGGAGACGGCAGCTCTGCTCCACCACCTTTCGGTTTTGGTTGCCCCATTGACAAGGAACCATACAACAAACCTTAGTCAAGTTCTCTGCTTTGTTTTTATTTCTAGTAAATCCCAGAACAATATGGGTGTACCAATCCCGAACTCGGTCTTTCTGTTTTCTTTAGTTTACAATGATTCTCAATTTACTATTAATCTTTTCGAGTCTTGTTTTCCCTTTAATAGGGAGGATCAAGCAGCATCTTTTTGGACTTGTTTTCCCTCTTGGAGGGAGGGTCAAGATCCATCCTGTTTGGTTCTACCTGCGAGTTATGCTGGGCAGGTCTATTTCCATGATCTGTAACATTTTTTGTAACTCTATCTCCTTATATCAATAAAATAGTCCTTTAATTTACAAAAAAAATAAAGAACACTACTTCAATTAAGAGAAAATCTAGCTGAAATAAGACTTTCTTTAGGATTTGTGGACAATTATGGACATACCCTCTGTGAGCTTCCAAATTCAAAGTCTCTAACATGTTGTCTATGCCGCCACATTCAATTTCAATGACAGTTCCTTGGGATTTCGTTAACGTGACCTTAACAATACCATTGTCCAAAACTACCTGTAAAAATCAAACAAAATCTCTACTTCAAAATTCCACCAAAATTCAATGAAAGAAATGTAAATGCAGATCAGACCATCAATGTAAGAGATGTAGTGAATTACGTGGCTAGCGTAAATACTCAAATACACATTGCTTGGTTCCATCTTCAACCGAATATAAGTTCAGTTATGAAAACTACAACTTTACCAACATAAAGGAGTTATCTTCAAATCGATATATGACATGAAAAAATTATGTTTTCCAATAGGGTTCCATGCTTGACTCAATGGAGTTATGTTTTCCAATGACATTACATTCTTGACTCGATGGAGACTTTTAACGGTTTAATGGCTCGGTATTCTCCTGTGGTTTGGAATTTAACGTTATAGCACATTTTTTGTCTGAATCGTTACAGATTACACTACATTGCAGGTTTTTATAAGCTACAAATATTAGAAGTACAACAAATCATTATAGATTAGACAACATTGCAAAATGTTAGCTGCAGAACAAATGAAAGAATATACGAAAAAAGATTTTGGGCAGATATGCTCCTTACTTCTGCATCTTGGACAAAGATGTATTCCATCTCCCTCTAAGTTGAATTAATATATGAGTTGGATCTGTAACAACTTTCCTATATGATTGAGGCATGATATATGGGAAAGAAAACGATTGAGATGGATGTATACTTATGCTATAATTTCTTCCAACCCACTCTCGTCTCTACCACTGAAAGTAGTAGTTGTATATATTTCATGAAATATTGGCATGTTCCACCATCCATCCATCTCTCAGTCCCCGAGAAACTAAATATTTACCTGGACCCGACTTTTGGGTCATTGAGTGACAGTCAATATGATGGTTTAAATGTTCATGAACCTTGCGTGTGTGTGACCCGAATGAATCGACCCGACACGCCAGTTTCAATTAAAACTAAAAAAAAATTAAATACTCTCATAAAAACAATTATCACGGCCTGCATTTGAATTCGCTTCTGAATTTGATATGACTTAATCACTCTTCTGTCACAAACCTCTTTGAGTGCAATACCTAAAAAGAGGTTTGCACCTAGGGAGATTGGATCCCTCTCGGTGCTTGATAGAGCCTAGGATTTGGATCTACGGTGGTTTATTGTGAAAATATAAAAATAAAAAATAAATGAAATGTGATAAAAAGAATGAATTGTGATTTTAGAGGTGCAAAAGTAAGTTCCTTCCATGTAGTGATCAAATTTGAAGGGTGGGTCCTAATTTCAATTGGAAGGGTATTTATTCTCTGAGCCCTTCAAAGATGAAGGGAATATAAATAATTGTAGTTCAATTGACAAGTATAATTTAACTTAACCCTTTCATAAAAAAAATACAAAAAACAAATACTGTTATTTCAAATTTTTACAATTTTAAACACCTGAGCACCCCTTAATACTTACATGGAAAAAATGATATATTTTTAATAAAACTTATTTTAACACATTAAGTTGTCATATGTGTATCTTTAATTTTACATTAACATAACAATTATTTTATTGTATTTTTTCAGTTGGAGCACACTTCATTATACAACAAAAAAAAACAATTTAGACTATGCCATAACCATATTGGGGCATCCACGTGCAATCCAAGCTTGAGAGATGTAAGAATGATAAGGATTGGGCACCTAAGAAAAAATAATACACAACTGTTTTCCATGCTGATGCAAGGTTCACTATAACAAAACCATGTGACAAGCATCTCTTTTAGCTTCCTTTTTAGCGTCCACTGTCACTTTTAGTGTATTTTTCATTTTTTTTGGACAAAGTGGATGCTTTTCCATAGGATTACGCTTTTAATGGCATTATTTGCATCTTTTTTTAAAATTTGGCACTATTTCGGATGCTAATTAGCATCCCAATTAGCGTCCCAATTAACATCCCCATTAGCGTCCCAATTAGCATCCCAATTAGAATCCCAATTTCCATTTTTAAAAGTTGATGCTATTTTGGAAGCTAATTAGCATCCTAATAAACGTTCCAATTATCATCACAATTATCATCCCAATTAGCATCCAAAATAACGTCCCAATTAGCATCCAAAAAAACATCCCATATAACACTAAGAATAGCCTTCAAAATAACGTCCTAAATAGCGTATCACCATATATTAATCTAGGGATAGCGACAAGAATTTTGCCATGAATTTTAGTAGGAAAAGCATCCAACATAGCGCCAAGTATAGAGCTAGGAATTACACCTAGAAAACATCCAACATAGCACTAGGTATAGATCTAGGTATAGTGCCTCGAATAATGCTAGAAATTTTGAAAGGAACCATGCTAGGAATTGCACTAGGTTTAGAGCTAGGAATTGTGTTCCGAAAACGTTTGCCATAACGTCAGATATATCAATGTCAATGTCAATGATCATGATTCATGTGATAGTACTTTTGGATCTTGATTTATCATAGTGGCACCTAAATGATCGTAATCATGGAACTTTTAGATATTGATTAATCCTAATGAACGGTAAATTAGCTTAATGTCACCTAAATTGCTCTAATGGCATTTAAGTGTCCCCATTAACATTTGATAGACCCTGCCAGCATGATGATGATGCATTATGATAATTATGATGGAGCATATGGATATGATTTGATAAGTATAAGACTATATCATCCATTCTTGTGAGGTAGTAGGGCTCCTTGCCATTATTATCGCAATTACATTGATGATGACTACGACAGTGACAATTATGTTGATTTATTATATGATGATGATGACGATGTGGATGTCAATGATGATTATGCATGTGGTATCACTTTTGGAACCTAATTGAGTATAATGGCACCTAAATATCTATAACAACATATAAACAATCCTATTATCATCGAAATGACTGTAACGACATATAAGTGACCTTAACAATTACATGGCATTAATCCTATTGTCGATGAGTGAGTAATAACACCAATGGCATATGAGTGACCATAATGACAATGATGATGATGATTTTGTTGATCAAGATGATGTTGATGTACCATATGACATTGATGACTATGATGATGACAACGTCGATGTCCACGATGATGATGCATGTCATAATAATTTTGGATAATGCGAGACTTGAGCTATTGGATTTAAAAACAAGTAATAGAAGTTGTGAGGTGTTAACCATACAAATATTGTTAGCCACTGGGTTTTACATTGACTGATATGGCCATTGGTTTTATTAGTTCCGCCACCCCCAACCTGTTAGATTTTTATCATTTAATCAATATGATCTAGGATCTTATTTGAGAGAATAGCATGCATAGCAATAATCACAAGAGACAAGAGAAAAATAAGTTTCCTTAGGGAAACCATCAAGGAGAAAACCTCGCAACTTCCTCAGAGATAGAATGAGTACCAATAGCAAAATTAAAACCCAAAGATACAAAGATGATCTCTGAAATTGTTCTCTCTCTCACTTGTGCGAGCTACTCCTCTCTCACTCATGCACTACTATTGAGTGAGTGTATGTTTCAAATAGAGAGTCTCACTCTCTATTTATACTTGTTTTCCACTTGAAAATTACTCTACAGGGCCGACTTCACTAGGAGAGTCTAATAACCCTAATATGACTCAATTGTGGGGTATATTTCCCCGACTTACAATGGAGGTTTAACCTCAATGACTTTATTATATTAATAACTCTCTCGATCGGAGGAACAAACATCTCCATTGGGGTACAATGAAATAAAATAAGAAATATACAAGTGAATACATTCTGAAGTTACAAATACATCAACACTCCCTCTTAAATAGGAAGGTATTCTCTTGAAAAAGTTCATCAGCACAAGTCTTAATCACTGGATCATCATCAAAGTTGGATCATCATCATCACTGCTGCTGCTATCTCAAACAAATGATGTTATCTCTCAAATCTACTCATCATAAGAAGTTCTACAGAGCCAGTACTTTTTCATGCTGGATGTAGGATTACCCTCCATGTAATTATTTATCTATAGTTCCAATCGTTTTTCATGTTGGATGTAGGTCTCATCACTTATATCGGGCCATGGGATTCCCAACCTGCCACCATGTCAGAAAGGCTCAGCACTTACATATGACCATGGGACCAGCCTGCCACCATGTCACCATGTTGGAAAGGCTCAGCACTTACATATGACCATGGGAAGCCCAGCCTATGACCATGTCAAAAAGGCTCATCACTTACATATATCCGGCCATGGGATGCCCAACCTTCCACCATGTCAGAAAGGCTCAGCACTTACATATGACCATGGGATGCCCAGCCTGCCACCATGTTGGAAAGGCTCAACACTTACATATGGCCATGGGAGGCCCAGCCTACCACCATGTCAAAAAGGCTCACACTTACATATAACCATGGGAGGCCCTGCCTTCCACCATGTCAGAAGGTCTCAACACTTACATCTGACCATGGGAGGTTCATTCTTCCACCATGTTAGAAAGGCTCAGCACTTACATCCGACCATGGGAGGCCCAGCCTGCCACCATGTCGGAAAGGCTCAACAATTACATATGACCATGGGAGGACCAGCCTGCCACCATGCTAGAAAGGATTTGCACTTACATCCAACGGCATGGTAGGACACGCCTAATACCATATGGGGAAAGGCTCTTCACTTACATCTGACCATGGGCGGCCCAACCTGCCACCCTGTCAGAAAGGATCTGCACTTACATCCACTATCATGGTAGGATACACCTACTACCATCCAAGGGAAGGCTCTGCACTTACATCTAACCATGGGAGGCCCATCTTGCCACCATATCAGAAAGGCTCTGCACTTACATCCGACCATGAGAGGCCCAACCTGCCACCATGTTGGAAAGGCTCTTGGACTCATCACTTCCCCTTGGAAGGAACCTCGATCTGAAAAAAACAAAGCTTCTCTCTAAAGTACTCAAACTTTACTCTGGACATTTCTAGCATAGAATCACATCAGGGTTGATTATGTCCAAGGATAACCTGCGAGCTTTTCCAGGACTTATTAAATCTGAGGACAACCTACAGGACTGATTACGTCTAAGAAACCTACGATATTCTCTAGGATTTTATGCTCACACAAATTATCTCACCGGCTATGCTATAAGTCATCACTCCCTCTTTCAAGAGATCTCGATTTAGATCACATACTGGAACTTCACTGCTCCTCTCTGCATCATACAAAAATGGAAGTCAAATCAATCAAATCAAATAGCATCTTTCAAAAGAAACATACTACCTCACAAATATCTGAGCAAGTGGTAACATATTTTTCCTCGGTTGTACTCAGCTCCATGCAGGACTCCATCCTACCAAACCAGTATCCCATATTGGATCTCAAACTGAAGAAGCAACCCAAGGTGTTCTTCGTCTTAGTAGTGCTACCAATCCAAATCAACATAACCATGTACATTAGTCTTCTAATTCATATCATACTTGATTCCATACTCAACTGTACCCTTCAAGTACCTCACTGCATTATTTGCAACTAGGTGAGCATGTCTCGGATCCATCAGGAACTATCTTAGGTCATTCACAGCAAATCATGTGTCTGGTCTTTTTTTCATCATGCACATCAAATTATCTGATGATACATCAATGCATCAACCGTCTCTGATGAAGCATCACTCAATAGCTTTAGGATCGATGCCATAGGTGTGGCCATGGCCTTGTTGTCCATCACCCCAAACCTATTTAGGATCTCCACTGCATACTTTTATTGTCCAAGGGATATTCCATCCGCACTCTGCCACACCTCCATGCCCAGAATGTAGTGCATCATACCCAAGTCCTTCATCTCGAAATCGGCAGCAATTCTCCTTCTTGCAACTTTAAAGAGTTCCTCTTTTCCTGTCAGGAACAGGTCATCGACATATAACAAGAGCATCATTGGTCTTTTGCCTTCATCCTTGAAGTAAAGGATGGAATTCTCTTTACTCTTAGTAAATCCTATAGCCATCAGTAAGTTGTCCATCCTATCGTACCATGTCAAACCTTAGGATCTTATGCAGTCGCTCCATCTGAAGTGCAGCATCATTCTCCATTTGGATTTCATATTCTTTGTATTGAAATATTTTGTAATGGAGTGACAATAGCTTCCTCTGCTACTATTATTCTATGTATCCATCTAAGGTCACTGGATACCAAGATCCTCTATATTGAACTTTGCTGAAAAGTTCTTCTCGCACCCATACGTGAGCTTTCCATCCTCTATAGTATTTCCTCTTCAATGTTGTAGGAAAGGTTAATATCTTCATCACTCTAGGTGATATTCAAGCTCCTCATGTATGTGTTATCCCATGGTTTCCTTCTGAGCTCGCACCAGGCCTTCTTTAATTTTCACATATGCATATTCATGTCATGTGTCTCAACTCCCAGTGGCTGCAAATGTCTCTTTGTAGAATATGCCTTCTTTCGATGAGAAGCCTTGTGCTACGAATATTTCCTTGCATCCCACAATGTTTCCGTCTACTACATGCTGGATCTTGTAGATCCATATGGAAGACACTATGGAGTTCCCTTCAGGTCTTGATACCACATCCTAGACATTATTCTCCTTGAACTGGTACTCTTTGGCCATAGTCTCCTTCCCTTTCTTCTTGTGTACTTCTTCATAGCTATAAGGATATGCATTAATGATGTCGCTCATCAGTATCACATAAATAGAGTGTGTCTAAGTCCTCTTGAAGTCTCATCATACTATTCTTCATTTATATTCTTGTAAAGCTTTTTCTTTCTCTATGGAAGCTTCAGGTTCATCTTCATGTACGCTTATTGGAGTGAATCTTAAACTGTCGTCCCTTGTTCTTCAGAACAAGTCTCGCCCTTCTTTTCTTGTAGGCGATTGTACGTGATCTTTCCTACAAGTCAAATGCACGAGTTGTATGGTTAGAAACATTTCATAAGGCGTATTCATAATGGAAAATTATTATGCATAAAGATATAATCATGCACCTATTTTATCCAATACAATGTTCATCCATATCTCGTATACACAGAAACTTTCCATATGCCTTCCATCTCTACCATAACATTATTGATATTGTACATTAATCCCAATATGTCAGCAAAGATGTTTCATCCTAAATAAGCAGAAATGGAGTGTTTTATAGCACTATAGGTTACTTACCCATAACATCCATATTAGTAGTATATTGTTCATTAATGCAGACATTCTATCATGCATAATACATTTCACAACTAAACAATGTCATATAAACATCTAGAGATATACGAAAAGAAAATTCAAATACTTATCTTTATTTATTTCATGGATAGACTCCTTCTTAAGTCTTCAGCTTCATCATCTTCTTCATTCATAACATCATCATTTCTTATCCAAATGCTAAGATGGATAAGAGGTTCTTCAAGAATTGAGTCCTTCATATTCCTCATTGCTTGCATGGAAATTTGTGCCCTCCTAGAGCACATCTTCTGAGCTATGGATCGAAATTTTTGGAAGAGTAGATCTCTAGAAAAGTCAAACCCTAGTTTGACAACTACACCAGAAAACTGCTGGAAGTTGCAATGCTAAATCTTGCAAGTCAGATTTGAAGGGTGAAGACTTGAGATCTCCAGAAACCAAGCACACCAATCAACTCACCTCAGTCAAGCGCATCTCCTAGTAAGTTCAGTTTCTCATTCCATAGAATTTCAATTTTTTTAATTTCTGACAAGATGGTCCCAAGTACTAAGCTTGAGGACAAACTGGAAGGCATAGAGAATTTCTGAGCATGGAAATACAAGATTGGCCTCATTATCCAAGAGAATGATCTTGATAAGTATATCGAAGATGAAGCTGCGGAACCTGAAGAATCTGAAGCTAAGGAGAATCACAAGAAGGATATGATTAGGGCACAAAGGATTATTGGTGACTCTATCAAGGATCACTTGATCCCTCAAGTGTCATCCAAGAATACTCTAAAAGAAATGTATGATTCACTATCAAGAATGTATGAAGGAAGAAACATCAACATAAAGATGAATCTAAGAGCTCAACTGAAGAGCACCAAGATGAGTCATGGAGAATCCATCCAGGACTGTTTCACAAGGGTCTCCATATTCAAGGAACAACTAGAATCCATTAGAGACAAACTTGATGAATATGAGTTGGTTATGACTGCCCTCAATGGTCTCACTATACCTTGGGAGTCATTCATCCAGATGATGTGTGCCCGGAAGGAAAGATTGAAGTTTGATGTTGTATTGAAGAGGAGACTAGAGTGGCAAACATAGAATCTCTACTGAAGGAATATGATCAAGCCCTAGTCACTCAAACCAAAAGAAGAATAATTCAACCTAACTTCAAGAAGAGAAAAGACAAGGAGTCTCAACCACCCAGAAGAATCCAAAGAACAAGAGAAAGTCCTCCAAGTAAGGGCTACTCCAGATTTCAATGTTTTCATTGTGATAAGATAGGACACATTGCCATAAATTGTCCTATGAAGAGACAAGAATATAAGAATAGGATCAACAACAACAAAAGACATCATGCTCATCTAGATGAATATGAGGATGAAGAAGAAGAAGAGGCAGCACCTCCAAGAAAGAAAGCAAGATAAGAGGATGCAGAAGAGTATGTACTATTCTCTACACTCTCTAGATCTATAACACCTGGAGAGGACACTTGGCTTATTGATAGTGGTTCTTCAAAGCACATGACGGGACAAAATAAAAACCAATCAAGAATTCAAGAAAAGAACTCTCCTCAGAAATTATCTCTAGGATATGACTATCAATATCCGATCAAAGGAATTGGGGAAGCAAGCTACAAGCTTGATTCAGGAAATCCCCTGAAGATGAAAAAAGTATTGTATGTACCTGGTCTAAAGAAGAATCTACTTTCTATATCATATTTAGATAAGAAAGGATTCAGAGTTGCATTCATAGATGTCCAAGTACTCATGTGTCCCAAAGGAAAGAAAATTGAATATGCAGTTATTATCAGTGAAGAAGGAGGCCTGCATAAACTCAAGGGACATTCAGAAACAACCATTGTTCATGAGTCCATTGACCCTAGTGAACTATGGCATAGAAGGCTTGCCCAAATCAATTACAAGGAACTACCTCATGTGAACAAAGTGGTGATGGGACTACCAGACTTGAAGATCAAACATGAAGGCATTTGGAAGGGATGTGCGAAAGGGAAGAACATCAAAAATCCATTTCCGAAGAGTGAAACAAAAAAAAAGGTACATTGGAATTGATTCATTCAGATGTGTGTGGTCCAATGTCCTCCACATATTTAAGTGGATTTGAATATTATATTACATTTATTGATGACTATTGAAGAAAAAATTGGATATACTTATTGAAAGAAAAGAGTGAAGTGTTTGAGAAATTCAAGGAATTCAAAGCCTTGATAGAGAATATTTCAGACAAGAGAATCAAGACACTCCGATCAGACAATGGCAGAGAGTATACTTCAAAAGAGTTTGAATCCTTATGTAAATATGCCGGAATGAGGAGGGAACTAACCACTCCCTACAATCCTTAACAAAATGGTGTTGCAGAAAGAAAGAATAGTTCCATAATGGAGGTAGTCAAGACAATGATATATGATCAAGATCTTCCAATGCATCTATGGGCAGAAGCAGCAAGAACTGATGTCTACGTACATAATAGAATATCTTAGAGTTCTCTTGGATTGAATACTCCATAAGAGATGTTCACGGGAAAGAATTCTAAGGTAAGTCACCTCAAAATATTTGGTTGTCCAGTATATATTCATATACCAAAAGAGAAAATAACCAAGTTGGACCCTTCCTAAAAGAAGGGGATATTTGTTGGATACTGTGAAGTATCCAAGGCATTCATAATTTACATTCCTGGATTCCATCACATGGAAATCAATAGAGATGTAACATTCGATGAAGAAGCAGCTCTCATTAGCGGAAATTTCAATTTAAAATGGGCCTTCCAAAAATAATACAAATTCCATGTCATCATGTATTAGCCAATCAAAATTCTTTAAAATTCAAAAAGGGAGAACCTCTTAAACAATTTTTTAATATAAACTTGGGGATAGGTATCATAAAAAAAACTATGTTTTTGTTCGTATTTTTGACATATCTCCCTGTGTTTTTACTCAAATTTCAATCGAGAGAGCTCGTTGGATGTGGAATTAAATTCCGCATCCAACGAGCTCTCCGAGCCAAAATTTGAGTAAAAACACAGGGAGATATATAAAAAATACCAACAAAAAAGTAGTTTTTTCTTTTCTTCCTCCAAAATTAATAAATATTATTTTATTATTTTAAATATTATTTTATTAATTTTCCTTAGGAGGCCCATTTTGAGCTGAAATTTCCTCTAATGCAAGAGATCCAAAAAATCCCAACATGAATATGTGTATGAGGAAGATGTGCCACCCATAAATCTAGAGACTACATTCCTCCCTAAAGATGAAGCTCCTTAAGAACATCTTATGACAAAACCACAAGAACCTCCTACAATGGAGATATCACGAAAGAGAAATCCTTCTTGGGGAAGAGAAATTATACACGAAGCAGAAAGATATGGAGCTCCTAAAGGCTTCACAAGGGTAAGTAAGAACCCCAAGCCATTTTCCAACTATGTAGCTTTGATGTGTGATCTTTTGGATTAAGAACCTGCAAACTATGAAGAAACTGTACAGAAGAAAGAATGGGTAGAAGTAATGACTGAAGAATATCAGTCAATAATGAAGAACGATGTGTGGGATATAGTTCCCAAACCAAAAGGCAAGATTGTAGTATCCTCCAAGTGCATCTACAAGATAAAACATACAGCTGACGAAAGTATAGAGAAGTACAAGGCTATATTTGTGGCTAGAGGTTTCTCTCAGAAAGAGGGAATTGATTACGAAGAAACATTTGCACTAGTAGAAAGGTATACTTCGATTAGAGCCATCATGGCACTTGCATCCATGATGAAGTGGGACTTACACCAAATGGCACTAGATGGATGTGAAAACAACCTTCCTAAATGGTGTGATTGAAGAAGAAGTATACATAGAATAGCCACAAGGATTTGAGACTGAAGACAGAAAAAATCATGTATGCAAATTGAAGAAGGCACTGTATGGCCTGAAGCAAGCTCCCAGAGCTTGATACAGGAGGATAGATAGTTTGTTGATGATCATGGGCTCTGCCAAGAGTAAAGCCAATCCTAACCTTTACTTGAAGGTTATAGAAGATGAAATTGTCATACTATTATTGTATGTGGATGATCTGTTTCTGATAGGGAATGAGAAAAAAATGGTAGAATGCAAGAAGAAGCTCGTTGAGGAATTTGAGATGAAAGACCTTGGTATAATGCATTATTTCCTAGGTCTGGAAGTATGGAAAAACTCATAAGGAATCTTTCTCAATCAGGGAAAGTATGCAGTGGAAGTTTTGAAAAGATTTTATATGTTGGAATGTAAAGCCATGGCCACACCCATGGATTCTAATCTAAAGTTGTTAGTTGATGACTCGTCAGAGTTAGTGGATGCGACTCAATACAGATAGATTATTGGGTCGTTGATGTATCTAACCAATACTAGAGAAGAAATTTGTTTTGATGTGAACACATTGAGTCAGTATCTAGTTCAACCTAGATGAGTTCACCTGATAGGTGCAAAACATGTGATGAGATATCTGAAAGGGACTATAGAATTTGGTCTATACTATGATGGAAACCATGATTACAGACTGTATGGCTATACATATGCATATTGGGCTAGAAGTGTCTCAGATAGGAAAAGTACATCAGGTGGATGCTTTTGTCTAGGGTCTGCTATGATTTCATGGTTTAGCAAGAAACAGTCCAGTATTGCTGTTAACACGGCTGAAACAGAATACATAGCAGCTTTCTCTGCTAGTTGTGAATCCTTATGGCTTCGAAAGATGAGGTCAGGTCTCTTTTACCTAGAGATCAATACTACTGAGATTCTATGTGATAACCAAAGTTGTATAAAGATCCTAGCGAACCCAGTGTTCCATGATAGATCGAAGCACATAGAAATATGGTATTTCTACATATGAGATATGATACATAAGGGAGCCATAAAGCTCCAGTATGTGAGTATTGATGAGCAAGTTGCTGATGTGTTGACGAAGCCTCTCTCTCAGGTAAAGTTCGAATACTTTCGAGGCAAGCTTGTTGTTGTTTGGAAATACCTTCCTTGAAAGGGGGAGCAGTGATGTTGCAGTGTTCGGAAATACCTTCCTCCATGGTTTATATCCTCCAGTGGGTAGCATGATATCCCTTGTACTTTCAAAACAAAATTGGAATGCATGCATGACATATTACATAAAAACAAATTGTGGATAACAAAGACCATATCATATTGAGCATAAATTTTAAAGGGATGTGATGACATTGCACAAGTCCAAAGTTATGATTGTTCCTAAAAATTTCATAGAGCTTGAAATTTTGAAACAATTTGATAGATTATTGCACCAAGATAAATCTTCATCAAAGAATACACATCGTATGCAAAATAAGTTTTAGAACTATGTGATTGAATATCGCATAGGTTGCAAAATTTGTAATCAATCATGGAATTTAAAGTTTGAGTGAGAACAACAATAGAAGGTTAAACCCAGATAAAAAACAATCACCATAGGGATTAGATAGTAAACTTCATGGTTGAACCTCTTATTGTCAAGTCTCATTGTCGAAGCCAAAATCCATGGGTTCTAACAATTGGAAAAGAGCATGGTCATCATCAACACTCAAGCAAACAAAATGGGATATAGTGATATTGCTACACCAATGACACTTGTCCAAAAGGTAAGATTTCCCTTGCCAAAACCCTAAGGTTATATTTTTATAAAATTAATGTTCTTGAGCTAGGTATCCCAATATATATTGTTATTCTAGGTTTACAATCAATAATATGAGGCCATTTACCATTTCTTGGATTGAGCTCAAGACAACAATCATCAATTGACACAGAGTACGTGGTTATTTGAGATTTGTTCATCTTTGACAAGAAAATAGGATGAGCGTTTCGACAAGCACATGAGAAATTTAACCTTCCCAGGACCAACAAGAGATTGAGCATAAATTTGTTCCCTTTCATTTGTCTAGATACATTTAATGTTTCATCTAGCTCATTTGGTACCTTCTCATACCAATCCCCCCTGAACATCATTCATCAAATATTCAAATACACTGCAATTCTCTTTCTTGTGAGGTTCTTGACAAACCCTACACCAAGCATATGGAGGGTTGCTAGCATCAAAATTGTTTACTTAAAATGAATCCATAGATTCTGATCTCCACCTCGTTTATCTAGTAGAAAATGCCTTCTTTGTTGTTTCCTACTAGGTTGGAAAGGAGAGATGAACAAGTTGGATCCTTGTTGGTTTCTTTCCATTTTGATCACTTTGTTGCTCAAAGTTTGCATAACACCTGCAAACTTGTCAAATTATTTAATCAAGTGGCCCAACCTATCATCCTAAAGTTTTGATAACTCTGAGTCCATCACACCTTTTCCATATAATATGGTGATCATATACACTTATGAGCCTCTTTCTTCCCAACTGCATTGATATTCCTTTCAAGCTTGAGGTCTTAATCTTGTGCACCAACAAGATTTTGTGGATCTTTCCCTCAGCAAAAAAACCAAAATATGACATGAAAGCATTCATGTAGAATACCAGAATGGTGCCATTACTTGGACATATTGGTTGGGGGACCCATCCCAAGATCCTTGAGAATCTAGAATTGAATTCCTGCATAGTCTTGTTTTTCTCTTGTTTGTATACCAATTAGCTAAGCCAACAAGAAGTAGTTTTCAACCCTTTCACCACACATTTTCGTAAAGACTTTCTTGAAATTTGACCAAGCTTAATACTACTTGCAACAAGATCATTGTACCAATAATGAGCCTTTCACTCTAATGTCTACATGAAAACATTCATCAACACATCTTCATGCTCCACCTCAAAATATTCCATAACTTCTAAGAACTATGTTTGATGGTCTTCAACTTACACAACACTGTTAGCCTAATATTTGGGAAACATCTTTCTATACCCAACAAGAAGATCATGTGGTTTCCCCAGAATGGCTGAGAAATCCAATGGGGTGTATGTGGTGGCAATCCATCTTGCAACCATCTGATTGGTATTTGGAATTTTGATCAGAACTACAACGGTAACAATACTAATAACAAAAAAAACAAAAGTAGAAGAATAAGGAGAAAATGAAACTATCAAATACTGGGTAACTATACTAGACGAAGTAGAGTGAACAAGACTCCCTGCTAAAGGGTTTGGAAAAATAATGTCACCCCTACTTTGATAGAAAAAAATTTCTAGGTGCTCCAACATGGGTAACAAAACCTTAGTCAAGTGTATATGCGTGCACCTCTTCAGGTCGTCTAATATGGTAACTTGAAATTGATGGATTCATTAGGCAAGATTAGAAAAGTTTAACATGATAAATTCAATCTCACCTGATGTCATAGCCTAATGCACATATATGCAAGGATTTGAAGAAGTACCTGGAAGTGGCGCGAAAATGTTTACAATCGAACCTACACTACTAATATCAATGGACTACGATCTATTCTTTTTCATCGATGGATGAGGATGAGAAAAGTGTATT
>LPNX010695803.1:336529-350486 GCA_001517045.1 Pseudotsuga menziesii
AGTTGATACATGGATAACATGAAGAATGTTGGTGATAACATGTAGCTAGGTATGGATAACTCATATTTGTTTTTTTTTAAATTGTCTATTTTGAATTTCGAATGACTACCATAGAATCAATCTGCACAATACACTTGTTTCATCCTAGTCCATATATAAAAAAATATAGGGAGTAAGCCACCCAAAATTCTAAGATATTAACACTATAGACATAAATATCTTCTTTTTTTTTTTTTTTTTTTTTTGCCACTCTACTCCTTTGAGCTTTTACAAAATTTACTTTAAAAATTAGGAGGACCTTTTGTATCTTCTATATAAACTTATATATTGCGGTCAGTCGATAAAAGTTGATCGACATATCGATATTGATGTTTAACAACATTTCAATTAATTGGTTAGTTTGCAATTTTATAGACCCCTTGGTTAGGAAACAGAGATATTATTTCTTGGAGAAATGCATGTGGGTGCGGCGATAATTATTGCATATAAAGGATACCAAGACTTAATTGAATTTTCTTGAATGCATGTCCTTCAATTATTACTACTTTGGGAAATGAAGCTGCTGGTTGAAAGTGACCTTTTTCATGAAAGCCTTAATGTATTAACGAAAGTCTAAAAGTGACTTTTCTCTTGGTGCTTGTGGCCAACAGCCTTGTGTAATGTGGGCCATTCTCTTTATTCTTTGTTATTTCTCACTTATCTTTCATGCTAACGGAATTCTGCATGTGGAAGGATCAAATCCCACTGCTTGGGCTTCTTTCCAACTAGCCTGCGAAGCATATATTTCCCAAAATCCTATTTACAACTTTCGTTTGAAGCAGGTGTGTTGGTGATAACTGGTGAAGTAGACACCATAGTAAAGCGGTTCATAGTAAAAGGTACTTGTAAGTGCGTGTGGTACCCATGGAGCAATATAATCTAAGAAGCGCTTGTTGTGGTCTGTGTTGTTGCGTTGTAATAATGATTCACTTATCTTTCATGCTAACAGTTAGATATATAACTTTTTGGGTTTAGCCATAGGGGCGGTGAAAAGATAATAAGGAAGCCCCATAAACCATTTATTACTTGAGAATATCCCCTATCAACTCCGATAAAATTTTATAAATTCCTTAAAAAAATTAATAAAGAACTTTAAAATTAATAAAATTTTAAAAAATAATTACACTATAAATACATTTAACCTAACCCTAATCGACACAATAAAACTTCCCGACTACTCAACCATATATATACTACATTTCTAATGATCACCTACTCTTCTTTGACATATCGTCTTAACGATGAGTCCTGTTTTGGACTCGAAACGTCGATGAAAATCATGAGATCTGTGGATATTTTGAATTGCATTGCTGATAATCACCGCATAAACCTAGCAACAGAGAATAAGAAAAGGACTTACTCTTTGAAAAGATATAGCCTTTGGATAATATTATAGACAATATTTACATAATGCACCAGTTATTCTGATAACGGGACTGGAAGACACAATAGGTATTTACGCTTTCCAAACGCCTAGAAACAATGCCTTGTTTCTTTATGTTCTTACCCACCAATACACATTTTTCTTTCATTGACCAATACACAGATCTCACACGAGTGGAGAACAAAATTGAAAGCGGGTTTCTATTTTCAAGAACAAAAATTGAAAGTGGGTTACTTTCATTCCAGAACCAAGAAAATGTTGTATTGCAGGTCCTATATCCATTCGGTCATGTCTCTCGATTGGTACAGAGTGAAAGGGAACGGTCCAGATGCTTTATTCTCCCTGCGAAACAATTTATGCATGGGATCCTACAAGGTGGCCATTAACGATAGTGATGTCCATGGTCTATAGGAGGAATAATCCATCAAAAGGGATTACATCATTTACAGTTCTTACATTTCCCTCGGCAGTTACCAGGTATGCATTTATTTTATTTTTATTTTCATAATGCTAGAATTCGCAGATCCTTATTTTCTTTACAATTCAAAGATATTTAATTGTCTTTTTATGCTTTTGTGATTTTATTGACCCTAATATGCACCGGATCTGATGTTTTATGTGCATGTGAAGGTCGTTATCACCGAGATAAATGACTCGACACCAACGCCTCTGCAAGCCATGAAGCTTTTGGTGACTTACTTGGATCGACCTGAATACAATGTTTTATTCGCTTATCTTTGAAAAAACCTAAATATATATGAACATTTCTATGTGCTCCTTAATCCAATTACCATTAGGAAGATAGGGAAACGCTTAAGAACAAATTGTGTTAAACTAGTAGTATGAGAAATCACTTGACACTGAGAAAAAATTGGCATTAAATCTTGAAAAATGTGGTCTATCTTTCAATGAAATTTTCAGGTTGAGAAAGTTTAATTAAGTTTTGGATAACTCAGCAAATGTTAACCCTTAAACCTTTGTAAATATAGTCTGTGTTACCGAATCCACCATTTTTTTACTTTATTATAATTATTATGTTATTTGCCTGACTGAATGATGTCTGAGGCCAGATTTTTCCCTTCATCATGATGGTTTCCTCTTTGACGGCCAGTATAGTGCATTTTCCCTTTGTGAGGGTTTAAGATCTTTTCTCTCTTCTTGTGTGCTTCCTGCACACACCTCAACTTGGGAATTCGAGTGTGTTCGGTGGGCTCAATATGGCTCCTTTATGGTATTTACTTGTTGCCTTAATTCTGCCTACGAACACGCAGAAAAACATGCTTTAATTTTTTTTTACTATCGGGCATAGTTTATAATGACCTTTTCCTTTCATAATGGCTTCTGAGGCCGAATTTAAAGGATTATAGAGGATTATAGGTAGAATGAGAGGGGTTGTTAAAGGGTTAGAGGTAGATACATAAGGGGCTATTAGGATATTGGGGGTAAGTGGAGCAGGGGAGAAAGAGTGTGAGATATGGGGTTAGTAAGGGTTAGGGAGAGAGAGAGAGAGAGAGGAGTGGCGTTAGTGGTAGAGGGAGGCATAGGGATGTGTGTGTGTGTCTGTGTGTGAAAGAGACAGGGGGACGGGGGGTTAGGGGTTTTGCGAGGAACTTAGGGTGATTAGACCTTAGGGTGTGTGTGCATAGTTTATAATGACCTTTTCCTTTCATATTGGCTTCTAAGGCTGGATTTGGATCCTGCGAATTTGCCTTTATTTGTCTCAGCTTGTAGGGATTCGTGGATCCACAAATCCGATATGTATCTGGATTGGATCCACTTTGGATCCATCATGGAAACATATCCCATGCGAAAGGAAATGTATCCTGATCTCATAAAACAGATCCTGTGAAAAATAATAAAAAAATGAACTTTTCAAACTCTAGTGTCACAGAGATTATTTTGTTGCAGGTTAGGTAGTAGTGGAAAAAAGCACCTCCTTTCTAGTTTCCAAGCACATGCTCCATTTCTCAAAGTTTTGGATATATTACAGCTACAACTGTAACATGTTGGACTTCATTACGATTTACTAAAATCTTCTTATATGTTTGTATACTATTGCATTCAAGAACTTATCAAGTTCCAGGTTAGAGAGTTCCTTCTGTTCTTTCGATGCAAAAATGATGATATATTATACTCATGATGGTTCTGAATATATATCTTGCAAAAATAATGATATATTAAACCTATACATGAAAGCAAAAATAAAATTACAACACTTCCAGGTCTCCCCAAGTCTGAGCATAAAAAAAGCTATGAAAAGGCATAATTTTCAGGCCTGGAAGCATTCCGAGCATCCTAATTTCTTGTAGCAGTAAATATGGGTGTATTACGCATAGAAACAACACTAAGAAGCATTATTTAAAAATATGGGCACATTTTGGGCAGCTTGTGTAGTGATCCCCTGAAGTGGAAGCCCTAAATCAAATTTTGTGTGTTAAAAAGGTATCAAATTACTAAGTGATCCATCCTCTCTAGTAGAAAAGCCAGTAAACAACTGCAAGTAAATGCACCTAGAAATCTAATACATGATTCCCACTCTACTACATGAAACTTTGGTGCATGAACCTGGCATCCTTCAATCTTGACTACCACTAAATTTTAAATTAGTGAAGCTGTAAGGACTGGAGTAGTTCAGCTGTGATGATGGAGTTGATTGAGGAGCATTTTAATAAAAGGTTTTGTTTCATTGCTTCAAAATTTAGACATCTCTTTAGAATCATACCTAGATTATAAGATCATAATAGACAATCACATTGTAACAAGTTAATAATAAGGAAATCTAAGGTATTTCTAGCTCAGTTTTGGCCATACTCCTGTTTGCATGAATAGTAGTAGTGGAAATTCTATATTTAAATGCAAAAGTTGTGCCCTATATTTAGAAATCAATATATTACTCGGGGATTTTAGAAGAAGAATTCTAGGAGGTACTGGAGATAGTTTTACCAGAAATAAACAATGGCATTGCGATATGCTTAAATTTCTGCAAGAGAATTTCTTAAACAAGAGTGTGAGAGTGTATATGATATTTAGTTTCTTTGATATTTTATTATTGTTCTATATAACGACATTACAAAGGAACGAAATCCAATATTTAAACAAACTGGGGAAACTTTAGTGGCCTAAACTAGGATCAAATTAACAAAAAGTATGCTTAAATTAAGAAAACCCAAAAATGTTTCCCATAAGAGCTTGAATTGCCAGTTTCTTTAGAAATACTATAGGAAGTCGATAGTGTTGTTCAGGATTAAGCACCCTTGTAACCTAGGGTCTGGGGTTACCAGCTTACTACTAACCTTGCAGACAATCATCTTTACCAGATAAAAGAAACGGAATAGGAAGAAAGTCTTGACTTACCCGATTACCGACGATTGTCAATCCAAGCTTGATATTCTCCTGCTCCTCTTCTCTCCAAAGCTTCTAGGGATGCACCTCTTTCACCTGTAAAGAGCAAATTATTCAAGTAATACCTCATGCATGTATATAAAATAGGTTATATAAACAATATATCATATATATAATCAAATACATTCATTAACCACAATACATGAAATAGACTCAACACAATGTTGGAAGAAGAATTCTCTTTATTAACAATCAGTGAATGAGATAAGAGTACAACCCAACTTCTGAGACAAGGACTCCTATGCAACCAAAGGACTCTGAGTTCTGCGGCTCCAAGACTTCTGAAGATATACCACCAGCATAAATTTTCTCTCCAATGTTGATTTTATTAATACCCTCCCCAAGGCCTCTATTTATACTTTGGGAAATAGAGTGATTTCGAAGGTTGGGGTGGTTGAAACAGTTGGGATAGTTAAGGATTAGGGCCCAAATAATTTCAATTAATCATGTTTTATATTTTTTAACGTCAAACTAAGGTGTACGTGACTATTTATATAGGAAACATGCATATGACACGTGAGTTGCTCAAAGGAAACCCTCGTTCGCTAATGTACGCGGGTTGCAATGTAGATAGTCGCGTACAGTACGTGAGTTGCAATGAAGATAGTCACGTATGCAAATCAACACTTAGAAAAATTATATAGCAAGTTGGTTTAAGGGTAAATGCATCCCAAGTCATGCCCACCTATAGTGTTTTCGCAAAATTCAATCCTAATATGTCCTTTTGTGTACCAACATAAAGAATGTCGGCACTCAGATGGAGAAGTGTCATTTGGGTTGATAATAGATGCCCCCTAATGTGTGAGTTCAGAGGGAAACAATGGCTGAAATACATTATAATAATTTTCTTGGAGAACTCAGAGGGCCAGTGGAGAAGAGGAAGTACCTGAAACAAATACATAGTAATGTCATATACAAAGTCATATCTGAGGATGCCATGTTCAATATACTAGAACACTAGCTCCTTTACAATATTTCAGTACATCATATGATATGAACTCAAGACCATGTATATTACAAAGGTGGATCAAAGACACAATATACAATAATGATGAATCTTCAAAGATCTGGAAACTGTGTAAGTGAACAAATCATAATCTTGCACAACTTAGGCCATATATATGAAACTAAGGTCTTCGTCAAAAATCCAAAAGAACTAGCACAATCCAGGCTATGTTAATAGATGTTGTTGAAGTCAAACATCGATAGGATTCAACAGATTGTCAACCAATAGGTGATAATTGACAAATGAAGAAAAGGAATTCACCAATAATGAAAGTTAATCCTAAGGTACTATCGTCAAAAACTCTAGGTCTTCATTGTCAGGAATTGTTGATGAGAAACCATAACGTGATGAGGAAGGAAATAGATCCTCCAATGGATCATGAGAGTGTTATGGAGATAAATTCCTATGGCTTGGGGTACCACAACAAACAGCTTGACTCCAAAAATCAATCCTTTCCAATATGCAATAGAAATTAAATATCTAACACTAAAGGATCAGACCTCGTACCTTATTCTGGACGGTTGAAGTAGATCCCCGTTGAGCTTTCCAACTTCATCTTGAATTGATAGATTACTTCCTCAATAGCAAGTAAACAATACACAATGGTGTTAGATCTATTCTAGCATATATAATCAACAATGTATAAGCATTTGAAAACATCCATGGATAAAATATTCATTCAAACATACATTATTGGACAGGAAAAGATATTTCTATTAATATAAAATCAAAGATTACAATGGATACAACCTCTGTCGGCACATCTACGAATCGGAGAAACTGAATCCCCCACTTGGGCCTCCACCACCTCAATCCTCCATCTCTCAATAGCAAGCTCACAAGAAAAATGCAAGCTTGGGAAGAACACAAAAGTGCTCCAAGGTTCAAAGGGATGCAGACTCAAGCACAAGTTCCGGCAACAATGGAATATAGTTTCTTTTCTCTCAATTATCTCATATGCCTTCAATGTACCATAGAGTTCCTTATATAGTTTTTCAAAGGGGTAATGAAAGGTTGAATTCGAGGGATCTCAAGGCATAGGGAAGGCCAGGAGTCAAGTGAGTTGGATCCATGTCAAGGAAAAATCCAAAATTATTTGGATTATGCACACATCCCGATGTACACAGTTTTAGGGGTCAAACCCATGTATACACGTGATTAGGGGTTTAAAAGTCGCGTGTATCATTTTTCACATGTTTTTAGGGATGGTCAAGGAAACATCAAAGAACAAAAAATGGTCCAAGCATTCTAAGGAGTCTGCAGAGGGACAGGGGGAAGGCCATACAAGTGTGATTCACCTGGAGTGGTAGA
Organism: Pseudotsuga menziesii; assembly: GCA_001517045.1. NCBI lineage: Eukaryota > Viridiplantae > Streptophyta > Pinopsida > Pinales > Pinaceae > Pseudotsuga > Pseudotsuga menziesii. The sequence continues at coordinate 343,672 of LPNX010695803.1, forward strand.
ATCAGCTATAATAGATGGCTCCTAATGTGTGAGGTCAGAGGGGTCATACAATGGCCGAAATACATTATAAGTCCATCCCGGAAGTGGAGTGATGAAGAATCCCAAATCGAAGACTAGCCACCCAATCAGCATAGTACAATGATACAACTCTGCACATAACTGCAAATAGCAGTCCCGGATACATAAGAGTACAATGGCCATGAATAGGCATGATACAAGATATCACATAAGTGGTCATCACCACATACAATATACATAGATCAGAATCTCCGTGATGAAGATATACAAAGGCTCATGATCACCACAATGGCTTAAGATATACAATGGATCAAGATCTCCATAACAGCTAGAAATGTCTGACATATACTGGAATCAAGTCACGAGAGCTGAAATCTCATGAACACTGGCACAATCAAGGAGGTAGCATATAATAGATTCCAACAATTTGGAAGGTCTTCTACACAAACCGCTATGAGTACATGTCCTACTATGTGAATAGAGGTGTCGAGGTCAAACATAGTAGTCCATAGTCTGATTACTGGTCATTAATGTATATTGTTAACAGATGCGAGATCACCCACCGATAATGAAAATGGGAATCAAGGTACTAGAGTGCAAACTAACAAGTGTGAATAAATGTGTTGAGGTCAAACACTTGAAAGGATCCATCGATAAGGGGACATTGATGTATTCCCAAAGACTATCGATGGTGAGAGAACCTGCCACTGATGACTGCAAGTCTCAAGGCACTCAAAATGACTCTAGATTCCAATCCCAGAATAAATGATCTGAAGTCGATGGGATGAAATCCGCTAGAAGGAGGGCATTAAGGCATCCCCCATCATCCAACACGAGGTACTCAGTAAAGTCGTATAATGTGGAAGGACTCGATCATAAGGTGCATGAACCAGTAATTGTACCAGGAATGGCCGACATGCAAAGTCAAGATAATTGAGGAATGGATGACTCGGGTTTCAATTTCCTTCTAACAAGAGCATAACAGCATATGGTGACTGAATAAAGGCATCATAGACTCGATATACATACTGGGACATCTCTGCGACATAGGAGGCATCGACAGAGGCTCCATGGGGATTGGAAGCTTAACCAGTTGGTGGAGATAAACTCAGATAAACGAGTATAGCTCCTAAATTCAAACTATAAACCCAACCAATGGATGTGATATACAGTGCTCTGTTCGAAGGCGACATGACTCAACAACTACCAAAGATAACATCTTTCCTGCTCCGACTTTTTGGTTTTTTGATTTTTTTGGAATTTTTCAAATATTTAAAAAGCTTGAAAAAGAATAAAACTACTTTATAGTTACAGACTAGGAGGAGACGAGTGTCATAGGGGAAAACAAACTAGTTCCAAGTAGTGGAACATACCTATGCTCAATGCAAGTACACATGTGTAGGATATCGACACTCGAGGGAAAATCCCCTCCCAGTAAAAAGGGAATCAAGCTGCAAAGGATATAAAATATGGCTCTGCATGGCTAGACATGAGACAAGCTCGGGATATATGGCTGAAACTCAATGTCAGGGAAGCTGACATAAATCTCAATAAGGAAGGCAAAGCTCATGATAATGCAATTACAACTTGACATATGGGAGTCCTGAGGGAAATAAGCCATCAAAAGATCAAGAGGAGAATGAGGCTCTTGCGAAATGTCATGGCAGTACTATACAATGGACTCCCACACCCTAAAGGACAAAACATTAGCATGGGCACCAAATGCAAATAAGGCGCTAACTAGGGTACCCATGTAAGGTCAAGCTCTACCACTCATACCATGCCACTTCTAAAATAGCAAGAAGGTTCCATGACATAATAGAGTGGGTTCGTACCTAAGGTTATGATGAAATGGTCATAAGGTCATGCAAAATGCAAACGGTGATGAAACCTAACCTATATGCTAGTTTAGATATGATACCTGAGATCGGCATGAACGGACCAATCCAATGGCTGAAACGACACTCAAAAAGGTCTCCTACATCATGAATTAGGTCAAAAATGGTCCAAAATGATTAGAAATTGTCGAAACTATAGGAAAGGTGGTAAAAATTTTCAAATATTTGAAAATTTTCTATAAATAGTAAAAAATTCAAAACATTATAAAACATTTGAATTTTTTACCCAATAGAGCTCAGATTTTCAACAGCGAATTCTAGGAGATCCAGCTGGGGGAATCCACTAGCGTTTCTTCCAGGTACTTACCCATGCTCTTCTCTTCCATTTTGATGCAATTTTTATCAAATTCCATGGTCATTTGAGGTTTCTAGGCCAAATTGAAAAAGGCGCTGCGCCCCACGCGGAAATCAAAGGTTTTTCCATGTATAGAGCTGGATATACGTGGAAAATGCCCTCACAGTCGCGTACATACATGGTTGTTTGGCAAACAGTCGCGTATGCAGCTACGCATGAGGTTTTTCAAGTAATCTAATGGGAAAACTTGCAATTTTTTGTGCAGGATCGTCCTAGAATGGAGAGAGCATGAAAATGGTGAGGTAGAGGATTCAGTAAGGGCTGATCTAATGGCTCAACAAGATCTACGTGCATGTGGACTCTATAAGTTTTGGTGTCTTGGTGGCTTGAGGGCCAAACCAAGACTATTGCATATGCTGGTGGATTACTGGGATCCAGACTCTGAGTCCTTCTAGATAGATGGGATGTCCCTCACGATAGAGGTAGAGGACATATACTTTATTACTAGACTTTCCTAATGGGGGGGAGTAGTGAAGCTTCGTTGTCGTGGTGGGATCGGAGGTGGCCTGACTATCAATGAGTACATTGCGGTGTACTGCTATCTAGACACAGAGAAGGTGGGGAGTTAGTTCCGAACCAACTCTATATAGGTGCTGGGCCTAAAGGCCATACTATTGGCATTGGGAAGGATAGAAGTCTTGGCTTCACTCCACCAGGACTCATGGCCTCTGATGTTCTATCTAGTGGAGTGCATGAGACCCATGGTCTATGAGTGGAGCACTACACTACTGAGCAACATGAAACATCAGCTCAGTGAGTGTAAGGTGGGTAGAGTGCGGAACTTCAGGTTCAGTAGCATATTGACCACACTTTTCTTCTAGCATGTTCCAGGATTGATCCCCAGAGTTGACGTTCCTCTTCATAGGGTTTGAGATCTTTCCCAACAGCATTAGGCAAACGCGATGCGTAGACTAGGGGGAGGTAGGGTGTCCAACCCCTATCTAGCTGAGTTCTTTTCATGGTGGCGATGATAGATAGTTTCCATCGATGACTACCCCTATGCGGGGATTGATGTCCAGGGGGACCCGGACATGCCGCTACCACCAGGATCGGCATATCGTGACATAAGTAACGAATCTCGACCCTCTCTTTTAATTTTTGAGTTATTTAATTTTTTGTGTTTTCTGATTATATGTAATCAAAAGACATATTTTTGTGTGACAATACATAGTGATATCTACCATTTGTATGTAGATGTGGGACCACGGCGGCCTGAAGGCTTCCCTCGTCACAGACGGAGGGGAAGAGGATATGATATCATGGGTGTGGATGCGGAGCGGATGCTCCAGAGAATTCATACCAATTTTGTGAGGCTGACACATAGGGTTCCCATCGCACAAGTCGAGGACTTTCTTGAGGCTATGCAGCGCCAGGTGGTGGGTGTACCACGAGCATGGGTGCGATTATTCCGACGGCTAGCTAGATCCGTAGTGACCTTCCATGATCACAACCCCCCTCCTCCTCCACGGGCTTAGATACTTGGGAGTTATACATTTTGTATTACTGTGTATTATATTTTGGTGGCTCGAGAGCCCCATTTTTGTATCATGACACTATGTATTACCACATTTTGGATGTTATATAAATTTTTTTATGGTGATCGATTTATTTATTTACATGTGTAAAAATTTGTGTTTGTGATGAATTTATTTTGTATGAAACAAATGCCAATCTAACACGTAGTTAGCATATGAGTCAGCAACTTGAATATTAATTCTTGGAATATGTATGTATGTTATATTGTCAAATTTCCATTCTAATAATCTCACACATAAGAATCTTCTTAATAACGTCGGATCTATAACATGGTACAAACCATTAAGTTGTGACACTACTAACTCTAAATCAAGATGTACCTCAAGAGAGAGAATTCCATGTGAAATGGCATCTCGTAGAAGCTCAATAACGGCACTATACTCAGCAACATTGTTGGAAGATGGCTGCAAACATACACCTCCTAAAGAAAGTACCTGACCCATAGGAGTATAAATCACCCAAGCAGCAGAGGCTGAGTGTTGAGTGTGACAGCTCGCACCATCCGTGAATCCTATGTAGGTGGAATATTCCATTGACATCTTCCAAAAGAAACAGAATCTAATCACAAACCCGATCACGATAAGAAAAATTCCTAACTATGCAAAACTATACAATAATATACAATAACCAGCCTTGGTTAAGAATCATGCATAGTATTTCTTGAGATAGGACCAAGTCTCCCTCACTAAACCTCCTTGGACAGATAGACTTATTGTATTGGACCTTTACGCGATGCTTATATACTTCGAGAGCCACTAAGGCATCTCAACGCTGCTCATCAAGTTTCTCAAGGTGGACCAAACACTCCTCCAATGGTGAAGTGTCTGGTAAGAGTTCTATGGCTAGCTTCAAAGAAGGAATCTTGTATTCAAACGGAAATATCGACTCCAATCCATGTACAAGTTGATATGGAGAAAAACCCATGGTAGTCTTAACGGCGGTTCTATATTCCCACAAAGCAAGATATAACATGATGTGCCAATTATTCTTGCTCTGTGCGATGGTTTGTTGGACAATGGATTTGAGTGATTTATTCACTACTTCTACCTGTCCATTCGCTTGAGGGTAGTAAGAGGAGGAATGCTCTTGATTGTACCCTAACTTTGATGCCAACTCTTCCATCATACGATTCTGAAAGTGCGAGCCATAGTCAGTGACAAGCTCTTTTGGAATTCTGAACCGAGTAATAATCTGGTTGAATACGAAGTGCGTGGCTGTCTCACTGTCGGATTTAACTGTAGGCATAGCCTTAACCCATTTTGTGAAGTAATCAACAACCACTATGATATGATGATGCCCTCCAGTTGAAGCTGGGTTACAATCCATAAAAACAAGTCCCCACTTACTGAAGGGACTGGTGGTGATGATGGGATGTAATGGGGCAGGTTTCAAGCACATATTACATGCGAAAACCTAGCAAGGGTGGCACCTCTTGATGACATCTACACAATCCTTAAAGATCGATGGCCAGAAATAACCCTCTCTTATTATTTTTTGGGCTGTAGAAAGCCCAGATAAATGGCCACAACACGCCCCTCCATGGCAATCATTCAACATTACCTCAGCCTCTTCATGAGTTAAACAACGTCGTAAAATGGAATCTACCCCACGGTGGTACGAAGTGTTATCCACTATGAGGTAATTCTTAGAGACGTAATGTAATCATCACCATTCACCTCGTGAGAGGTGAGTAGGGGCCTTCAATGTTTGTAAATATATAATGATATCCCCATACCATGGGTCTAAAGTTGAGATTAAGAAGATGTGTTCATCGGCAAACGTATCTTCACAAACCAACTCCTTGGCCTCACTTGGGAAATCCGATATAAGCTCTGCAAAAATTAACGACTTCTTCGATTTTGCAGAAACAAATTCGAGATCGAATTCTTGCAGGATGACAATCCATTTATTATATTTTCCCCCAATAATCCTTCGAGCGAGGACGAATTGAAACAGATTGACATGGGATACAACCAAGGTTTGGCAAAGGAGAATATAATGTTTCAACTGTTGAACCGCATGTACGGTAGCTAAAGCAAGCTTCTCAACATGAGAATAACGAATCTTTGCATCAATACACTAGTGGAAAATGAGAGATTAGTGACTCGGAGACCAAAAATTTTGGTCACCATAGTTTTTTCAAGGGATAAATGACCAAAATTGATAAATTTAAGTGAGATAACTAAAAATGACGAAGATAAATGAGCACTTTTGGTCACGTGATAAAAACCAACTAAAAACAACCAAGATAAATGACCAAATTTGGTCACGGGATATGTAGACTAAACATGATCACATAACAATTGGTCATTTATTTGGTCATTTTTAGTTGTCACTCCGGCAATGTAAAAAATTACAAATTTGATAATGAATTTGTACATTTTACTAAATTCTTCACAAAGTGACCAAGCTTATCAAACGATGTCTGAATATTGTATTTTCCTAATCCAATTTCTGCATCTTCTGTACCCCTTCCATGTGATTTACGACAAGCCCTTGCTTCGGTCTATCTCCAACACATTCTAGCATAGGTAAACATGCCTTCTTGAACCTTTCTTTTATCATAACCACGATATTTGCCAATGCAGTTTCCTCCTTCAAAATCTCTCTCGTAGAAATGGACAATCAGATTCGGTAATCCAACGCATGGAATGGATGAGAATGACATTGTGGTTGGATTGAATTCCAATAACCATGGCCTCATAAAAAGACCTATGTTTCCCTAGAATGACTACTACATATGGCTCAAAATCCCCGCGATAGTTTGCCACGAATAAGTGAAAATCAATTTTTTTGTGGAAAAACAGTTTAAAATTTTGGAAAAAATGAAAATGTCCTCGATGATCGTCGCTATAGCGATGCATAGTCCATAATGTTGCCATCATGATGGGCATTCATTCGTCTCCCATTGTTTAACAACAAGTTTTATTAGCTTATAACCTCAACTATTTTATTTAGCAAGCCTCTAACGTGGTCATATTTAATGTTTATTAAACTTAAAATACTTC
>LPNX010695803.1:350828-370526 GCA_001517045.1 Pseudotsuga menziesii
ACTTAAACTAATTTTATTTTATACAACAACAAAGGATATCGTTATCATTGGGCTTTTGATTAAAGATTTGGACTTATCACTCATATATAATGATCATTGTGGCCTATTATAATGAGTGATCAATGAGTATATTATAAGGCATCCGAGTGTAAAATATTAAGAATCAAAGTCAACAAACAAGGGTCCATAAGAATACACCTCAAAGACATTATAATGCATTGTTTTACGTCTATGTTTCATTTAAATTAAGAATAAGTTTGGGTCCAAAATTATTCTCACGTAACTTGGAATTTGAGTGTAATTCAGTAACAGGATCTGGTCATGCCGACTATAGAGAGGTTCAGAAGTTGAATGACTTTCAATTACTTTTCCTTCACCTCATGAGCCGATTCATGTTTTTGGGTTATGTGCAATTTATTTTGGTCCTTTTGGAATTTTCGAAGGTGGGAATCGATGCGATATTGGGCATCTTTGGGTTGGGACTGACACTCCATAAAGGATGAGAGCAACGAGTTCTGCTTGGAGGATGTTAAGTAATCAATTAGCAACGGGAAGAAGCTTGTAAATTTGCATAGATGGGTTGAACTGCTTCTTTGGAGCTTATTCCAAGGTGGGTATTAATTATTTTCTTCTAAATGAGAAGTTTATTTGAAAATTTGGGTATTTTTTGGTTAAAAGGGTATCTTAAGATCAACCATCCATAAGATGGGTGTTGAAAATTCTTGTTTTTCTGATGTCCAGGTATTGAAAAATTATATCTCTGTAATATGGTTATTTGATAAATCTCCTCTCTTAGATGACCGGTTATTGATTAATTCTGTTTCTGTGATGGGTATTTGAGAACATGAAATTTTTTAAGGAGAGATTAAAGAATTTGTCTTGTTTAATATTTGAAATCATTGCTTTTTCAATATATTGGACAATGGTATGGGATGTAATACGAGTATCCTTGGGAATTGTATTACCTAAGCTGTAAAGGGTTGATCACATAACAATTTACCTAAGCTAGGAGGGTTTAATCCTGAAAGGTCAATGTTGTCTTGCTTGTCAAATCCTCTAACTTTTGATTGAGAATTGGGTCTTGTAGCTGGAAACAATTTTCCTTTTTGTGTTGGGTTTAGAAAAATTAGTTGCAGAAATAAATGGAAGACCATGGACTGTATTCTTTTGTGGTCTTTTCAATAAATAAAATGCACCATGTGCGACATTTAGTTATTATCACAATCAACTGTCTGGCCATTGCAGGATTCCCAAGCCATGGGTAGAATGCGGATTTCAAATAGGCATGAGTTAAGCTTGAGCCCTGAACTTTTCATATTCTCCAAATGATTCCCTTGATCTCTTTTGTTTCACTGCATAATAAACCATTCTGGACATTATTGTATATTTCAGAGATGAATGCTTATAGTCTGGAAATTAATGGAAAGGATGCACATTTCCCATAAAAAATAAATGGAAATCAGAAGAGGGTTGGGTGAGTATATCCTAAATGGTTTAATACCAATTCCCTTTCTATCACATATATGGATTCTTAAATATGGAACTGAACAATCTATGTTGAATAGAATTACTGCACTTCACACTTCACAGGTTGTTTATTTCTGTTTACCAGGTTTCGACCTTGCGTCTTAGTGGATGTTTCAAAAATAGATATGAGTACCACTGTGCTGGAATTTAAGATATCAATGCCTATTATGATTACTCCAATAGCCCTGCAAAATATGGCTCATCCAGACGGTATGCATTCTCTATCTTACTTGATTATTGGAATTTTATTTATTACAGAAATTTTCCCAATACTGACTTGGCCCGAAACTTGGCTTACAGGAGAGTTGGCTATAGCAAGAGCTGCATCAGCTGCTGGAACAAGAATGGTTTGAAATTCAACCTTTTGTTTGTAATATGTGCTTTAAGATCAGTGAGGTCCCACGATTTCAAGTACCGATTATTGTCAAGTTTTTGCAAGTTTTGTATAAAATCGTTATAGACTTGGCTCATATAAAAAAGGGGCAAGATGGGCTAGATTAAAATCAATAGCTTTTCCTGTTTCATAATACTATTATTTTCTAAATGTATAGCTAAGACATTCAAGGGAACATTTGGAATTTTATGCCTGAATTAGCACCAGATACTTTGAGTCTAACTAGTTATGAGACTCCAATGCCACATAACTAGTTCTCAAAGTAGAACTGAGATATTGTGTGTCTACAATTATCAAATAAAATTATTGAATGTGTTGTGATATGCATGGATGTGGCAGAGATATTAATCTTTTGTCTTTATGAATGAGTGATATCTAGGTAGATCCATATGAATACTACGTGTTGTTGCACTTCTTTTACCATGTTTCATGTTTGAGAAATGGCTAGGAAGATTGGTTTATTCAGTTGATTTAATGGAATAGAAAAAGGACATACAGTTCTCTTTGTTAGAAGCGTTGTCCCGGTGTATTTATTTCATATATTATTTTGGCATTAATTCTTATTATGTTTCAATTTTCTAACTAGATGTTATGGTATCTTAGACACTTGCGTCATGTTCTACATCAAGTGTTGAAGATTTTTACTCCACTGGACCAGGCATTCTCTTTTTCCAGCTATATGTAGGTTTTTTATATCCATTTCCATGCTCCCTAAAGTTTCCTGTGTATGACAACAACAAGGCTGTCAAATAGTGCATTTTGTTATTAGGAAATAGGGTATTCTAAGGTGATTACACATGCAATTTAAATTTAGGTTCATGTTTGTGATGGCATGTCCACAAGGATAGATATGTGATTGCACAACTTGTTGGAAAGGCAGAGAATGCTAGATTCAAAGCAATTGCACTTACTGTAGACACTCCTCGACTTGGGAAGAGGGAAGCTGACATTAGGAACAAGTATGGGATTGAAAATTATAAAGATGTTAATAAAGTGGAAAAGTTTCTGTTTCTTAAAATAAAAAATAGGTTACTCTGTAGAAATAATTGTTGTGTGGCAATGACTCAAAATGTCCTTTAGGATCTGAAAAACATGTAGCACAAATGGGTCAGTAAGTTTTATTGATTCCTTCCACCTGGTTATAAATCTTAGACTTCAGCATTTGTCCCTCACTTATATTTTTTGCTTCATGTTTTTCTTGCAGATTCACATTGCCCTCACATCTGACTCTAAAGAATTTTGAGGGCTTGGATATTGGTGCATTAGAGAAGGTATTTTCTTGAGCACACGGTACTTTGAAATTGAATTCCAATAATTGGAACGACTCTTATTATAGATTTACATTTACCCAGATCTATGAAGCACGGAGAGGAATCCAATTTCTTGAGGTGTTCATTTTTTTATCATTTGGATCTCTCTCGGTACTTGATAGATCTGGATTTAAAAAGGATCTATGCTAGTTTTTTTTTAATTTAATTCAATATGTAGTTTATATTTTTCATTTTTTATTTTTTAATATTTTATTTAACTCAATATGTAATTTACATTTTTCATTTTTTATTTTTTAATATTTTTTTATTTCTGTCAGCTAGCATAACGTGACTAACATGACAAGATCTCCCCAATGCTAGGATGGAGAGCACCTCTCTTCTCTCAGAACAATAATGGTTTGAAATTCAGCCTTTTGTTTGTGATATGTACTTTAAGATCAGCGAGGCCCCATGATTTCAAGTATGGATTATTGTCATGTGTCCAACTTTGCAAGTTTTATAACAAATCATTATAGACTTCTCTCATAAATAAAAGGGACAAGATGGGCTAGATTAAAATCAGTAGCTTTTCCTATTTCTTAATAATGTTCTTTTCTAAATGTACATCTAAGCCATTCAAGGGAATTTGGAATTTTATGCCTGAATTAGCACCAGATGCTGAGTCTAACTAGTTATGAGACTCCAGTGCCACAGAACTAGTTCTCAAAATAGAACTGAGATATTGTGTGTCTACAATTATCAAAGAAACTTATTCAAATCTGTTGTGATATGCATGCATGTGGCAGAGCTATTCATCTTGTCTTTATGCATGAGTGATATCTAGGATGCATCTTGAGTCATTTAAGATGCAAATGTTATTGTCTGTAAAGTTTAAACTGGTTTCCTCATATGATGCATCTTGAATATTGTTTACAAACTCTATACTTGTAAATGTAGACATGTAAATGTTATAGGACTCCTTATTAAATGGTTGTGAGAAAAGCAAGTGAAGGAATCGTTGAGTAAGTTGTAGACAAATTTTAGATGGTAGATTCTGTGTGAAATTAGCTTCAACACATGCATGGTTGTTTGGCATCATTGATCTCACCTTTCTTTTGTTTCCTACCTTTGATCAATTGAAGTCCATGATTTGATCGATATACGTAAACTATGGCATCCTTGGAAACTCAATCCAAAGGGGATACCAGTGTTAAAATGCATCCTCAAAATCATCCTCCCCATGCTGCACATAAGCCATGGCCACTGCAACACCCATGTTCCATTCAACAGCATATCCCAAGCTGCACCCTTGGAGACAAAATACACATAAATGTAGTCTTTCTTGCTGTCATTGAATTTTTATGTAAAGTTATAATGTGCTGTAATAAATTGGAACATATCAAACAACATGCCTGTTGAACTTTAATCTGCAAAAAATTAAGCTGATTACCGTATATATTTAATGAGTGCTCATTTTACATGATGAAGTGTATACATGAAATGTTGACAGACATTTATTGAACTTGATCATTGATAAATATTAAAAACATTACCCACAAAAGCATGTCTAATGGCAAGCAATGAGATGATTGGGCTTGTAGTAATGTGGAGACCTTGGTTCAAAACCCTCTGTGGGTGTGGTTGCCCATATGTCCTCATAAATATAAAAAGTATTCTACAAGGAAAAAATATTATAAACACTTGACAACTTGTAAGTTCTGGTCGAGACTTCCAAGGAAAGACCGCATCATTTGTTCAAAGGGCCTTTTGTCGAATGCTAATCTGACCTCAGTTGAAAGAGTTTTGCATCAAGGTGGAAAATTCCTCTTTCAAAGGACATTTGGTGCTCAAGAATTTTTCCAGAGGCTGTGTCAAACTTCTTGCATAGTTACTTAAAAAAAAGAAAACATATATAGTGTTAAGGTCTTGAATATTTAGAACATGCATTGTCAGAAGGTTACTAAAAATTTCTCAATTCATTCTAAAGTTCTTGTGGGTCAGGAAAGTGCAATTTGAGATCTCTCTTATTTACATTTTGAATAAAATCATAATGCTGGTTCTGGTGTTCTCTATGAAGCTGTTGTGGCTGACTATTTGGGTAATATATTGTGGTATTATACTATATAGAAATAAAGTTATACAACACAGTTTATGTAAAGGACACCGTGCTTATTAATTTGCTTCCATATCAATACTATCTATGAAAAACTTAGATTTGTTGTAACCAAACTAGATTTAGGCCAGTTCAGAGTGTGCTCTCACGAGCTTGTGAATTGAGACAGATCATTAAATTTTGTAGTCAGAGCGAATTTTTTGGTTGTGTCACTGTAGGAGGTTGAGTGAGAGGAGCACCTCATTTTCATATGTCCTATTTACTATGAGATCAAAGGGAGTTTCCACTGATTTTATTGGGACTTTTGGGGTTATTTCACTAATTTCCCTATGAAGACCATAGAGGCCTAGCCCTTTTAATGGGTGATGTGTCAGGATAGGATTCTCAATGCTCAAGGAGCTTCTCAAATAGACTTCATTAGTTGGATCTCTTTTTTCTTGTTTTCTTTCTATTCAGTCTATTAGTGGCAGGCCGTGACGAAGAAGATCAGTGAGACCACAGAGCTCTTCTTGATCTTCGTCTAGATAACCCACTCCCATGAACCTTTTGAGGAATTCTGGTTCTTGATCTCAGCAGAGGTCAAACCTCAGCTCTTGCTACATGCCAGTTGTTTCCTCTCCCTTTGGGACACTAGTTTGCAATAATCAGGTTTTCTCCTAGGGCCTTGAGTGTTAGGAGAGTCTTGGAAGACTACTCTTGAATTTCTCCCATGGCTTCACATTCCAACCCTCTCAGACCTGGTCTCTCCCCTGTGAACATCACTGAACAATGTATTGGCTACTTCATGTATGGAAAAAAATGTGTAGTTTAAGCATAGAGAGAGATAATTAAACATAAGGAAGCAGTTCCAACAATGACATAGAATAATCACTTTGAAATTCCATTTGCCTACATGACTTGTATGCTCAGCCTGGTGAAAGTTATTATTTTTACACTATTTTTTTTGATAGGTGAAAGTGGATAAAATTGAATTGAGTCATCGCAGTGTCTGTATGTTCCCATGTAAGAAGGGACGTATGTGTAGTAGCTTTTGAAATTTAGCACAGTTTAGTATCACATGACACACATCGTAAGGAAATGGTCGTGCATGAATATATGCATCATCATATGGCAAAAGTTGAAATCGAGCTTATGTATTGTGATCATATTCAAAATGTTTATTCCTGTTATATGCTTAGGATATGAGTTTTAAGATAATATTGCTCAAACAAATTTCTCTATTTTTTTATTTTTGTGCAACACTTCTGTGACAACAGCTGTTGGTTATGGATGCAGGATCTATGTCTTGACAAGCACATAAGTTCATGTAAATCTCTTATGTGGATTATCAAAGCATTTTTGGTAATGTTGTGGCTTTTTCATTTTCTTCATTGGTGAGGCATGGATAAAAATCATCTTGACTGCCCATATCCAGGATGTTTCTTTTGTGTTATGAAAGAGGCAAACCCGAGTAAGCATCAGACAAGTATTATGAAGTTTTTTAAGAACCTACCCTCTCAAGATGATGAAGGTCAGATTCTTTCCATCAGTGGTCTGTCGAACACTGCCATGGCACATCTGAATGATCTTGAGTTCATTGACCTTGGTATTTTTTGAGTGTATGTCAACTCTCATATTTAAAGGTTTAAAGAATCGGTGTTGGCTTTCACATGAACAAAACATATACATCCCATACTATGCTGCTCATATTATTGGACCATATACCATGAACATGGAGGAATTTGCAAAAAGGGTTGTGCAGGCAGGGGTCATTCCTCCTTTGGTGGAGCTTCTAAGAGGACTATTGACTTGGGTAGAACAAACAGTGGCAGTGCAAGGATTAGGTCATTTGGAAACATATGATAGTACATTCCTTGCAGTGCCAAGTCTTGAACTTTCCATCCAGTTGGAACTAAGTTCCCTTGAGATTGTATACACACATTTTTACCAATTTGTAGATAGGCGACTTAGATACCATTGTGATCTCCTTACACATGGCATGGGGTTTGTAAATGGAGTCTCGAAAGGCTGAAGAATGGGCTAGACAGCTCCAATGCTGGTCACTTCAACTTATAAATTGTTTTGTATTCAAATCATAGTTTCTTTCAATTATTTGCAAACCTGATTTTCTTATCAAATTACCTGGCATGTGGGGTGATCTTGTAAATGAGAATTCATCGGCTGGTATTGAGATGTTATGAACTATTTTCCATCATAAACATGGTCGACCACCTGTTGCAAACTTCCCTAGCGTTATTGATGCACTTTTTAATATTGCACGTTCCTCATATGACTAGCAGTATATGGCTGTGGATTGTCTATTGTGGCTGCTTCAAGATTCAAATACTTGTCATAAGGCATGATCTTTTATCTCCCTTTATCATTGCTTTTTATTTTTCTGAACAGAAAATTTCCAGTTTATGTTCTCTCACAACTACCTGTTTTGCATTTCCATATCTTAGAGGCATAAAAGAGCTATTTTTATTGATGGTTATGCTTTGTGTTTACATGTATGTTTATTCCATTCATAAGTATAAATGCGTGAAAAATAATAATGAGGAGATACGAGGATTCCCAAGATCACATTAGCACTTCATTCTATGAGATAGGGACTCAGCATACAGTTACACAGACAATTGGCATGAGAAACCTTTTTTCCCCTCAAAAGTGATGCTTTTGGCAAGCTGGATAGGCATAATTATGTACATCCTATGGACACAAGGAGACCTGCTTCTGTAGGAAAATCGGCCCATGAGTGGTTAACCACAAAGTTCCCGCAAGGGGCCGAGCTAATGCATGTGCTGTTGGGGAGATTTGAATATTGGTGTGTGGCTTATAGACATTTCCATTATGGACATTTTCTCCCATGGCATCTCCTTCCCGCTCGTAAGAATCCCGAGCATCATATCCATCATGGGTTGTCATGACTGAATTACCTCTTTCTTTACCACACTATTCTTTCTGGAGTACTTCTCTTGGAGGTGTCTATAATTCTGCAAATGTGTTAGTAGTAAACTATTATATACATACCATTAGTATAATTCAAAAATACTTACCTTCCTTTTTTGGATATTCATAAAACAACAATTTTGCTTAAAACACAAAATTTTTCCCTCTTCCTTTTCAGCCCTGTGACCACTAATAATCTATGGAAAGCCTACTGAAATACAATTGAAAACTGCTTGAAAAATCACTGAGAAGTTCCCTCAAAAAAACCAAATCTCCTTTGGCCCAATTGGACCTCCTCCCAGCTATCTTTCCAACACTTTGGTGGTCAAAACATCTAGCTCATCGACGATCTGTTTTCTTATTTCTTTCTGGTGTGTCAGCCCATAGTGATCTAATCCTCCAAAACTATAACAGTGATGCCAAGGTCTATCCATTGACGATTTCATCAGCTAAGGTTTTCCGTAGTGTCGACATTCGGACGCGTTATTCGTCGGGTGCTTAGTCCCTTGGGCAGCCGTAATGGCATAAAGTGATCTCACTACGGTTTCCGCGGACACCTATCGGTTATCGGACTTACTAGCCATCGAGTGGATAGTGCTTCGGACTGCCACAATAGCATATTTACAAACCTTTGATTCCTTCTGATTGGCGGCCTGATCCTTAATAATTTTTCGATGACTTTATACTCAAACCAAATCTTCAAAATTTTCCTCTAATTGGGTCTCTTCCTTGCTAACTCTACGGCGTTTTGGTGGGAAAACCGACTAAAATTTCAATTTGCATCGGTGATGTCAACGACTGCTCATCAGGTCTTCTCCTTACTAACATTCCAGTGTTTCGGTAGCTAAAACCTCTAATTTTCTTCGTTGTATCGGCGGGTTGCTCGTCTATTTCCTTCTGCTGTATTAGGCCTGTAGTGGTCTACTATTCCAAGTTTTGTCGACAATGTGCTTGACTAACTTTGTCCGCCATATCAGGTCCATAATGGTTTAACAGTCTGAACTTTATTAGCGAGGAAACCAGCTAATACATTGCATCGGAGGTCAGGCGCATTAGGCGTCGGGTGGTTAGTCCTTTCGGTTTCCGCAACGGAGGCCCACGATCTTTCTATGTCTTCCACAGCCACGGGCCTATCGGTGCTTGGAACAAATTTCCATCGAAGGAATAGTCTACTCATCAGACATAACAGCGGACGTTCGATCAACTAACTTTATCCAACATAGCTCATCGGAAATGTGATCAACTAACCATTGTCGATGGCTGATGATTCTACTACTTAGAAAACTTTTCAAAAAATTTCTCTTTAGTCTTCTTTTCCACCGCTTCATCTGCTCAACCATCTCTTATTCTCTGCCGATCCGTTTAACTATCTGTCGATGAAAGCTTCCTTTATCTTCCACCGACTCCGTTGGCTCCATCTTCCCCTATACATCACCGATCAAATGAATTGTTTGTCGTCGCCGTAGTTATGTATCGGAACCCGGAACTACTATTCCCTAAACACCTCGACATTGGTGAGTGGAAGGGATAATGCATCGGTGGAATAGTTCACTTAGTAGCCACAACGACGGTTCATCATCGTTGAACCTTTTCTGATAGGTGATCTGAAGAGCAGCTTAATCAGCATCGGTAGTCGAAACCTGTAACCATCGAAAGCTTAGTGATCTGAAATTTCACAATGGCAGGCACGCGAACCACTAACTCCTTCTGATGTTCATCAATGACCAGTACAAATAACTTTTTCCAATGGCCAATGATCTTGTGCCTTAGAGATTTTTTTTGGAAATGTCCTGCCTTGTTTGGAGAAACTATCCTCTACGGCATCCGCAGTCGGAGGCTCTAACCGTCGGGAGAATAGTTGTTTAGGTAGCCACAATGGTGGCACAAGATTGTATATCCTCTTCCAATGTAGTCGCCAACATTTTCGCTGTGTTGGAAACTGGATCATCTAGGCATCGGCGATGCGATCAACTAATCATTGCTGATCACCGATGATTCCATTACTTCATAAAATTTTGAAATTTCTCCTCGCGGCGGGTGAGCTTCAGACTAATTCTGCAGTGTCGGAGGACCTTCTCACTTAGTACTCTGATGTTTCGATGGCCAACGAACACAACCTTTCCTCAATTTCATTCCAATTACCGTCCGTCGAGTGGCCTTCCCACTAAGGGCTCCGCTGCACCGAAATAACTTGTCACCAAGTTTTTCGATGAGGCGACAATTCTGGCACTTAGAAAAATTTTGTGAATTTTCCTGTCATCACCCATTTTCTCCTGGTTTCTTCTGGGCAGTAAGCAATATTCCTTTGTTAACTATTATTTCATGGCCCTCTAAGGCCCAAATGCTACAACATAAGCTCTTTCACTGCATCTTCATGGCCCATTCAAGCCCATGCTGCAACCAAAGCTATGATACCACACTATAATGTCCCCGACCCTCCGACCGGAAAAGAGGATGCTACCATACATCAAACATCCGGGAATCTATCTCCATGAACATGAAGATACATACATGTAATACTGAAGCATGATACTTAAAACGTAAAACATACTACGATGAATTAATCATTCATATTCATAGCGGAAGAAAACAACATGCATTCATATACAATTCAACATTCAACATGTACATCGTCATTCATCAATGGAAAATATGATTGAAGACATATGTTAGGAAAGAATACTTATCTTATAGAGAACTTCCCGCAACAAGATACGTCACTACAACATTCCAGCCAACCAAAGGCCTATGTGCTCTTTAATATCTCAGCAACGCCACCCCCGATTCGGGCATAATTCCCCAAGGAATAAGGAACTAACAGGATGACACATAGACAAGGATATCAACACCACAAGGGTACCCAGTTCATCCAATCCAACACAGTTGGGTTTATCAGGCGAGCAATAGATCAACCAAGCCAACAAAGTTGGGTTTATCAGGCCATCCAGGAGCTAAGAAAGACTAAATGCTAAGCTGGTGAGCTCATTGAATAGATAAAGACATCGACACCAGAACCGGCCTGGATTCTAGGACACCCACACACACCCAACATAAGGAAATCAACCCTTTCTTTGCAACGCAGTCCCTCAGACCCTGATCTCCCTTCCAGTGCTATTCAGGGGTTGTGGAGAAGAAATCCAGCCCATTAGCTCTGTCTGTGTGGTTCCCAACCCACCAGGTTTATCAAGCACATCAGGCCCTCATTCGCCACTGCAATGCAGTCCGAGGACAAAACCACTACGTGCATGCAGCAAAACAGCTATTGAAGCTTTAATAGGGGAAAACAACTCCCTGAATCATTCTTGACTCTATCATGGCCAAAACGATTCCACAGCAACCTACAACAGCCAAATCACATGGGAAAAACACAGTCCAGCAATCATGGCAAACAACAGCCCACGAACAACCATGATCCCATGGCACAAAATCCCCACTGCAATTGTTGGAGAACTTACATCGACCGAAATGGGAAAGGAACAGGCTCCCAATCTATTCTTGAGGGAAAAAGACGCAACCCATAGAACCGCAAGCCAACAATTTATGAGGCAGAGGAGAACGAACCAACCCCAATCAATGAATTGTGGCCCCCTTTTAACTGCACTCAGCATGAGGGAAAATGAACATACTCACGATCCCCATAGTGGACAGACCATCAGCAACCCAAAATGCGCTTCATGGAGAGAGTGTTGATGTGGGCGTAGTAGTGGTTTTCCTGCCAGCCAATAGCTTCCCCAACTAACAACAGAATAAATAAGGTGGTGGTTGGATGAGACAAAGGAAGGTGAGCAAAAGAGTGGTGACACATGGCTTTTCCCCCATGGCTCAAGATTCAGCACTCCCCCCTCCTTATCCTTAGGAGTCATGCCCCTTCTCAATTTGATTGTAGAGAACATAGTTGGTTGGGTTATTTAATTAAAAATGCATAGTTACATGATGCCACAATTTAATATGTATGCCGCATGTCCCGATATACCATCGGTGACAATTTATATCCGAAACATAACATAACCAAATCCATGGTGGGTCCTTTGCCTTTAGCTCTGCATCACTAGTGGAAAATGAGAGACTAGTGACCAAAATCCGCATATCAATGACCACTTTTGGTTTGGCGATCGCTGGTGGCTAATTTACGGTCTTTTATTACGCGACCAAAATTGGTCATTTTTATTTTGGTCATTTATAGCTTGTCGGTTGGTCATTAATTTGGTCATATATTTGGTCATTGATTTGGTCATGTATTTGAATCAATGACCAATTATATGACCACATGTATGACCAAATTAATGACGACATGACAAGCTAGAATATGACCAAATTTGGTCGCGTAATAAAAGACCGTAAATTAGCCACCAAAACTGTTTTTTGGTCATTGATATGCGAATTTTGGTCATTTTTTTTGTCATTTATATCTCATTGTTTGGTCACATATCTCTCAATTATTGGTCACTAATTTAGTCATTTTTAGTCGCTTTATGTGTGGTCATTATATTTTAGTAGTTTGAATGGTGTCCATTATTAATCAATATAAATTTTTAATATGATATTATGTTTAATTAAAAAAAGAATCATACATTTATTCTCATCTAATACACTTGTGAATTATGCAATGTCACATTATAATTAATTATAACACTTGTAAATAATATCTATTACACATGTAAATCATACAATGTCACATTAATTAGTTAATAATTACAACATTGGTACATAACATAAAGTACAACCATATATATAAGTTTTAAACCACAAATTATATTACATGAGATGTCAAAAGTATTACAATAAATATGAGTTTTCTCAAATACTCATATTAATTCCCATATAACTTTACAGGAAAATCATCACTTTTCAAAATATTACAATGGCTAAACCATCATACTTGCACTTGGCTGCAAAACCATACTTAGATCCCATGTCAACAGCTTCAAAACCATACTTAGCACTAAACCATACTTAGATCCCACGTCAGCAGCTTCAAAACCACACTTAGCAGCTTGAAAGCCTTAACATCGGGTTCTTGATTATACTGAATGGCAAATCTTCAATAATAGGTTCTTCATACTCAATGGCCCACTTATAAGTTAAGCTCACTCCTGCAAAATCCAATAAAAAAATATCAATTGTAAAGTAGAAAAATAATGAAGCAAATTATTTATCTTGTTCAACAGCTAACAACAATAACCAAGATCATGTGCAAAATAATAAAATCTAATCTAACAAATTCAATTTAAGAATTGGTTAAAATTAAACTTGAATGGATAAATCTACAACTATTTAGTACCTAAGAAAAGTAAAACTCAGCTCTAAACCAAGAAATGGATTTCAACAGGAAAGATAATCAATGAATCCACAAAACAATTATGCTCGACTGCACAGGTAGAAACCTGCATACATAGTGCAATTTGTGAAGGAGTTCACCCCTATATGTCATGTGGTTAGTGAACGACATGACAACTATGGAAACTAATGACTGATTTAGAACCCCATCAAACTAATGTGATGTTATACTCAACCACCAGTATAATCAAAACCCATCAAATAGCATCAACATTCCCAATTTCCTACATGCCTACCTTGTCCTTGTTTCAAACATATATTTGTATATAAACAAACGAAAATTATAAAAAGTTCTTTTTAACTTGTCAGCCTCAAAGTGTTCATGACATAGTTTAGGCATCAAGCCAACAACCATCATATTTTACCCTCTATATCTATATATAATAAAAAAAATCATGAGTTTTTCTTTCTTGGACTCTGCACTCTGGAAAATTCACTTTATATTCACTCAAAAAATTTCATGAATTTTATCTATATATACATACATATTCTAGTTACAATTGTTACAATCTATATATACATACCCTAAACGAATCAGCCTCCTCAAGGCCCATCCATAAAAGACAATTGTTACAAGAGAAGCAATCCTTGGCTATACTTTCAATTGTATATCTTCACAGACTTCTCAAACGAATGTCGACTATGCCAACAGCAATACTAGATTAATTTTAAAACAAAAACAATAAGAAGGTTCAAACTAAAATTTTCTCATGGGTTTTATCTTAATTTTCATTTTTAAAATTTTTGCATAGATATACCCCTGGCCTACACCCATTCTTTGTTTCAAAAGTTCCATACCCATACCCATGTACACTAGCAACTTAGCTACAGGGCACAGTGATTTTCCTTTGTAAAGAAGGAGCTCATTTGGATAGGGATGCATAGGGTGAAGGTAGGGCCTGAGGCAGAATATAATTACACATGAAACTATGATGTCTTGTAGAATTAAATATGTGAGTTTGAAACTCAGGGAAGCTGAAAGTCACCTTATCCTCATGCTGATCAAATGTTGCAATACATTCATTTGACTTGATTGTCCACAATTTCAACAAATCATCTGCGCCTGTGAAACAAAAGAGGCTCCAAACAGCAAAAAAACAATTCCATCATCACTTTGAAAAGTGTAATTATAAGGATAACAATAAGAAACTAAATTATAACTAAAGATGCTAGGCAAGAGGTTATACCAGAAGAAACGAACTGTGTTCCACGAGTGAGGAAGGAAGCTCGTAGTACACTTGCAGTATGACCTTCAAAAGTCTTCAGGCAAGAACCATCTGATAAGGCCCATATTTTGATTGTCTTGTCACCAGATGCTGTCATCACACATTGATCTACAGGTGAAAATTCTACACACCAAACCCCTCTTTTGTGGCCTCTTAGCACTAGTACTGGTACCAAATCTGGTAATATCCATACACGAGCTGTTCGATCCTGATTAAAAACATGGCGTAAGACTTGGGTAAAAAACTAAATATGTTGCAATGGAATTCATCTTCTACTAGAAGTCCTTGCAGATATAAGAATAAATTCATAATCTAACACACCTGAGAACCAGTACAGATAAGGCTATCATTTGGAGCAACAGCCACAGAATTGATGTCCTTATCATGAGCTGCAACCACAGCCTGTGATGATAGCTTGTTTGACTTACTAATACTACCAGAACCTAGTACACCAGCAAAACTCCATACTTTGATTGTGCGATCACTGAATATATACAAGGAAACCACCATTTAGAAAATGTATCGATATTTGCTATATTTTTGTATATATGAAATCAAAATACTACGAGCTTACAAAGTTCACTCAACACAAATAACATGCAAATACAGACCTCGGCTTATAGCCCTAAAAAGTTCCTTGATGTTCCTAATGGGGAATGTAGTAACCAGAAAGATTTGTGATTATTTGCAACTTTTCAAATTTCTCTTTTTAACAAATTTTCCTTGTTGATTTGTTGTCCTTTTTAACATGTTTTTTGGGTGGTTGATCCTATAACTGGGTAGCAGATTCATCTTGCATCTGTCTTGGATTCAACTTTGTGACAGTGTCAAGTAAAGGATAATCATAAGAGTTTAGCCTTATAGTGAAAAGTGCCATGAATCTCCAAATCATGTCCAAGCAAGACCTGGATACAGATGGCTAATGGAATATGCATAGTAACACTGATTCAATGTGCTTTCACTTTCTCTATTTCATCCCAATGATGAGCAAGTGTCACTCAAAACACGTGGGTGGAAAATCTTTCACACCGTGATAAACTAGATTAGGCATGGGCAATGTCTACTAACCTGCTCCCACTCACAAAGAAGTTCTTAGCTTTCTTTGAGAAGGCAACAGCTCCTACAGCACCCATGTGCCCTGCTGCCACACATATGCAATATTTGCTCTCTGTATCCCAAATTATTACCTGCAACAAAAGCACAAAGCATATTTCAGTATGTGATTAAAAAGGATAAAAATTGAATCCACAAAAAATGACTTCGCATCCATGAAAGCAATTTACTGTCAATAATTGCAAAAGAAAAGAAATCCTAGCCTTGAGTTTGACAATGCAAGAGCAACTCAGCAAGACTTATCCACTTACTGAACCAATTCTGAGAACAACAAGTTACAATAAGAACTATGCAAAAGCTTAGAAGTCATAATAGGGAGTACAATTACCATCTTCAATGTAGGTTTACAAAGGTGGATTAACAAGAAATTTAGTGGGATTGTTACAAAAATTGAATATCAATTTATGCAATTACTATGGAATCAGTATTATTTATCTTTAACATTGGAAAAAAACAAAGATCTTCCACATAATGTTAACAATTCCAATACCACACAATGAAGACTAATTACATGAAATTAGAAAGTAATCAACGACATAATGAATCAGCAATAAAGAATGCATTTACAAATCAACTATATTTAGTTGATCAGTGATTTTAAACAAGTTGATAATAAATAACCTACTAATAAAGATATTCAAGCAAATGCAATTAAAAAAAATATGTTCCAACTGTGAAATACTCACAATGTGATCTTTGGACCCAGAAGCTAGGAGAATATGTCCATAAAAAACAACAGTATCAAGACAAAGAACTATGTCTGTGTGTCCTAGCAACTCATAGACACATGTCATGGATGTAAGGTCATACATGTGAAACTGCAGAGACAATCCTAATATTGCAACATGAAATCACAGTTGAGAGGATTTCCCAGACATGAAAAATAAATATTTCCTACTGCAGTTTAGCATGCTTTCCAATCATTGTAAAATTTTACAAAACCATTATAAATACATTATAGATGCACGCATCCAAATATATATAGCACCAACAGACAATTCATGAGCTACATAATAGTAAGCACTGGTGAATGTGTACTTCTAACAGCTCCAGTAAACATTGTACTAACATTCCACATAAGACTAATTTCAAAATCTTGGATTCTATGTATAAAATTTACAAGAAACCATACATGCCCAAGACAAAATAGTTACATGGACCCTTGCCTATAACAAAATAGACAACAAATTAAAACAACAAGAGAAAACAAATTTTGCATTGCTAAAAAATGAAGAGGAATCCAGAACTCTTTCATTAAAAAGTCACACCTGCTCCAGATTTGTTGCAACTACAAGAAATTTCTCCTCTTCCCCAAGAAATTTTAAATCCACGATCTCCTCATTGTAACCTATAAGCCTCTTGCTAATCTTTAAATCATATTTTCCTTCATCATTCTCACCCAGGTCATAAAAGAGAAAGCGCTGATCAGTAGTAACACACAACACTCCTTGAGCAAGGGGTAGTAGGACAGCAGATACAAAGCCTCCCTTCATGTCATCTTTGTTAGAGCTAATAATTGCATCCGAGGACTTCTGTTCATATAAGCACAGAGCGTTGCAAACAATGCAAGGAAAATTGAGACCAGTTACATGTATAAGCAAATGATTTGGAGATGATGTTAAACTCAAAATACCATTCTTCAAGATAGAATAGCATAAAAAAGGATCTCGAATTTTCACTTCCATAAAATCATATTGCAGTCAGTAACTAAAATTGGTAGATGTGGCTAACCAACTTACCCTTCTGAATACCATATACGAACAATGCCACGTTCCCCTACAGTCAAAAAATACACTGGGACTGTGCCACTTTTCTTCTGATTCTTAGACAATGTTTGGCTTTGCTTCATAATAGACACCAGACTAGAACCACTTGGGAGAACACACACAGCTTCTAGTGGTTCATACATTGGTATTGTTGCCCGGAAGTGATAATCACGCAAGTCCCATATATTTAAAACCTAGAATATGTATAGAATGACAAAAGTCAATACAAGATTGTTAAAATATAAGATGAACTAAAAAGACAGGCATATCAGCATGCTGGCATTTAACAAGGAGCAATCCAGACAACACACCAGCATAGCTTATGTTTATGACTAGTACAATCAACCAAATTATAGACATTTTCAATTGAAAACAAAAAAAATCTCAGCAAAACATTTTGATCAAGAATGGGATCTCAGCAAAACACCCTTCAAATCACCAGTTCAGGGACAAGGACAAGTTTGAATTGCCTATTAACCACTGTACCATTATAAAAAAAAATTCTAAAAGATCATGTCCAAGCCATATTCGAATGCTATAGTTTTTTCTGCAATGCATGGTTATTTGTAAAATGAAGAAATCTCTATAAATAAATATAGCAGCTTTGCATATAGACATCACAGACAACCCAAAACCACTCTGCATGCCTATCTCATCAATAACTAATGAAATTGAAATGGCCAATTGATTTATTAGTTTGCATATAAACTAAATAAAAACCTTATAACCTGCCAGAATTACCATTAGACAGTACCTTATCTCTACCAGCACTGAGAAGATTCCAGCCATTTTCAGAGATTGACAAACTTGTCATAGTAGAAAAATGTTTTTCAAGCACAGAAATGCACTTCTTAGCTACAATGAGTAGGAGATCCAAATCATAGGGCAGCTAACATACTTTGAGTCACTAAATAATGGCATTGTTACTTTTTCAAGGAGAAACAATAACACTCAACGGATGGGCTGTAATGCTCTGTCCTGTGAAGAATATGCAGTCAAAATTTTAGTGAACAAACCAGCTGAAACTAGTGTTTCTTACTGTGTTTTGAAGCTGTGAAGATAGGTGAGCAGCGCTGAGGAATTTGTTGTCAATATTGCGAGAGATAAGGCATGTTTCATTAAGTTAATTTCTATGAATATATTCCTTGCCTGGGCCTGAGTCACAGCAGCAAAGGTGCACAGGGTTTCAAGGTCGATGTACATGCAAAGGATAAAAGCACTTGTTATGGTGTTCATAAACAACATGTGCAGAACACTTCTTATATATGGATAGACTCTAGAGTATATTGCAAAAGAAGGGGGCACATTGGCTAGTGTAGCGTGCAAAAGGAGCGCAGTCAAAACATAAACCTTGTCTTTTACCCATCTTTAAACAAACCATGCAGAAGTTGAGTTTAAGTTCTAGTTTTAGGTTCTGAGCACTTAAAACTTTAGTTAGTGTTGAGTTAGCAGCCAATTTGAGAGGGAATTTAACACTTTCAGTTAGCAGCCACCAGATCTATAATGATACCGAGAATTTAGTTTTTTTGTGGGGAAGCAAGTTTACTTATTTTTGTTGACAACAACAGTGTTCAATACCGACCTATCCAAAATAGGAAAATCATGCATAAAGGTCTTCAATACGACCTATGTGCACAGCACACAATTAAATTGGAAAATGACCTATGTGCAATCAAAGACCAGTAAATGAAAGGAACATGATAAAATGAAGCATTTTCCAAGATTCAAAATAACCTACTAGCACACAATCGGTCTAAATCAGGGCACTATAATGGGAGACAACATACCCACTTTATACCCACTTTAATTTCAATCATAAAAGACGATTTGAAATCCATGTATTTTTATTTAAATTTAATATTTAGATATCCACTGACAGAAAATGGCCATTGGGACTGGAAAAAAGTACATGAATCCAATTTTATAGGAGAAAAGTACAGGCCTGCCTCATTAGAGGAAATTTGGGGTCTAAAATGGGCCTTATAAGAAAACGTGCCAAAATAAGTTTTTGTGAGTTGGAATTCAAGAACCAATAGAATTTCAA
>LPNX010695813.1:0-12385 GCA_001517045.1 Pseudotsuga menziesii
TTGCACATGATACTATGAATGAATTCTCTTGATGAGGTCGGTGGTATTGTCAAGGAGCAATCCTGCACATGGTTAGTATGCAACACATGACGAATGTACAAAATTTTTTCATAGTAATATTCATATTCTACATGGTATCTACAACAACAAGTGCTACGAAGAGTATTTTTTCTAACATACCAGGGCTTACATTTCTCAAAAGATCTTTGCCCCAAATTCAATTGTCTATGTTCATTCCTAAATTTCTCGTATAGTTCTGTCTGTGTTATATCAAGAAGATGCTTAATATGTGGTTCATGGTCCTTTGAACCCCTTCTCAGTTTTAGTACATCCTTCCAATTTGAAGAAGGCCTTGTGTGATCATGCCAAAAACTCTGCACTAGTCCCTTTACTGCATCAACTAGCTTCATGTCACGACGTGGCAATCGACCAGTAAAGGCCCAAAAATCTGTCTGGGCGGTTGTGTCGAGATGTTCTCTTCTAATAGAATACCTACGGAGGGTTTTTACATTCAAATTAACTAGTTTATATGTATGCTTGAGAAAACCAAGGACCCTGGTGTTATTCACAATTGCTTGTGACAACACACGACGAGCCGCATTGCGGTCCTTTGACCGTGTGTTCTTACCAATTTTACCAAAGGCATCTACTAAGCTTTTAAATATATGAGAACTTGGTCCAGAAGCCTTTATCATCTTTATCCCTAACGATTCCCTAACAATATTCATGCCCCTAGATTTTAACAATGATAAAAATAATCTACATTTATCTCCATCACATTTAGAATCAAAATATTTATTCAGTATCTGTTGAGTTTGATAAGCAATGCTACGTTTAGATAGCATAACTTCAATGGAATTGAGGAGTCCTTCATCAACTTGTATACGCTTCGGAGTTCTTCGACGTGTGCTTTCGACGTGTGCTTTCTAATGGAGGTAAGGGGGTTGGATTTCTATCATCTAGTGCATCAACAATACGCTCTGGCGTTTCAGTAGCAACTTGTTGTCCTTCACTCTCTTCCTGGTAGTTGGATGGTGGAAGTCCAACATCCTCGTCGATGGTCCGATTAATATTTTCTTCTTCAACAGTAGGCTCCATGTACACTGCCTCTTTATGAGCTTTGTATTGAGATGGTCCCTCTAGTGAAAGCAGAATTTCTTCTTGTGTTGGATTAATAGGATGAACCGTTGTATCCTCTATAATTGGATTTGGATTAGTTTCCAAAGAAAGCCTCCGATTCATCATGTCTATTCTTTTCTTTTCTTTCTCTTCTTCGATGACTTCTTGAGTCCTCTTCTTCCTTGCTGATTTTCTTCCTCGGTTACGTACATTCCCCATCACCACAATGATCAATGTCAATATACTTTGTTTTTGTTGCTCCTCAATTACAAGCTTCCAAACCTTTAACTTGCTTTAATATAACTATTAATCCTTCAAGGTGCTTCAATCTTCCTTCTCAATTGTTCATATTTCCCATCAAAACAACAATGAATGGGAAAATTTACCTTTGGTTCTATTGAATAATAAGCAAATGAAAGTTATATCCACCATCACCATGAAATGACATTGAAGCTTGATATCTTATCCTGTGTGCTCCTCAACCATGGAAGATGTCTTCAATGTTGCACCTGCATAACAAAAAGAATGATGGAGATGGATGGAGATGGTGTAGATTGTGAGTATTTTCAAAGAAAGGCTCGTGCTCTTGAAAGATATTGCGCGGTAATTCCAAATTTAGAGAAACACGCAGTGAAGTTGCTCTCGGACAATGACAATTCACTGTTTTAACAGTCACAAAATGCGCACGTGATTTGCCTAGTAAAAACACGTACGCAATTTATATAGCCAAAACGCGCACGCGATATTGTCAATCACAATTAATAGGGTGGGTGCACGGCTAAACGAGATTAATTATAAATGAAATAATATGAAACACTTTTTTATTAAACTAGTGAAAATGAATGCACGTAAACTATATTTATATAGTTTAATAAATCAAATTTATTATTTTGTTTACTAAATTTTTTTTTATATTACATAAAAATTTAAACTTAGATCTCAATTTATTTATAAAAAATTATTTATTTATATATTTTCTAATTAAATTATACTTAAGATGTTATAATAAATGGATCAACCATTACATCATAACTAAACTAAACTAAACTAGTGAACCTACACAACTAAACTAGTTTACATCATAAATGAAATAATATGAACCTACACAACTAAACTAAACTAGTTCATAATGATTAAATAATAATAAAAAGGAGATGGACCTATAAGTTACATTTCAAAGGAAATTTTTTCAAATATATATTTACAATAAAGTGTAATTTTTTTTAATTATTCTAAATGTTTTTTATGTTGATGGTGATGATGAATGATGATGATGATGATGACGATGATGAAGGTGATGATGATGATGAGGACGACGATGATGATGGCGATGACGATGATGATGATGAGGATGATGATGATGTTCATGATGTTCATGATGTTGATGATGAAGGTGATGATGTTGATAGTGATGATGATGAGGATGATGATGATGATCTTCACGATGTTGATGGGCATGATGACTGATGATGATGATGATGATGATGATGATGTTCATGATGATGATGAGGATGAGGATGAGGATGAGGATGATGTTGATGGTGATGAGGATATCGGATGATGTTCATGATGTTGATGATGTTGATGATGAGGATGATGATGATGATGTTGATAGTGATGATGATGAGGATGATGATGATGATGTTGATAGTGATGATGATGAGGATGATGATGATGATGTTCACGATGTTGATGGGCATGATGACTGATGATGATGTTCATGACGTTGATGGTGATAAGGATAATGAGGATGTTCATGATGTTCATGATGTTGATGATGAGGATGATGATGATGATGATGTTCATGATGTTGATGGTGATGAGGAGGAGGAGGAGGATGATGATGATGTTCATAATGATGTTGATGGTGATGAGGATGAGGATGACGTTCATGATGTTCATGATGTTAATGATGAGGATGATGATGACGTTCATGATGTTCATGATGTTAATGATGAGGATGATGATGATGCTATTGATAGTGATGATGATGAGGATGAGGATGATTATGTTCACGATGTTGATGGGCATGATGACTGATGATGATGATGATGACGATGATGATGATGATGATGTTCATGACGTTGATGGTCATGACGATGATGAGGATGTTCATGATGTTGATGATGTTTATGATGAGGATGATGATGATGATAATGTTCATGATGTTGATAATGATGATGATCAGGAGGATGATGATGATGATGTTCATGATGATGTTGATGGTGATGAGGATGAGGATGATGTTGATGATGTTGATGATGTTGATGATGAGGATGATGATGATGATGTTGATAGTGATGATGATGAGGATGATGATGATGATGATGTTCACGATGTTGACACGCATGATGACTGATGATGATGATGATGATGATGTTCATGACGTTGATGGTGATGAGGATGATGAGGATGTTGATGATGTTGATGATGTTGATGATGAGGATAATGATGATGATGTTCACGATGTTGATGATGATGATGATGATGATGATGATGATGATGTTGATGGTGATGGGGATGATGATGATGTTCATGATGTTCATGATTTTGATGATCAGAATGATGATGATGACGTTGATAGTGATGATGATGAGGATGATGATGATGATGTTCACGATGTTGATGGGCATGATCACTGATGATGATGATGATGATGATGATGATGTTCATGACATTGATGGTGATGAGGATGATGAGGATGTTCATGATGTTCATGATGTTCATGATGAGGATGATGATGCTGATGTTCATGATGTTGATGGTGATGATGAGGAGGAGGAGGATGATGATGATGTTCATGATGATGTTGATGTTGATGAGGATGAGGATGATGTTCATGATGTTCATGATGTTGATGATGAGGATGATGATGATGATGTTTATAGTGATGATGATGAGGATGATGATCATGATGTTCACAATGTTGATGGGCATGATGACTGATGATGATGATGATGATGATGATGATGATGATGATGATGATGATGGTGATGTTAATGACGTTGATGGTGATGACGATGATGAGGATGTTCATGATGTTCATGATGTTCATGATGAGGATGATGATGATGATGTTCATGATGTTGATGGTGATGATGATGAGGATGATGATGACGATGACGTTCATGATGATGTTGATGGTGATGCGGATGATGATGATGTTCATGATGTTCATGATGTTGATGATGAGGATGACGATGATGATGTTGATAGTGATGATGATGAGGATGATGGTGATGATGTTCACAATGTTGATCGGCATGATGACTGATGATGATGATGATGATGATGATGTTCATGACGTTGATGTTGATGAGGATGATGAGGATGTTCATGATGTTGATGATGTTGATGATGACGATGATGATGATGATGTTCATGATGTTGATGGTGATGATGATGAGGAGAATGATGATGTTGATGTTCATGATGATGTTGATGGTGATGAGGATGAGGATGATGTTCATGATGTTGATGATGAGGATGATGAGGATGATGTTGATAGTGATGATGATGAGGATGATGATGATTATGTTCACGATGTTGATGGGCATGACGACTGATGATGATGATGATGATGATGATGATGATGTTCATGACGTTGATGGTGACGAGGATGATGACGATGTTCATGATGTTCATGATGTTCATGATGAGGATGATGATGATGATGTTCATGATGTTGATGGTGATGATGAGGAGGAGGATGATGATGATGATGTTCATGATGTTGATGGTGATGATGAGGAGGAGGATGATGATGATGATGTTCATGATGATGTTGATGGTGATGAAGATGAGGATGATGTTCATGTTGTTGATGATGTTGATGATGAGGATGATGATGATGATGATGTTGATAGTGATGATGATGATGTTCATGATGTTGATGGTGATGATGATGATGATGATGATGATGATGATGATAATGATGATGATGGTGATGAGGATGATGATGATGTTCATGATGTTGATGATGAGGATGATGATGATGATGTTCACGATGTTGATGGGCATGATGACTGATGATGATGATGATGATGATGATGTTCATGACGTTGATGGTGATGAGGATGATGATGATGATGATGATGTTCATGATGGTGATGGTGATGATGAGGAGGAGGATGAGGATGATGATGTTCATGATGATGTTGATGTTGATGAGGTTGAGGATGATGTTCATGATGTTCATGATGTTTTTGAAGAGGATGATGATGATGATGTTGATAGTGATGATGATGATGATGATGATGATTATGTTCACGATGTTGATGGGAATGATGAGTGATGATGATGATAATGATGATGATGTTCATGACGTTGATGGTGATGAGGTTGATGAGGATGTTCATGATGTTCATGATGTTGATGATGAGGATGATGATGAGGATGTTCATGATGTTGATGGTGATGATGATGAGGAGGATGACGACGACGATGTTCATGATGATGTTGATGGTGATGAGGATGATGATGATGTTCATGATGTTGATGATGAGGATCATGAGGATGATGTTGATAGTGATGATGATGATGATGTTCACGATGTTAATGGGCATGATGACTGATGATGATGATGATGTTCATGACGTTGATGGTGATGAGGATGATGATGATGTTCATGATGTTCATGATGAGGATGATGATGATGATGTTCATGATGTTGATGGTGATGATGATGAGGATGATGATGACGATGACGTTCATGATGATGTTGATGGTGATGAGGATGATGATGATGTTCATGATGTTCATGATGTTGATGATGAGGATGATGATGATGATGTTGATAGTGATGATGATGAGGATGATGGTGATGATGTTCACGATGTTGATGGGCATGATGACTGATGATGATGATGATGATGATGATGTTCATGATGTTGATGGTGATGAGGATGATGAGGATGTTCATGATGTTGATGATGACGACGATGATGATGATGTTCATGATGTTGATGGTGATGATGATGAGGAGGAGGATGATGATGATGTTCATGATGATGTTGATGGTGATGAGGATGAGGATGATGTTCATGATGTTCATGATGCTGATGATGAGGATGATGATGATGATGGTGATAGTAATGATGATGAGGATGACGATGATGATGTTCACGATGTTGATGGGATGATGACTGATGATGATGATGATAGTGATGATGATGATGATGATGTTCATGACATTGATGGTGATGAGGATGATGAGGATGTTGATGATGTTGGTGATGTTGATGATGAGGATGATGATGATGATGTTCATGATGTTGATGGTGATGATGATGAGGAGGATGATGATGATGATGTTCATGATGTTGATGGTGATGATGATGAGGAGGATGATGATGATGATGTTCATGATGATGTTGATGTTGATGAGGATGAGGATGATGTTCATGATGTTCATGATGTTGACGATGAGGATGATGATGATGATGTTTATAGTGATGATGATGAGGATGATGATCATGATGTTCACGATGTTGATGGGCATGATGACTGATGATGATGATGATGATGTTTATGACGTTGATGGTGATGAGGATGATGAGGATGTTCATGATGTTCATGATGTCGATCGTGATGATGATGAGGAGGATGATGATGATGATGTTCACATTGTTGATGGGCATGATGACTGATGATGATGATGATGATGATGATGTTCATGACGTTGATGGTGATGAGGATGATGAGGATGTTCATGATCTTCATGATGAGGATGATGAGGATGTTCATGTTGTTCATGATTTTGATGATGAGGATGATGATGATGATGTTCATGACGTTGATGGTGATGAGGATGATGAGGATGTTCATGATGTTCATGATGAGGATGTTCATGTTGTTCATGATGTTGATGATGAGGATGATGATGCTGATGTTCATGATGTTGATGGTGATGATGATGAGGATGATGATGATGATGATGTTCATGATGATGTTGATGGTGATGAGGATGAGGATGATGTTCATGATGTTCATGACGTTGATGATGAGGAAGATGATGATTATGTTGATAGTGATGATGATGAGGATGATAATGATGATGATGTTCACGATGTTGATGGGCATGATGACTGATGATGATGGTGAAGATGATGATGATGATGATGATGATGTTCATGACGTTGATGGTGATGAGGATGTTCATGATGAGGATGATGATGATGATGTTCATGATTTTGATGGTGATGATGATGAGCAAGATGATGATGATGATGATGTTCATGATGATGTTGATGTTGATGAGGATGAGGATGATGTTCATGATGAGGATGATGATGATGATGTTGATAGTGATGGTGATGAGGATGATGATGATGATGATGATGATGATGTTCATGACGTTGATGGTGATGGGGATGTTCATGATGTTCATGATGTTCATGATGAGGATGATGATGATGATGTTCATGATGTTGATGGTGATGATGAGGAGGAGGATGATGATGAGGATGATGATGATTATGTTCATGATGTTGATGGGCATGATGGCTGATGATGATGATATTCATGACATTGATGGTGATGAGGATAATGAGGATGTTCATGATGTTCATGATGAGGATGATGATGTTGATGGTGATGATGATGAGGAGCATGATGATGATGATGCTCATGATGATGTTGATAGTGATGAGGATGATGGTAATGTTCATGATGTTCAGGATGTTGATGATGAGGATGATAAGGATGATGTTGATAGTGATGATGATGAGGATGATGAGGATAATGTTCACGATGTTGATGGGCATGATGACTGATGATGATGATGATGATGATGATGATGATGATGATGTTCATGATGTTCATGATGTTGATGATGAGGATGATGATGATGATGTTCATGATGTTGATGGTGATGATGATGAGGAGGATGATGATGATGATGTTCATGATGTTGATGGTGATGATGATGAGGAGGATGATGATGATGATGTTCATGATGATGTTGATTGTGATGAGGATTTGGATGATGTTCATGATGTTCATGATGTTCATGATGAGGATGATGATGATGATGTTGATAGTGATGATGATGAGGATGATGATGATGATGTTCACGATGTTGATGGGCATGATGAATGATGATGACGATGATGATGTTCATGACGTTGATGGTGATGAGGATGATGAGGATGTTGATGATGTTGGTGATGTTGATGATGAGGATGATGATGATGATGTTCATGATGTTGATGGTGATGATGATGAGGAGGATGATGATGATTATGTTGATGATGATGTTGATGTTGATGAGGATGAGGATGATGTTCATGATGTTCATGATGTTGATGATGAGGCTGATGATGATGATGTTTATAGTGATGATGATGAGGATGATGAACATGATGTTCACGATGTTGATGGGCATGATGACTGATGATGATGATGATGATGATGATGATGATGATGTTAATGACGTTGATGGTGATGAGGATGATGAGGACGTTCATGATGTTCATGATTTTGATGATGAGGATGATGATGACGACGTTCATGATGTTGATGGTGATGATGAGGAGGATGATGATGATGATGTTCATGACGATGTTGATGGTGATGGGGATGTTCATGATGTTCATGATGAGGATGATGATGATGATGTTCATGATGTTCATGGTGATGATGAGGAGGAGGAGGAGGATGATGATGTTCATGATGATGTTGATGGTGATGAGGATGATGATAATGTTCATGATGTTCATGATGAGGATGATAGGGATGATGTTGATAGTGATGATGATGAGGATGATGGGGATGATGTTCACGATGTTGATGGGCATGATGACTGATGATGATGATGATGATGATGTTCATGACCTTGAGGGTAATGAGGATGATGGCGATGTTCATGATGTTCATGATGTTGATGATGAGGATGACGATGATGATGTTCATGATGTTGATGGTGATGATGAGGAGGAGGATGATGATGATGATGATGATGGTGATGAGGATGATGATGATGTTCATGATGTTGATGATGAGGATGATGATTATGATGTTCACGATGCTGATGGTCATGATGACTGATGATGATGATGATGATGATGTTCATGACATTGATGCTGATGAGGATGATGAGGATGTTCATGGTGTTCATGATGTTGGTGATGAGGATGATGATGATGATGTTCATGATGTTGATGGTGATGATGAGGAGGAGGATGATGATGATGTTGATGTTCATGAGGATGATGTTCATGATCTTGTTGATGAGGATGATGATGATGAGGAGGAGGATGATGATGATGTTCATGACGTTGATGGTGATGAGGATGATGAGGATGTTCATGATGTTCATGATGTTGATGATGAGGATGATGATGATGATGTTCATGATGTTGATGGTGATGATGAGGAGGAGGATGATGTTTGTGATGTTCATGATGATGTTGATGGTGATGAGGATGATGATGATGTTCATGATGTTCATGATGTTGATGATGAGGATGATGAGGATGATGTTGATAGTGATGATGATGAGGATGATGATGATGATGTTCATGATGATGTTGATGGTGATGAGGATGATGATGATGTTCATGATGTTCATGATGTTGATGATGAGGATGATGAGGATGATGTTGATAGTGATGATGATGAGGATGATGATGATTATGTTCACGATGTTGATGGGCATGATGACTGATGATGATGATGATGATGATGATGTTCGTGACGTTGATGGTGATGAGGACGATGACGATGTTCATGATGTTCATGATGTTCATGATGAGGATGATGATGATGATGTTCATGATGTTGATGGTGATGATGATCAGGAGGATGATGATGATGATGTTCATGATGATGTTGATGGTGATGAGGATGAGGATGATGTTCATGATGTTCATGATGTTGATGATGAGGATGATGATGATGATGATGTTGATAGTGATGATGATGATGTTCATGATGTTGATGGTGATCACGATGATGATGATGATGCTGATGATGATGATGATGATGGCGATGGTGATGAGGATGATGATGATGTTTATGATGTTGATGATGAGGATGATGATGATGATGTTCCTGATGATGATGGGCATGATGACTGATGATGATGATGATGATGATGATGTACATGACTTTGATGGTGATGAGGATGATGAGGATGTTCATGATGTTCATGATGTTGGTGATGAGGATGATGATGATGATGATGTTCATGATGGTGATGGTGATGATGAAGAGGAGGATGAGGATGATGATGTTCATGATGATGTTGATGTTGATGAGGATGAGGATGATGTTCATGATGTTCACGATGTTTTTGAAGAGGATGATGATGATGATGTTGATAGTGATGATGACGACGATGACCATGATGATGTTCACGATGTTGATGGGCATGATGACTGATGATGATGATAATGATGATGATGTTCATGACGTTGATGGTGATGAGGTTGATGAGGATGTTCATGATGTTCATGATGTTGATGATGAGGATGATCATGATGATGTTCATGATGTTGATGGTGATGATGAGGAGGAGGAGGATGACGATGATGTTCATGATGATGTTGATGGTGATGAGGATGATGATGATGTTCATGATGTTGATGGTGATGATGAGGAGGAGGAGGATGACGATGATGTTCATGATGATGTTGATGGTGATGAGGATGATGATGATGTTCATGATGTTCATGATGTTGATGATGAGGATCATGAGCATGATGTTGATAGTGATGATGATGAGGATGATGATGATGATGTTCACGATGTTGATGGGCATGATGACTGATGATGATGATGATGTTCATGACGTTGATGGTGATGAGGATGATGACGATGTTCATGATGTTCATGATGTTGATGATGAGGATGATGATGATGATGTTCATGATGTTGATGGTGATGATGATGAGGATGATGATGACGATGACGTTCATGATGATGTTGATGGTGATGAGGATGATGATGATGTTCATGATGTTCATGATGTTGATGATGAGGATGACGATGATGATGTTGATAGTGATGATGATGAGGATGATGGTGATGATGTTCACAATGTTGATGGGCATGATGACTGATGATGATGATGATGATGATGATGATGATGATGTTCATGACGTTGATGTTGATGAGGATGATGAGGATGTTCATGATGTTGATGATGTTGATGATGACGATTATGATGATGATGTTCATGATGTTGATGGTGATGATGATGAGGAGAATGATGATGTTGATGTTCATGATGATGTTGATGGTGATGAGGATGAGGATGATGTTCATGATGCTGATGATGAGGATGATGATGATGATGTTGATAGTAATGATGATGAGGATGATGATGATGATGTTCACGATGTTGATGGGATGATGACTGATGATGATGATGATAGTGATGATGATGATGATGATGATGTTCATGACATTGATGGTGATGAGGATGATGAGGATGTTCATGATATTCATGATGTTGATGATGAGGATGATGATGATGATGTTCATGATGTTGATGGTGATGATGATGAGTAGGATGACGATGATGATGTTCATGATGATGTTGATGTTGATGAGGATGAGGATGATGTTCATGATGTTGATGATGTTGATGATGAGGATGATGATGACGATGTTGATAGTGATGATGACGAGGATGATCATGATGATGTTCATGATGTTGATGGGCATGATGACTAATGATGATG
Source organism: Pseudotsuga menziesii (assembly GCA_001517045.1). Lineage (NCBI taxonomy): Eukaryota > Viridiplantae > Streptophyta > Pinopsida > Pinales > Pinaceae > Pseudotsuga > Pseudotsuga menziesii. Next base: position 11,805 of record LPNX010695813.1, read on the forward strand.
ATGATGATGATGATGATGATGATGATGATGATGATGATGATGATGATGATGATGTTCATGATGTTGATGGTGATGAGGATGATGAGGATGTTCATGATGTTCATGATGTTGATGGTGATGATGATGAGGATGATGATGATGATGATGTTCATTATGATGTTGATCTTGATGATGAGGTGGATGTTATACAGCTGAATGGAACCTCTCCATCCGAGTGTTGATATCCCTCATGTCGGCACACAAAAGGACACTTATGGATAGAGGTTTGCTCATTTTCACTATACCTTGGCTCATCAGGAAATACATTGCCTATATGCCCAGCTGATTACTTTGCCATTTTGTGATTTTGAGTTGCATACGCGACTATCTTTATTGACATGTCGTGCATCATGCGCGAGTCTCATGTTAAGCAGGTCGCACATACTTGTATGCGTCGGTTGTGCTTGAATAGAGTCGCGTATCATACGTGGGTTGTCTTACTACAGACCCGCGTATGCCCTCCTCAAAATTAATATTTAAAAATACGAGTTAATGGGAGATTTGTTTACTCATTTACCTTAATCCCATTAACTGCCATAACC
>LPNX010695813.1:13415-51831 GCA_001517045.1 Pseudotsuga menziesii
CTTGTCAAAATGTAACCCAGGACTTTTGCGCATCCGAGGATTCTGTCTAGGCAGAATTTCGGGCTCAGCTACCCTGCTCATGCATACGAGACCGGCTTGTGACTGTCCCCCCAGACAGTAGGTATTGTCAAGGTGCCTTTAGTCTCTTGTCTTTTAGGGCTCATACACAGGTAAACCGGAAGGTTATTTCTAGTTGACCTTGAACGGACTTGGAAGGTAACCCTTGTGGAAAGTGCAGGAGGGCGGTTGGGTGATTCCTCTGCTTGTGCCTGAGAACCCCTCAAGGACGCCAAGTAACTGTTCATCGGCCTTCTTCTGGAAGGTATATCTTTATAGCCTGTTTTTCTTGCTTGAGACTCTAGGATCTTTTTAGTGTATGCTATGTGGATTTGCTTGTGATTAGTCTGACCTTAGGGTGTGGTTTGTTTGAGTCTTAATTCTGGAGGACCAACTGCATAGAAGGTCAAGAAGGTTGAGAAACCTTCCTCCTCTCACACCACTGGAACCTCCACCTTTACCCCAAAGGAGGAGATTAAGCACAGGTGGGTCTTTTGAACCAGTAGGAACTAGTGAGGTTCTTGGTGAACCTGATTTAATAGCTAACCGCTTTGATTTAGACACAGTTGAGATAGAAGAGCTGCAAGCTGACGAGCTTGCAAGACATTATAATCCCCCCTTGACTGATTTGAACGATCCAGTGATCGTGCAGGTTAGATCCTTTAGTTCACCAGTACTAGGTGTACCTGTAGGTAGAGGCATGTCTTCTGAAGGAGAAAGTTCATTTGTTTTCACCTCAACCCTTCCGGTTGAAGGGGTACTACCTCCCCCGGCTAGTGCCCATAGAGCTAATTTACTTTCCACACCCCTAACTCCAGCAAGCAGAGTGGTCCAACCACCTGTTTACTTGAACATTGGAAGTATGTCTGGTGATATGGCTACTGGGATTCCCAGTATACCTACAATACCTTCTTCTTTCCCTTACCCTACCCACAGTGGTCCGGTGGGATCCTCGGCCTTTTTCCAAGGATTCCCTTGGAATGGGGGGCACATACCCCCATCCAATCCATACGTAGGTCCACCTCCTTCATATGTAGGAGTGCACTTTGGAGCCAACACCTCTTATGGGCAAAGATTCCAAACACCTATTTCGACCCCATATACGAGCTCTCCCTTCTCTTTGTTTAGTGGAGGGATACCAGCTCCAGTCTTTCAGACCCCAGCTTCTATGGGGATGGGCCGACCTACTTATACTGCACCCCCCACCCAAAATCCGGTGTCCTATGGATGGAACCCATTCCAAAGAAACCTTTCCACTTCACTATCGATGTCAGGGGGCAACCCTACTTTTACTTATGGGAATGTGGGGGCAAATCCCTCTAATACCCAAGCTAGCACATCTAGTGCATCGGTTAGGCCAAAACTTCCCTTTCTGGCAACTTTGAACTTGCTAGACCTATCAAAATTGATGAACGATCCTGTGAAGCATGACCCCACATGGCCACCTGTTCCCACCAAGCTACCCTCGGACATCCCTAAGTTTGAAGGGAAAGCTGGTGAAGATCCTGGGACACATGCCACCACCTTTCACTTATGGTGTTCTTCCAACTCATTGAATGAAGATTCAGTGAGATTGAGGCTATTCTAGAGGACCCTTACCGGCACTGCAACAAAATGGTACATTGAGTTGCCTTCTGCTGCTTTTAGTAGTTTCTGGGATTTGGCGAGTGCTTTCCTCAGCCACTTTCAGCTTCCAGTCTGATACGATTTTGGAACAGACTTGTTGTCCACCTTTAGACAAAACAAGGCTACACATATCTCAGACCATATCCAAGAATGGCGGAGGCGAAAGAGACTTATCAAAGCCACCATCCCTCCTGATTTTTTATTAGAGTGGTTCCTTAAATCTTTATTACCCTATATATCTAAGGATGTTTCTACATCAGGAGTGACTAGTGAGGAAGAAGCCATACTCAGGGCCCAGCAGTTAGACTTGATTTACTCACAGTCTGGGATCTTATACGAGATCATCCCTGAGGCACCAAGGCCTTCTCATGAGGCTGAGAAACCCAAGCCTGGACCCCATGCCGATGGTGTGGTTGGGTCCGTCAGTTCTCCCACTGTAGAGTCTTTGACAAAACAAATTCAACAATTGTCTGTCAAACAGTCTACAGCGGAGGCAGCAAAGGCTGCCCCCTCTTCCCAAAATGCAAATGTATTTGCTCAATCTTCTCAAAAGGGCAATCAGCAGTCCGACGGTAAGAAGAAGAAGGGAAAAAAAGGAGAGGGAAACCAAAACCAAAACAAGCCCAAGCCCGCAAACAATGCTGATGGGGGCCAGAAAGATAAAAAGAAAGTCAATTTTCCTTGTAAGTTGTGCCAGGGAGACCATTTGACCCACCTTTGTTCCCTCATGGAACAAGCTCAAAAGCTGTTGAAAACCCAACCAACGGCTGTCCTCAAGGATCCATTTCCCCAAGGACAGAATTCTGCGTCAGCTTCTACTGTAGCAGGGGGCAGCCAAGCTACTCCTGACCCTAATTATATCAACATGGTCAGATCCTCTACTTTGTTGCAAACCAGGAACAAGAACTATGAGAAGGAGAAGGAGACTCCTGAGACGGGTAAAGCTGTAGGTGAACCTTCGAACCCTCTCACTATAGAGAAACCATTGGAAATAATGCCAAAGATACCCAAAGGTGTCTTTAAGAAGACTTTGCATAATCCCAATAGGGCTGCTTCCAACTACTCAGTGGTTGAAGATCTAGCTCAAACCCCATGTGCAATGTCTTCTTTGGAGGTGCTTCAGAGTTGTCCCGCCCAGCGGGATGCCCTTTTAGTGGCTTTAGGTAGTATGGACTCTTCGAGTCTCACGGCGAAGCTTTGTTTGTCTGATGTCAAAATTTGCCTCCCTTACCATGTAGCCCTATCCATAGATGTTGTCCATGGTGGTAAGACCATTGGACGAGCTGTTGTGGATGAGGGAGCCTCTACTTGTGTCATGTCCCTGGCATGCTGGAAAGCTCTAGGATCCCCAGATCTGGTCCCATCAACCACTTTACTTACTGCTTTCGATGGAAGGTCTTTCCGTCCACATGGTATCTTGCCAGCTTTCGAGATTAAGTTGGCAGGAAAAGCGGTCTCTATTGAAGTTGAAGTGATTGATGCTCCCTTGGACTATAATTTGCTTTTGGGGAGGAATTGGACTTATGCAATGACTGCTGTTGCATCGGCTGTTCTTTGTGTCGTGGTATTCCCACATGAGGGCAAGTTGGTTATTGTTGACCAACTTGATTTTACTCGAAAGGGCTGTTTAGAGTCTAAAGATTCCAATGTACCATTGGTTGATCAGGCCAAGCCTGCTCAGAGCTTGGGGGCTAGATTGTATTCATCTTTGATGGGCATATTTGACATCCCATCCCCGGTTAACTATATAGATTCCACTAGTGTGGGGAATTCCATCACTTCGGTGGTGGATAGGACTGATCCTTGGGTTCTCCCAACCCCCCAGGAACCGGAATTTCCCTTATCAGTGGTGGAAGTGGCATATCAAGATATTACCCAAGCCACTGCTGATCCTATTCCAGATCCTCTTTCAGTCTCAGATGATCTGGAAGAAGTCTATATGCCTGCATGGGCAGAGAACTCTTTACATTCCATAGATTGCTTAGAAACTGTTTTACCTTCCGATGAAGCCATTCTGGAAGCTATGTGTAGTCGTGATAAGATATGTGAGGATCTTCATCACCGGTCTTATTTCCTTCCAGAGATAAGCAAGATCGAAAACCAAGAGTTCCATGTGAGACTGCCTGGGGATCTTGATGTACCTGTGAACCCTTTGCCTAGGGAAGGGGTGTTTGCCGAGGGGAATATGGCAAACATTTCCGCTACTATACCAATCAACATTTCCGTCAACCCAGATGTTGTGGAAAACATCTATATAGGAGCAAACTGCTCTCCAGAGGAGATTGCTATCTATATTGCCCTTTTCAAGGAATTCTGTGATATCTTTGCCTGGTCATATGAGGAGATGCCAGGCATCGATCCATCTATTGTCCAACATGAGATCCGTACCTACCCTGATGCCAAACCAGTTCGGCAGAAATTACGCCCCGTGAACCCGTGTAAAGCGGCGGCTATGAAGGTAGAGGTTGAGAAGCTCTTGAAAGATGGTTTTATATATCCTATTGCTTTGACTGAGTGGGTGTCCAACCCAGTTCATGTTGACAAAAAGCAAGGGACTATTCGCGTCTGTACTGAATTTCGAGACCTTAACAAAGCTTGTCCCAAGGACAATTACCCCACACCATTCATTGATCAGATCATTGATGCATGTGCGGGGAGTGAAGTCTTTTCTTTTATGGATGGTTTCTCCGGCTAAAATCAAATCCAAATCAAACCGGAAGTCCAACATAAAACTGCTTTTATTTGCCCTTGGGGTACATTCGCTTATAGAAAAATGCCCTTTGGATTGAAAAATGCAGGGGCAACTTTTCAAAGAGCCATGAACTTTGCTTTTCACGATATAAAAACCATTGTCGAGCCTTACCTAGATGATCTACCTGCACATTCTCGCAAGAGGATCCAGCATCCTGATCATTTGAGGTTGATTTTTGAGAGATGCAGATACTACAAAATTCACTTGAATCCCCACAAGTGCGTTTTCTACGTCGAGTCAGGGAGACTACTAGGATTCATTGTTTCAAGCAGGGGCATTCAGGTGGATCCCCTAAAAGTTGAGGCCATTGTAAATCTGCCTCCTCCTCACACACTCAGGCAACTTCAGAGTCTACAAGGAAAGTCTAACTTCTTTCGACATTTCATCGTTAATTATGCCAAGATCACGAAAGGTTTCATGCGCCTGCTCAAGCAGGACACCCCATTTGTATGGGATGAAGCTGCACAACTCGCGTTCGAGGCATTGAAAAAATCCTTGTTGTCGGCTCCTTTATTGTGCCCGCAAGACTATTCTAGGGACTTTATATTGTATCTAGCTGCATCAGAGTCCACCATTGGAGTAGTGCTAGTTCAGGAAAACGACAAGCTGGTTGAGCATGTTGTGTATTATCTTAACCGTGCTTTGGTTGGGCCTGAGCTTAAGTACTCTCACATTGAGAAGTTAGCCTTAGCGGCTGTCTATGCTGTACAGAGGTTACGGCACTACATCTTACTGAGGACCACTACTGTAGTGGCGGATGTAAACCCTTTCCAATATGTTTTATCCCGATGCATTGTTGGGGGAAAATTCAACAAGTGGATAGTCATTCTCCAAGAGTTTGACTTAGTTTTTCAATCCACTAAATCCAAAAAGTCCTTAGTGTTTGCTGAGCTTATAGCAGAATTCCCTACGAAAGACGATGTAGTGATTCAAGATGACTCATTCCCATATGAGCACATCTTCCTTATAGCCACCTCTTATCCTTGGCACGGAGATATTCTCATATATCTCCAGACTTCGAAGTGTCCTGCCGCTTACTCTAGGGAAGACCGACGTAAGTTAAGACTTCATGCTAAAAACTACCTCATAATAGGAGATACTTTATATCAAAGAGGGGTAGATTCTGTCTTGTGTCGCTGCCTTACTCATGAGGAAGCAGAGGTTGTCCTAAATGATTCTCATAGTGGAGCATGTGGGGGTCATTTATCTGGGTTAGCAACGGCCCAGAAAAATATTACGTGCCGGTTATTTCTAGCCCTCAATCTTTAAAGATTGTGTGGAAGCAGTAAAGCGCTGTCACCCTTGTCAGCTATTCACCAGAAAGATGCGATCGCATCCTGCTCCTTTGTTTCCTGTTGTCTCGGTAGGCCCCTTCATGAAGTGGGGGATTGATTATATGACATGCAACCCAGCCTCAGCTGGGGGGCACAAATACATCATTGTCGTTGTCGACTATTTCACAAAATGGGCAGAGGCAATGCCTGCTTTCAAGGAGGATGGGGAAACAACAGCTTTCTTTGTTTTCAATCAGATTATTGCTAGGTTTGGTATTCCAAAGGTGATTGTCACTGACCATGGCAGTCATTTCCAAAATAACATGATGACAGAACTGACCACCATGCTTGGATTTCGACAAGAACACTCTTCTCCCTATTATCCGCAAGCAAACGGTCAGGTTGAGGCTGTTAATAAGACTTTAAAGACCATTCTTAAACGTACTATTAATACAGCCCGCTCCAATTGGCATATTATGTTATACCTTGCTCTTTGGGCTTATCGAACCAATGTCAAAACTGCTACGGTTTTTTCCCCCTTCCAACTCGTTCACGGGGTGGAAGCTATTACTTCGATTGAATGCGAAATCCCATCTTTACAGATAGCTATTCATGTGCTTCCTGATATGACTGAGCTTGAAGAACGGTTGTTACACTTAGAACACCTTGATGAACAGCGTAGAGATGCGCTGACCGCGAACCAGGCTCACAAGAATAGGGTTAAAGCTCAATACGATAAATCGATCAAGCCTAGAATTTTCTCTGAAGGGGAACTTGTCTTGCTCTGGGACCAAGATAAAGAACCTCTGGGGGCAGGTAAGTTCAAGGCCATGTGGTTAGGACCCTATGTCGTATCTAAAGTTTTGAGTAAAGGCGCATATGAATTAATGGATTATGATGGGAATAAGCTGCCTGAGCCTAGAAATGGGCTCTACCTGAAGAAGTACTACGCTTAGGCCTAGCACTTTTTATTGTAGATTAGTGTATGTATTTTATGTACATTAGGTTTTCAGTTTTGTTTTTTATACGATCTGCTGGTGGTTGCAGATGTCTTCCGGAATGTATGTAGGTTTCGCTGATGGCGCCAGCCGTCACACTTGTAACTTGGCTTCGGCAGCATGGGTTATTTATTCTCCCATAGGACAGCTTGTTGCCGCAGGAGGCGCTTGTGTAGGTCCTGCCTCTAATAATGTTGCTGAATATAGGGCGGTTATTGAGCTTTTATGGGATGCGTTGTCACGTGGTATTACCCAACTTGAGGTCCGTTTGGATTCCCAATTGGTTGTTTCCCAGCTCAACCGAGCTTATCAGGTACGAAACTCTACATTGTTACGTCAATACATGAGAATTCGTTCATTGGAAAGGCATTTTGAAGTAATTACTTTTAATCATATTCCAAGGAGCCAAAATTCATTATCTGATGCATATGCGAATTACATTTTAGATTGGCATCTCACACATAATTCATAAAATATACAGCACACATGTAAAAAACATTTGTAAATAAACTGACAACCAAAAACTCATATATATATATGTAAATATCTGTTCATACATAGGATAGGTCAAGTCTGATCCGTAGATCCCAAAATATACAAATATATACAAAGTGTGGATCATCATCCATCAAAATGTCCTAAATATATGACTGGCCCCCATGGCCGCTAGGACCTGGCTGGTCCCTGTGATGTCTGCGCCTCCTGGCTTCCTCAGCCTCCTCGGCCTCGGTAGCCTCCACCGCCTCTCTATACACCAATACTGCCCTAGCTACCCGTCTGAAAAGACGTAGCCAGGCCGATGGAACTCCTACTACAAACTCCTGCATGGCTGCAGGGAGATGCTCTATGCATATGGTGGGTACTCGCTCGGTAAGCCTGGTCAGCTTTGCCTCGAGTACCTGGATCAGCCTAGGATCTCCTCCTGCTACAAGACGTACAAAGGTGCGTGGGTGCCCTGCGGGGTGAACCGGTCCAATATCTGCATTTTGACATATGAGTTAGGATTAGACTTGTACATATGTATATATATTATATCATTGGAAAATTCATAAAAATTTAATAATGATAAAAATTAAAAAGACTTACCCATCTCTCCCCATGCTCCTCCTGGAGGGAGGACTAGATCTGGATCACCTCGGAAATCTAATCCGGCATATGGAAACTGCTCCAATGCTGGCACCTGCCTTTCCCACCAGGTATAGAAATCGTCATCATACATACTCTGTACTATGTCACCTCCTCCGTGACGGAGGAAGATGTCACCCCACCTGCTCAACCTCGGCTGACGTGGATGTCTGATCTCTAAGGGTATCGCAGGGCTCATGGCTGGAACCCTCTCAAAGAAGAACGCAACCAAGATACTCGCATATCCGAAGTTCTTGCGTCTTCCTCTCCTACAATCGGAGAATTGCCTCTTCATGATGGGGGCAATTCCCGAGCACCAGTCATATAGGGTACCTCTAAATCAATCCACTGCCACTCTCATCTAAGTCCTGGTGGCCAAGTGTAGTCCTGATGACCCTGCAAGTCTGACAATCGTACTAGCTAGTACCTGTAGTGTGAAGTCCTGTATATCTGAGATGAGAATGCTGCTGCCCTTTTTCTGAGTACCCAGCCTGCAGAATACATCCACATAATTCTGAACACTCAAGGGGTCACCACTCCTGCCAGTGCCCTCAAGGTTCACCGGGGCTCCCTAATGTGATAATCCGGTAATAAAATAGAGATCCTGAGTGGTAAATTCCAAAGTCTCACCCTCGATGTTAAACATCCCAAGGTCATGGTCCCAGTAGTTAACTAAGAACTCTAGAATGTGGACATTGGCCCGCATTGGTCATGTGCAAAAGAACTTATACAACCCACTATTCCGTAAAGCTTGCATGGTAGGTGGGCTTTGGAATGTCGCTTGGTCCATTATCTCGTGTTCTCGTTCCCTCCACTCCAGCACCATGATGTCCTGACAAAACACACATAGTTTAATTCAGCAATTCATCAAAAAAAATTTAAAAATTTGAACTCTTTTTCATGCTTTTGTTCATAGCGCAGTATGCGCGACTGTCCATCGGGACAGATCGCGCATCATACGCGACTTCTATATGCAGTAACCCGCGCATCAACCGCGTATGCGCGACTCTTATACGTAGTAACCTGCGTATGCCCTCTGCCATTTTTTATATTGATGAATTAAATTGAATTAACCTTCAAATTAAAAATTTGTTTGGATGAAATCAAAGAGCACTGGGTGTAGATTTACCTGCAACTGACGGATCTGAATTTCACCGGTCCAATTGTCCACAACGAGCGATCAAAGATAGAGGGTAAAATTGTCCTTTTTGGCTCAAAAAGTGAAATGGTATGAAATGTTTCAATTTTCAAACTATTAATAGAAATAAAATTTTGTAAAGTGGGTCTTTTTCTATAGTTTGAAAGGCTAATTGACTAATACCATCACTTTTGTGCCTTGGAACAGGTTTACCTATTATTTCAAAGTGTTGATGCTTCTATAGGGTGGTTTTTGCTCTTTCCAACATATGTTGGCAACTTATCATCCACATTAACCTTCGTATACAACATTTTGCCACGGACTATGGTATTCTAAGCCATTAGTCCCTTGTCTCTACCATTGTTCTTCCGTGGCTAGGATCCCTATTTCATGAGTATCATCCTTATATGCCATTTCCAGCCTTTGATACTCATTTCCGTCACTGTTTCAGGCCCAGGGGTTTCCTCATAGCTATTTTTCATGCCAAATAGAGCTTCGCATGAATCTCTTTTTACAAGCTATCCCTTTTATAGGACTCCCCACCTTATGGAGTTTCTTTAGGCCCAGGTCTGACTCCTTAAAAATAGACTTGACTGCCGAGTTATCTCGTCCGTTCAAGCTCGTTAAGAATATGTGAACGGGCATTCGCATGGTGGTAGGTTATCTCTTTCTCGGCCCATGCAGAATAGTACGAGAAAGGATCACTCTCTTTTCTTCAGAATTGAGAAGATTATTCTCAGGTACAGGTTTATCACTTTTTCGGATCTGAGAGACTAAATTGGACGGAAAAGGAACACCCGGTATGAGCTTAGTTTTCTCTTTTTCGTGCTCTGGACCCAAACATGAAAAAGATTCCGAGTGTACTTTGTGTCTTTGTCATGCTCATTAAACACTTAAGAACAAAGCACCGAGTTTATTGTTGTAAGCCCCATTTCTCGTAACCAAATGGATCTTTCCGAGTGATCTTGCTTTCTTTCACACTCGTAAAACTCAAGCTATTTATATGCTGTTATTGAAGGAGCGTTGGGTAGGTGGTAATTTAACCTTTTTCAGACCTTCCCGACTAAGTACGAAAAAAGTTCACCTTTTCTTCTTCGGAAGTTAAGAGAGTTCTTTTGAGGTTTGTTTTATACTTTTTCGGCCTTAAGAGACTAAATTGGATGAAAAAGGACCCCCCTGGAGTCTTCTTTGTCGTTTTCAGACTCTCTAAATATGAAAGCACCAATCGAGCATGTACTAGTTAGGGCTTGTTAAATCCACGGATCAGTGACACTATCAAGCATTATTTTCCCGTCTCTTCAAGCTTGTTAAAAAATGAAGAGGGAACCGAGTTGGCTTTCCTGGACTCGTTAAAACTTTACAGGGAAGGAAAGGAAGAAGTTTTCTCTTGTTTTCAGTAATGGCAGCATGTCATCCTTGAACATAGCACTCTTTGCCTTCCGATATCCATGTTTCAGTGTACATCTGTGTTCAGCTATCACTTCGAGTTTTCTGACTCCTCCTCTTGTCCATTATACCTGGGGAATCTGATCATGTCTCCTACATGACAGATAAGTCTAGTTGTCCTATCTATCTGTTATACGCTGCCTTGGGTCATCTCTGTGTTGTGCTCACTGTTCAAGGATTCTTCCCACTATCTGATTTATAGCCTGATCCAATCACTGTTATATCTGTCATCCATTTACTTGTGTCTATCTTCTTTTGCCCAGTCCCTAGTCACTCTTGTGATCCGTTGGAGGATCTATTTCCTTCCCTATCACAGTATGGTTCAGTTTCAGTACTTCCTGATGACGAAGACCTAGAGTTTGACGGTAGTACCTCTGGATTCAATTTCATCATTGGTGAACTCCTTTGCTTCAGTTGTCAATTATCATCTATTGGTTGACAAACTGTTGAATCCTCTCCATGTTCGACTTCAGCTTACCCTTATTCACATGGCTTGGATTGTACTTGGTTCTTTGGGATCTTGTATGAAGACCTTAGTTTCTCACTTATGAACTAAGTTGCGCAAGACTATGTCCAGTTTCTATCTCCAACTTCCAGATCTTTGAAGACTCATCATTATTGTATTGTGGCTTTGATCCACCTTTGTACATACATGGTGTTACCCGTATTATATGATGTACTCTCATTTTGTAAAGGAGCTAGTGTTCCAGTAAATTGAACATAGCATCCTCAGATATAGCTTTGTATATGACATTATTATGTATTGGTTTCAGGTACTCCTTCTGCTCCACTGGACTTCTGAGTTTCTCCAGAGTTATATATTATAATGTATTTCGGCCATCGTTCCCCTCTGACCTCACACATTAGGGGGCGTTTGTTATACAGCTGAATGGCACCTCTCCGTCCGAGTGTTGATATCCCTCATGTCGGCACACAAAAGGACACTTATGGATAGAGGTTTGCCCATTTTCATTATACCTTGGCTCATCAGGAAATACATTGCCTATATGCCCAGCTGATTACTTCTCCATTTTGTGATTTTGAGTTGCATACGCGACTATCTTTATTGACATGTCGCGCATCATGCGCGAGTCTCATGTTAAGCAGGTCGCGCATACTTGTATGCGCGGGTTGTGTTTGAATAGAGTCGCGTATCATACGCAGGTTGTCTTACTACAGACCCGCGTATGCCCTCCTCAAAATTAATATTTAAAAATACGAGTTAATGGGAGATTTGTTTACTCATTTACCTTAATCCCATTAACTGCCATAACCTCCTTAACCTTCGAGAACTGCCTCATTTCCTTCAGATAAATAGAGGCCTTGGGGAGGGTGTTGAGATATATACTTGGAGAGCAAAGTTATGTTGGTGGATTGTCTACAGAATCTTTGGAGCAGAGAAACTCAGAGTCCTTTGGTGACAGAGGAGTCCCTTGTTCAGACATTGGGTTGTAACCTAAACTCCCTCTATTATTGTTAATAAAGCAGAGAACTTCTTCCATATTGTGTTTCATGTGTTGTGGATTGGTAAATGTTTACATTTCATTATAATATATGATTTGCCTAACCTGCATCTTTATATATGAATCATACTGTATTCGGAAGAATCTTTGTTAACAGGTGAAGGAGGAACTATCCTGGAGACTTGGGAAGAAGAACAAAGGAGGAAGAAGATAGCTTGCATCAACCTTCGTTTAATACAAGTAAGTCCTGCTACTTTCCTATTTCCTGTTTTGTACTTTCATAAGTCAAATTGTCTGCAAGTGTTAGAGTATGTTGGTAACCCCCAGACCTAGGTTATTAGGTGAATTATCCATTACAACAGTAGATGATGTTCATGATGTTCATGATGTTGATGATGAGGATGATAATGATGATGTTCATGATGTTGATGGTGATGATGATTAGGAGGATGATGATGATGATGTTCATGGTGATGCTGATGGTGATGAGGATGAGGATGATGTTCATGATGTTCATGATGAGGATGATGATGATGATGATGATAGTGATGATGATGAGGATGATGATGATGATGTTCACGATGTTGATGGGCATGATGACTGAGGATGATGATGATGATGATGATGATGATGATGATGATGATGATGTTCACGATGTTGATGGGCATGATGACTGAGCATGATGATGATGATGATGATGATGATGATGATGTTCATGATGTTGATGGTGATGATGATTAGGAGGATGATGATGATGATCTTCATGATGATGCTGATGGTGATGAGGATGAGGATGATGTTCATGATGTTCATGATGAGGATGATGATGATGATGATGATGATGATGCTGATAGTGATGATGATGAGGATGATGATGATGATGTTCACGATGTTGATGGGCATGATGACTGAGGATTATGATGATGATGATGATGATGATGATGATGATGTTCACGATGTTGATGGGCATGATGAGTGAGGATGATGATGATGATACTGATGCTGCTGATGATGATGATGACGTTCATGACGTTGATGGTGATGAGGATGATGAGGATGTTCATGATGTTCATGATGTTCATGATGAGGATGATGATGATGATGAAGTTCATGATGTTGATGGTGATGATGATGATGATGATGATGATGATGATGATGTTTACGGTGATGAGGATGATGATGATGTTCATTATGTTCATGATGTTAATGATGAGGATGAGGATGATGATGTTGATAGTGATGACGATGACGATGATGATGATGATGTTCGTGATGTTGATGGCCATGATGACTGATGATGATGATGATGATGATGTTCATGACGTTGATGGTGATGAGGATGATGAGGATGTTGATGATGTTGATGATGAGGATGATGATGATGATGTTCATGATGTTGATGGTGATGATGATCAGGAGGATGTTCATGATGTTCATGATGTTCATGATGAGGATGGTGATGATGATGTTCATGATGTTGATGGTGATGATGATGATGATGATGATGATGATGTTCATGATGTTGATGGTGATGGTGATGAGGATGATGAGGATGTTGATGATGTTGATGAAGAGGATGATGATGATGATGTTCATGATGTTGATGGTGATGATGATCAGGAGGAGGATGATGATGATGTTCATGATGATGTTGATGGTGATGAGGATGATGTTCATGATGTTCATGATGTTGATGATGAGGATGATGAGGATGATGTTGATAGTGATGATGATGAGGATGATGATGTGGATGATGATGATGATGTTCACGATGTTGATGGGCATGATCACTGATGATGATGATGATGATGATAATGTTCATGACGTTGATGGTGATGAGGATGATGACGATGTTCATGATCTTCATCATGTTGATGATGAGGATGATGATGATGATGTTCATGATGTTGATGGTGATGATCATGAGGAGGATGACGATGATGATGTTCGTGATGATGTTTATGGTGATGAGGATGAGGATGATGTTCATGATGTTGATGATGAGGATCATGATGATGATGTTTATAGTGATGATGATGAGGATTATGATGATGATGTTCACGATGTTGATGGGCATCATGACTGATGATGATGATGATGATGATGTTCATGACGTTGATGGTGATGAGGATGATGAGGATGTTCATCATGTTCATGATGTTCATGATGAGGATGATGATGATGATCTTCATGATGTTGATGGTGATGATGATGAGGAGGAGGATGATGATGATGTTGATGATGATGTTGATGTTGATGAGGATGAGGATGATGTTCATGATGTTGATGATGAGGATAATGATGATGATGTTCATGATGCTGATGGGCATAATGACTGATGATGATGATGATGATGATGATGATGATGTCAATGACGTTTATGGTGATGAGGATGATGAGGATGTTGATGATGTTGATGATGAGGATGATGATGATGATATTCATGATGTTGATGGTGATGATGATGAGGAGGATGATGATGATGATGTTCATGATGATGTTGATGTTCATGAGGATGAGGATGATGTTCATGATGATCATGATGTTGATGACGAGGATGATGATGATGATGTTGATAGTGATGATGATGAGGATGATGATGATGATGTTCACGATGTTGATGGGCATGATGACTGATGATGATGATGATGATGATGATGTTCATGACGTTGATGGTGACGAGGATGATGAGGATGATGATGATCATGTTCATGATGATGTTGATGGTGATGAGGATGATGATGATGTTCATGATGTTCATGATGTTTATGATGAGGATGACGATGATGATGTTGATAGTGATGATGATGATGTTCACGATGTTGATGGGCATGATGACTGATGATGATGATGATGATGATGATGTTCACGATGTTGATGGGCATGATGACTGATGATGATGATGATGATGATGATGTTCATGACGTTGATGGTGATGAGGATGATGAGGATGTTGATGATGTTGGTGATGTTGATGATGATGATGATGTTCATGATGTTGATGGTGATGATGATGAGGAGGAGGATGATGATGATGTTCATGTTGATGAGGATGAGGATGATGTTCATGATGTTCATGATGTTGATGATGAGGATTATGATGATGATGTTGATAGTGATGATGATGAGGATGATGATGATGATGTTCACGATGTTGATGGGCATGATGACTGATGATGATGATGTTGATAGTGATGATGATGAGGATGATGATGATGATGTTCACGATGTTGATGGGCATGATGACTGATGATGATGATGTTGATAGTGATGATGATGAGGATGATGATGATGATGTTCACGATGTTGATGGGCATGATGACTGATGATGATGATGATGATGTTCATGACGTTGATGGTGATGACGATGATGAGGATGTTCATGATGTTCATGATGTTGATGATGAGGATGATGATGATGAAGTTCATGATGTTGATGGTGATGATGAGGAGGAGGAGGATGGTGATGATATTCATGATGATGTTGATGGTGATGAGGATGTTCATGATGTTCTTGATGTTCATGATGAGGATGATAATGATGATGTTCACGATGTTGATGGTGATGATGAGGAGGAGGATGATGATGATGATGTTCATGATGATGTTGATGGTGATGTGGATGATGATAATGTTCATGATGTTCATGATGTTAATGATGAGGATGATAAGGATGATGTTGATAGTGATGATGATGAGGATGATGGGGATGATGTTCACGATGTTGATGGGCATGATGACTGATGATGATGATGATGATGTTCATGACCTTGAGGGTAATGAGGATGATGACAATGTTCATGATGTTCATGATGTTGATGATGAGGATGACAATGATGATGTTCATGATGTTGATGGTGATGATGATGAGGATGATGATGATGGTGATGAGGATGATGATGATGTTGATGATGTTGATGATGAGGATGATGATTATGATGTTCACGATGTTGATGGGCATGATGACTGATGATGATGATGATTATGATGTTCATGACGTAGATGCTGATGAGGATGATGAGGATGTTCATGATGTTCATGATGTTGGTGATGAGGATGATGATGATGATGTTCATGATGTTGATGGTGATGATGATGAAGAGGATGATGATGATGATGTTCATGATGATGTTGATGTTGATGAGGATGAGGATGATGTTCATGATGTTGATGATGTTGTTGATGAGGATGATGATGATGATGAGGATGATGATGATGATATTCACGATGTTGATGGTGATGAGGATGATAAGGATGTTCATGATGTTGATGATGAGGATGATGATGATGATGTTCATGATGTTGATGGTGATGATGAGGAGGAGGATGATGATTATGATGTTCATGATGATGTTGATGGTGATGAGGATGATGATGATGTTCATGATGTTGATGATGAGGATGATGAGGATGATGTTGATAGTGATGATGATGAGGATGATGAGGATTATGTTCACGATGTTGATGGGCATGATGACTGATGATGATGTTGATGATGATGATGATGATGATGTTCATGACGTTGATGGTGATGAGGATGATGACGATGTTCATGATGTTCATGATGTTGATGATGATGATGATGATGATGATGTTCACGATGTTGATGGTGATGATGAGGAGGAGGAGGATGATGATGATGTTCATGATGATGTTGATGGTGATGAGGATGAGGATGATGTTCATGTTGTTGATGATGTTTATGATGAGGATGATGATGATGATGTTGATAGTGATGATTATGATGTTCATGCAGTTGATGGTGATCATGATGATGATGATGATTATGATGATGATGATGATGATGATGATGATGATGATGATGATGGTGATGAGGATGATGATGATGTTCATGATGTTGATGATGAGGATGATGATGATGATGTTCACAATGTTGATGGGTATGATGGATGATGATGATGATGATGATGATGATGATGTTGATGACGTTGATGGTGATGAGGATGATGAGGATGTTCATGATGTTCATAATGTTGGTGATGAGGATGATGATGATGATGATGATGTTCATGATGGTGATGGTGATGATGATGAGGAGGATGAGGATGATGATGTTCATGATGATGTTGATGTTGATGAGGATGAGCATGATGTTCATGATGTTCATGATGTTTTTGAAGAGGATGATGATGATGATGTTGATAGTGATGATGATGACGATGATGATGATGATGTTCACGATGTTGATGGGCATGATGAGTGATGATGATGATAATGATGATGATGTTCATGAGGTTGATGGTGATGAGGTTGATGAGGATGTTCATGATGTTCATGATGTTGATGATGAGGATGATGATGATGATGTTCATGATGTTGATGGTGATGATGATGAGGAGGATGATGACGACGATATTCATGAGGATGGTGATGGTGATGAGGATGATGATGATGTTCATGATGTTCATGATGTTGATGATGAGGATGATCTTGATAGTGATGATGATGAGGATGATGATGATGATGTTCACGATGTTGATGGGCATGATGACTGATAATGATGATGATGTTCATGACGTTGATGGTGATGAGGATGATGATGATGTTCATGATGTTCATGATGTTGATGATGAGGATGATGATGATGATGTTCATGATGTTGATGGTGATGATGATGAGGATGATGATGATGTTGATGGTGATGAGGATGATGATGATGTTCATGATGTTGATGATGTTGATGATGAGGATGATGATGATGATGTTGATAGTGATGATGATGAGGATGATGATGATGATGATGTTCTTGATGTTGATGGTGATGAGGATGATGATGATGTTCATGATGTTGATGATGTTGATGATGAGGATGATGATGATGATGTTGATAGTGATGATGATGAGGATGATGGTGATGATGTTCACGATGTTGATGGGCATGATTACTGATGATGATGATGATGATGATGATGATGTTCATGATGTTGATGGTGATGAGGATGATGACGATGTTCATGATGTTGATGATGACGATGATGATGATGATGTTCATGATGTTGATGGTGATGATGATGAGGATGATGATGATGATGATGTTCATGATGATGTTGATGGTGATGAGGATGAGGATGATGTTCATGATATTCATGATGCTGATGATGAGGATGATGATGGTGATGTTGATAGTAATGATGATGAGGACGACGATGATGATGTTCACGATGTTGATGGGATGATGACGATAGTGATGATGATGATGATGATGTTCATGACATTGATGGTGATGAGGATGATGAGGATGTTCATGATATTCATGATGTTGATGATGAGGATGATGATGATGATGTTCATGATGTTGATGCTGATGATGATGAGTAGGATGACGATGATGATGTTCATGATGATGTTGATGTTGATGAGGATGAGGATGATGTTCATCATGTTCATGATGTTGATGATGAGGATGATCATGATGATGTTCACGATGTTGATGGGCATGATGACTGAGGATGTTCATGATGTTGATGGTGATGATGATGATGTTGATGTTGATGGATGTTCATGATGTTGATGGTGATGATGATGAGGAGGATGATAATGATGATGTTCATGATGATGTTCATGTTGATGATGAGGCGGATGATGTTCATGATGTTCATGATGTTGATGATGAGGATGATGATGATGATGTTCATGATGTTGATGGTGATGATGATTAGCAGGATGATGATGATGATGTTGATGGTGATTGAGAATGAGGATGATGTTCATGATCTTCATGATGTTGATGATGAGGATGATGACGACGATGATGATAGTGATGATGATGAGGATGATGATGATGATGTTCACGATGTTGATGGGCATGATGACTGAGGATGATGATGATGATGATGATGGTGATGATGTTCATGACGTTGATGGTGATGATGTTTATCATGTTGATGATGAGGATGATGATGATGTTGAAGGTGTTGATGGTGATGATGATCATGATGATGATGATGATGATGATGATGATGTTGATGGTGATGAGGATGATGATGATGTTCATGATGTTAATGATGTTCATGATGAGGATGATGATGATGATGTTGATAATGATGACGATGAGGATGATGATGATGATGTTCGTGATGTTGATGGGAACGATGACTGATGATGATGAGGATGATGATGATGATGTTCATGACGTTGATGGTGATGAGGATGATGAGGATGTTCATGATGTTCATGATGTTGATGATGAGGATTATGCTGATGATTTCATGATGTTGATGGTGATGATGATCAGGAGGATGTTCATGATGTTCATGATGTTGATGATGCGGATGATGATGATGATGTTCATGATATTGATGCTGCTACTGCTGATGATGATGATGATGATGGTGATGAGGATAAGGATGATGTTCATGATGTTGATGATGTTGATGATGAGGATGATGATGATGATGTTGATAGTGATGATGATGAGGATGATGATGATGATGTTGACGATGTTGATGGGCATGATGACTGATGATGATGATGATGATGATGATGATGTCCATGACGTTGATGGTGATGAGGATGATGAGGATGTTCATGATGTTGACCATGAAGATGATGATGTTCATGATGTTGATGGTGATGATGATTAGGAGGATGATGATGATGATTTTCATGATGATGTTTATGGTGATGAGGATGAAGATGATGTTCATGATGTTGATGATGAGGATGATGATGATGATGATGATAGTGATGATGATGAGGATGATGATGATGATTTTCACGATGTTGGTGGGTATGATGATTGATGATGATGATGATGTTCATGACGTTGATGGTGATGAGGATGATGAGGATGTTCATGATGTTCATGATGTTGATCATGAGGATGATGATGATGATGATGTTCATGATGCTGATTGTGATGATGATGATGATGATGATGATGATGATGATGATGGTGATGATGATGATGTTGATGGTGATGAGGATGATGATGATGTTCATGATGTTGATGATGAGGGTGATGATGATGATGTTGATTGTGATGAGGATGAGGATGACGATGATGATGCTCACGATGTTGATGGGCATGATGACTGATGATGATGATGATGATGATGTTCATGACGTTGATGGTGATGAGGATGATGAGGATGTTCATGATGTTCATGATGTTCATGATTAGGATGATGATGATGATGTTCATGACGTTGATGGTGATGAGGATGATGAGGATGTTCATGATTTTCATGATGTTCATGATGTTCATGATGCGGATGATGATGATGATGTTCATGATATTGATGGTGATGATGATGAGGAGGATGATGATGATGATGTTCATGATGATGTTGATGGTGATGAGGA
The DNA here is from genome assembly GCA_001517045.1 of Pseudotsuga menziesii. Taxonomy (NCBI): domain Eukaryota; kingdom Viridiplantae; phylum Streptophyta; class Pinopsida; order Pinales; family Pinaceae; genus Pseudotsuga; species Pseudotsuga menziesii. Next base: position 33,620 of record LPNX010695813.1, read on the forward strand.
TGATGATGATGTTCATGATGTTCATGATGTTGATGATGAGAATGATGAGGATGATGTTGATAGTGATGATTATGAGGATGATCATGATGATGTTCACATTGTTGATGGGCATGATGACTGATGAGGATGATGATGATGATGATGTTCATGACGTTGATGGTGATGAGGATGATGAGGATGTTCATGATGTTCATGATGTTGATGATGAGGATGTTCATGTTGTTCATGATGTTGATGATGAGGATGATGATGATGATGTTCGTGACGTTGATGGTGATGAGGATGATGAGGATGTTCATGATGTTCATGATGTTGATGGTGATGATGATGAGGATGATGATGATGATGATGTTCATGATGATGTTGATGGTGATGAGGATGAGGATGATGTTCATGATGTTCATGACGTTGATGATGAGGAAGATGATGATGATGTTGATAGTGATGATGATGAGGATGATGATGATGATGATGTTCACGATGTTGATGGGCATGATGACTGATGATGATGATGAAGATGATGATGATGAAGATGATGATGATGATGATGATGATGTTCATGACGTTGATGGTGATGAGGATGATGAGGATGTTCATGATGAGGATGATGATGATGATGTTCATGATGTTGATGGTGATGATGATGAGCAGGATGATGATGGTGATGATGTTCATGATGATGTTGATGTTGATGAGGATGAGGATGATGTTTATGATGAGGATGATGATGATGATGTTGATAGTGATGATGATGAGGATGATGATGATGATGATGATGATGATGATGTTCATGACGTTGATGGTGATGGGGATGTTCATGATGTTCATGATGTTCATGATGAGGATGACGATGATGATGTTCATGATGTTGATGGTGATGATGATGATGAGGATGATGATGAGGATGATGATGATTATGTTCACGATGTTGATGGGCATGACGGCTGATGATGATGATAATGATGATGTTCATGACATTGATGGTGATGAGGATGATGAGGATGTTCATGATGTTGATGATGTTGATGATGAGGATGATGATGATGATGTTCATGATGTTGATGGTGATGATGAGGAGGATGATGATGATGATGATGTTCACGATGTTGATGGGCATGATGAATGATGATGACGATGATGATGTTCATGACGTTGATGGTGATGAGGATGATGAGGATGTTGATGATGTTGATGAAGAGGATGATGATGATGATGTTCATGATGTTGATGGTGATGATGATGAGGAGGATGATGATGATGATGTTCATGATGATGTTGATGGTGATGAGGATGATGATGATGATGTTCATGATGATGTTGATGGTGATGAGGATGAGGATGATGTTCATGATGTTGATGATGAGGATGATGATGTTGATGTTCACGATGTTGATGGGCATGATGACTGATGATGATGATGATGATGATGAGGATGACGTTCATGACGTTGATGGTGATGAGGATGATGAGGATGTTCATGATGGTCAGGATGTTGATGATGAGGATGATGATGATGATGTTCATGATGTTGATGGTGATGATGATGAGGATGATGATGATGATGATGTTGTTGATGATGATGATGATGATGATGATGATGATGATGTTCATGACGTTGATGGTGATGAGGATGATGAGGATGTTCGTGATGTTCATGATGTTGATGATGAGGATGATGATGATGATGTTCATGATGTTGATGGTGATGATGATGAGGAGGATGATGATGATGATGTTCATGATGATGTTGATGGTGATGAGGATGAGGATGATGTTCATGATGTTCATGATGTTGATGATGAGGATGATGATGATGATGTTCATGATGAGGATGATGATGATGAGGAGGAGGAGGAGGAGGAGGAGGAGGAGGAGGAGGAGGAGGATGAGGATGATGATGATGATGATGATGAGGATGATGAAGGTGATGATGTTGATAGTGATGATGATGAGGATGATGATGATGATGTTCACGATGTTGATGGGCATGATGACTGATGATGATGATGATGATGATGATGTTCATGATGTTGATGGTGATGATGATGAGGATGATGATGATGATCTTCACGATGTTGATGGGCATGATGACTGATGATGATGATGATGATGATGATGTTCATGATGTTGATGGTGATGATGATGATGATGATGATGAGGAGGATGAGGATTATGATGATGGTGATGGTGATGAGGATGATGATCATTAGTCATGATGTTCATGATGTTGATGATGAGAATGATGATGATGTTCATGATGTTCATGATGTTGATGATGAGAATGATGATGATGTTCATGATGTTCATGATGAGAATGATAATGATGATGTTTATAGTGATGATGATGATGTTCACGATGTTGATGGGTATGATGATTGATGATGATGATGATGATGATGATGATGATGATGATGATGTTCATGACGTTGATGGTGATGAGGATGATGAGGATGTTCATGACGTTCATGATGTTGATGATGAGGATGATGATGATGATGTTCATGATGTTGATGGTGATGATGATGAGGAGGATGATGATGATTATGTTGATGATGATGTTGATGTTTATGAGGATGAGGATGATGTTCATGATGTTGATGATGAGGATGATGATGATGATGTTGATAGTGATGATGATGAGGAAGATGATGATGATGTTCACGATGTTGATGGGCATGATGACTGATGATGATGATGATGATGATGTTCATGACGTTGATGGTGATGAGGATGATGAGGATGTTCATGATGTTGATGGTGATGATGAGGAGGAGGAGGATGATGATGATGTTGACTTGATTTTATGACCTAGTTTCCTCACTATGGTTTTCCCTTTGTCTACATGTTTTTTGGTTTGCTACTCTTCCTTCTTGATTTGAAAACCAGTCCAAAAGAGGAAATAATACCATGTTTTTCCTTCTCTTTGCAGGGCAGTACTGATAATCAATTTGATCAAACCATGATGGAAAATAGATTGAGAAGTATGATCCCGATGCCCCTTAACTCTACTTGACATCTTCTCCAAACTTTTAAACAAAAAGAAGGGAAGACTCATTCTGGATTCACCAACCAGATGCTGTCAGAACCTAAAATTGTATTTAAAGACATAGGCATATCTCCCCTCACAGGTGATATAACTTTGTAGGACTTTAATGGGCTCTACCTACTCATCTCTGAAATTATGGATTAGTATTCCTTTGCTCCAGTCTGGAGTAGTGCCTGGTAAAAGGTATCTTTGGGCATTAAAGGTGAAAGACATCTTTTTGAACCACATTTCACCTTCATTTCTGACTCCTGTAGCTTCAGCAACTAGCTCTTGTTGGGCAATAGGGCAGACCCGAGTTAATTCTTATACGTCGCACCAACAAAAGGCCCACCGTGTTGGCCCTTTCGGCAACAACCTGCGCGCAGGTTGCAGTCTCACCCGAAACAACAATGGGGTGCCGCAGAATCAGGTTTCTGCATGCAGAGAGGGGTATTACTGTACCTCATCCTTTAAAAGCAATTATTAATCAACACTTGTAAACTTTACCAGTCATTCACATATTTCTTTGCAGCACAATAAACAAACTAAGCTTGCATAACCCACTACGGGGAATTCACAGCGAAGCTTATTACTAGCAGTGATCTTATGTTATCAGATGTATTCAAATGCATGAAAATAACAGAAACAGAAACAACACAATAAAACCACGACACCAAATATAACATGGTTCACCCCCAGTGTAGGGACTACGTCCACAAACTGCATTTTATTCCTCTTTCCTCAAAACCACAGCTAATCTGCGCACTCAGCTGCAGATCCCTTCAGTCCTTAACAGCCGCGCACATAGTAGCAGGCTTCTGCGCACACAGCTGCAGATCTTTCTTCCTTTTCTTACAAAACCCTCTGCGCACATAGCTGCAGAGGTCGTCCATGCACACAGCTGGGACTTATCCTTTCCTTACAAAAACCAACCTTACTTAGCCTTATCTTTCTTTACATCAAAAAGCCTAACCTATCATTTTTACATAAGCGCTTATTTATACTGCGTAGTTTTACAAAACCATGGTCTTAAACCATGGGCACCCAAAAACCCTAAACACTGGATTTAAACCACGGGTTTATTACAAAAAAGAGGGTTTTGACTTACCCTGACACCCCTAAGACTATTTTGGCCCATAGCTCCGCTTACAAATTTTCTAATTAACCACGGAGTTACCGAAACATGGAGTATGCGCCCCAACAGGCCCCTAAGACTCACTAGTGGCCCGTCCTGGGACACTCTGCGAGGACTCTGGTGGGCGAATCTTTTGTGCGAGGGCATCGAAGCGACTGGTGAGATTATGCAGTATCTCATCAGCAGCTTTCTCCTTTTCCACCAGTTCCTGTAATACTGAAGAAGAGTCTGTGTCAGCCTTTTCCTGCGCAAAAGTGTCATAGGTCTTCAAAATTTTGAGCTTGCTCTCCGCACTATTGGTCAAATCTAATGCTTCATCAACCAGGGGTTGTAACGCATTTTCCAACATCGTCACCTTCATCCTGCAAGACTCGATTTCCTGTTGAAGTTCCTTGCTGCGCTTTACTTTAGCCATCTTCTGCATAGGTGGCAGCGTCTTGATTTCTATTCGGACTGCATCTAACTCATCCTGGCGCAACTTGATGGTTTCCCGAATCTTCCCTACATCTGGATGGTCCTGCAGGTTTGCCCATGCTTCTATGGTGTCTTCCATTAGTTTTGCGACACTATCCACGTTGTCTAATATTTTTGTTGCTGAAGCATTGATATCCTGCTGGCGTTGTTCTCGGACCTCTGGTGGAGTCTCAGGGGGAATGCGTAGTTGAAGTTCTGCAATCTGTTGCTGATGTTCTATCTTCATCCTTTCTAGCTCACTGCGGGACTGCTGGGCATAGTCTTTCATCTTAGCAATCTTCTGCTTTGGTTCCTTTGTTTCCTGTATGTCGGAGTCAGAAAGACTCCGACATGCGTCATCCAATGCTTGCATTAGCGTAGTTGTTGTCTGTTCAGCCTCTTTCTTCTGTTGTGCGATCTCTTCTAGGCGTGCGGTGAAAGTTTTGTTTTGCTTGATGGAGTCTTCCAGTTGGATTTGTGACACTTGAGTTCGGGTATGGATCTCCTTTGTAATCGCGAGCTGACGGAGGTGCAACTCTGACATAGGCATCTTTGTATAATCAAGCTCCACGGTTATATTTGTCCGGGGTCGAGAATCGATGTCAGGCTGCATCAGAGTTGCACTTGATACCTATCCCTGGGGATCCCTAAGTGGCCATTGCCTAATGTCCTGCTGCGTGGGTGGCATAGTGCTGCTTGTCGCAGTACTGGGTGCTGATTTTGCGGTTAGCTCTTTTAACTCCGATACCCTGTTTGCGATACCTGCGAGGCCGGCAAGATGTAGTTCCGCGAATTCGGACCATTTTTTAGTAATCGCTGTCGTAGACTGTTTGAGAGCATGCTCCAATGCATCCATCGTGATAGTGGCTTCCTCCTTGATATCTTTATCCTTTGATGCTTTTACCTTTTTGCGGGACTGTGGCTTGGTTACCTCGGCTACTTCTGGTGACTTGCGCTTCGTTGGTGGGGTAGGATCTGTTATGGTCTTGACCGACTCCTCATCCTGTTCATCCTGCTCATCCTGTTCACTATCTCCACCCTGGCCGTTGTCATTTATCTGCGAATCACTTGGATCTTCGCTATCTTCCAATGGGCTTTGCTGCTGCACCTGACTCGTAACTGCGCCAATATTGGTAGCTGGAGGAACCAGAATAGAGGGTTTTTTCCCTAATCTTTCAGCCATTCGGCCGGTCATTGCTGAATGATACATCGGATATCTGGTTCAGTGACTACATATGGTAATTTGAAACATTGCCGTTGAGGATCTGCACGAGCTTGAATGAAAACATGATGCATGTCGGCACTAAAGTGTGCGACCCCCTCGTATTGAGAGAACAATTCGTTGGTAAGTCGAGGTGTTCGCACTATCTCATAGTGAAGACTCATAGCATAGAAGACGAACACAATGTTCGTCATCTGTTGAGTTTCCTTATCTTAGGATACCCAAAGGGAGGCATACCTTGCTTCCCTTGGCATGCCGGGGTTTATTTCGACAAACTGGGGTTCAGTGGGTTCTTTCCACCCAACTAATGCAATAAGGATTATAAGCCAAGAATAATGAAAAGGTCTACCTTTCTCTTGCGCATCGCGGGCATCCTCCAAAAACTCCTTCGCAAGATAGCCGGCCCAATTATAAGTATACCCCTCAGCGCAGTTCATAGCAATCCTCATAACCGGGGCAGGTACTTCAGTTGGCCTGCATTTCCTTATGAGTTTGCAGGCTAAGGGTTCAGCTGCAAACCGAATGGACTGCTCCCGAATCGCGGAAGTATGATAACCCTGTTTCCCTTTTATCAGGCCAAACCGCTCCTTCATGGTTTGCGCGAGCTTTGTGTCGTCATGTTTGGACGGAAACTCGGTTCCCAGATCTGGTCCTGCCATGGGTAAACCTATGATCCTATGGATGAGGGCGGCGTCAATAGGAATTTGCTAGTCCCCTATCCATAAATAGCCGTCATGCACCAGGGCTAGTAACTGCTTGGCCACTACATTCACATGTATGCTGCGTCCAAAATGGGGAATGTGAAATAGCTTGAGTAGGCCAGCTTTGTCCAGACCCGCAGCCCATGTTTGCACTTCCAGTAGTGTGACCTTATGATCGGGGTACTTGACGCGGTGCAAATATTCGGCTGGGTCAAACTGTGGGAACTTGCCATGGTCATTGGTGTCATGATCGCTGTACTTAAGCCGATCAATCTTCCCTGTCATACTGCCAATCAGCTGTACTCCTGATGGTAACGAAGGTGTGGCTAATGTAAATTGCTTTGTCCGACGGGGTAACGCGGTGCCTGGGCGAACAGATGGTAGATATGCTGGCCGTGGTGGTGGAATATTCTCCCTTCCCCTGGCCGGCGCTTGTGCGGAACCAGAGGGCTCCATAGGATGAGCCGTTGGTGTTTTCCCTGTTTGCTGCGGCCGGTCTTGGTTGCGCTTGGTGCGAATTTCAGTTCTAGACTTTTTCCTGGCAGACTGTGTCTGCATCGGCCGTGGTGGTGCTGGGGGAGTGGCTTCACAATGAGCTATGGCAGGCAGCCGAGTAGAGCAGGTGATCAGACCCTCTTGCTCAAATTCTCTGACCAAGGCGTCAATCTCGCGTTCGGTGGTCATGGGTTCACTCGAAAAGCTTAAAGAAATGCAGGATGCTATTTTTCCTAACTTAGGCATATTCTTATACATGCCATCAATCAAATCAGGGAGGACAATGCATTGAAGGCACCAAATCTGATGAAAATCTTGTCCATGTGGGGCGTGATTACCGGTACTGGTCTTAGTACAGTCATTTAAAGCACTTAAAATCCCTCCGCCGCCAAACTGGCTGCCTCCCAACGGTCAAATTTTGGGCCTCGCTACATTTTTGGGCTGCGGTAGAAGCATGGTCGTAGCCTCGAGGCAATAAGCAACTTCGGCCCAATAGTTCCCTTCGACCCGACCCGGTAATATCTGCGATAGGACTATTAAATTTGAGGTGCTAGCGTCTTGGCTCTGCCCCTTGAACTTACTTCGCACTTCTTGAGCTTGCCTTATAAATGTGGGGCGCGTGACTTTCTGGTAGGTTCCCCGACGGAGCTGAGGTTCTGTAGGATCGGCCCCCCATGCTGCGGTAGCGTCTATTGCTATTTCCAGATGCTGGATGTTTTGTGACTGAGGTACTTGTTCTGGCATCGGCAGAATAATTTTTCCAGGGTCTGTCATCCCAACCTGTACAGGCACTTCTCGAGGCTGTGCGCTAATGCATCGAAGAGACTGAGTGATCTGTGCGCACCTATGGCCATGTAGCTCGTACAGTCGTTGCTGCCAATTCTCCAGACCATCATCTGAATCAGACATGCAGGAGCTATCACATTTCCAATCCATTACACCATCAGCATTAGGCTCGACATAATATACATCCGTGGCTGTGATGTTATAGATGTGATCTAGAGTATCCTGCTCCCCTTCATCTCTGAGTGGTTCTGTATATCTTTCCCCTTGGAATGGGTCGAGGGGTATAATAACGCGCAGGCCATTTCCTTCGAAGGTCATCTGTCGCCTTTTAAGGTTGATGATTGCAGCATTGGCCATGGCCCACTCAATTCCCAGCAGGGCTGGGTAAGGGTTGCTGTCATCAATGATCTCAATAACTTCAAAGTCTGCTAGAGTACTGACCCCATCGATGTCGATTGGGATACTAAGAAGTCTCCCTAGCGGTACAATCCTTTGCTGGTTAGCTAGTCACAGCTGTATAGGTGACCAAACCAGGGAAGGCTTTCCCATTTGTCCCCAGGTCTGCTTAGGGAGGACATTGACGTCTGATCCAAGATCCAGGATGACATCAGTCATATCATATTCTCCTATCTAAACGTTCAACCTCATTTCCCTTCCCGTTCTTCGGACACAACTAACAGTTTTCTCCTGATCAATTCCTCTCTGAGGGTCTGTGACAGCAAGAACTTTTTGCAACTCGTTTAGAGCGTTCTGATTGCACAAGAGTTTCATATAGCTCTGCAAGAAAGAGGATAGTGTACTTACTTTATCCGTCGAGGCCCCCTGTAACTGCGAAGCCTGCTGGTGTTTCCGCGCAGATATTTCTGCAGCGCCATCAACATTATCGCACCGGGCCTCCTGGACTGGTGTGTGATCCTTCGCAGGGCCAAGGGCTGGGACTCTTTTGGAGGCCTGTTGTGCGCACATCGTGGCAGGTTGCCTTGGCGAGTCTTGAGTGTGTGTCGTAGCTCCACTCCGGGTGACCACATTGAGGGCTGGGGCAGGTCTTTGCTCCACGAAAATCAACTGAATACTTGGAGTAGGGCCACGGTTGTTTTCCTGTATCTTTGCAAGGAGCTGGGGGCACTGTTCAATCACGTGATCCACTGCGCGGCAATACCGACATGTCGTAGTGGGGTTCCGACAGTCGCGAGCCAAGTGACCAGCTTGGTTACAATTGTAACACACAACCTGGCCTCTACCTCTGCCGGTCATCCCACCACGGCCGCAACCACCAAAAGAACCTCTGCCGGAGGTGCCGCCACGGTATCCGTAGCCATCATTATTCTGGGCTTCATTGTGGACTCGGTAGGCATCAGAGGTGCACTCTCGCATAAGGTCATAGCTACGAAATTCTTCTTCATTATTCCCAACGGACTTACAAAACTGGCAGTAGGGGTTTTTGGGCACTGGAACATATCTCTGGAGAAGAGGGCAGTGCTCAGGGCGATGCTGGCCAGGGGTGCGGCAAATCTCACAATATATCACACCGGCATTGAATTGGGTGGGCGTGCCTGTGCTTAGATAGGTTCTGACCATGGTGCACTGGTCCCTATCATGACACTCGGACCGACATTGCGTACACCAGACCTCCTCTCGGCTGGTTTTAGCTTTCTTCATGTCACGAAGTTCCAGGGCCATCGCTGCCAACTGTGCTTGGATTTTAGCAAGACCATAATCGTCTCCGACGGGAGCGGTCTCTAGCTTCATTGTGATTTCCAGAGCCTCTTTCTGGTCAGCAACCTTCTGTTGCATGAGCGACGTTCTGATATGCGGCAATAACGCAGCGATAAACCATTCCTTGTGCTACGCAAGACTAATAGTGAAGCTCACTTGGTCTAATAAGACTTTGAATCTCTGGTCAAAGTCCCACACGGATTCGCCACGCCTCTATTGAATCTCTTTGAGTTCCGTGATGCTCTATGATTCTGATTTCGGTTTCCTAAATTCCTTAATGATGGCGGCCTTGATTTCATCCAAAGTGGGGTGCTGATTACTAGATAATTTCATGAACCAGGTCAAAGCCCGGTCGCGAAAGGAGGTAATAAGCTGCGCGGTTCTCACATCCAGGTCGGTAATACTCTTCGCGTTCCAGACGGCCTCACATAAAAACCAGAACTGTTCTGGATCATCTGATCCCGTTCCTTTGAAGATGAGCAGCTTAATGTCGTCAGCTAGGTGGGCCATGGTGGGTCTGGGAGGGTTGGGAGGGGGGCAGGCCGTTGATTGGGGGGGATTTACGGGGTTAGGTTGACCTTTGGGCGGTATACTTGGACTTGGTTTTCTGTCACACTGCGACCGAACTTTAGGGGTAACAAAGCGACGCTGGGGGGTAACAGGAGGGTTTCCGTCGGGGTCGGATTGTGGAGGGATGACAGGGGGAAGTGCGGTGGTCTGTCCTGAAGAGTAGGATTCAAAATTCCTTTTGTACCGTTGCTCACTTCGGGGAAACCCACTTTGCGCGTCGAAAGTATTCTCACTTGCAAGCATATGTTAGTACTACTAAACTAGCAGTCTGAATCAAATAATAAGATACCCTTTTCAACCAATAGTATTTTAATCTTCAAGCTTAAGGAATTTAAAAACTTACCACGGGGCCCTTTAAAGAACTGTCGTTCAGCTTCACTGAAAGAAGTGCTTGTATCAATGGCAAGCTCTGTCACGAAGGCCTCCAATGTGCGCATTGTCCAGAAATCGACAGCGCAGGATACCTCGTTGTTCACGTGTTGCACAAGGTTGACCCTTGCGGGGGTCCACACAGGAATCCGTCGATATTGAAAGTTCGTCCTCCTCTCTGTTAACCTAGACAACCACTGGTGCAACTCTATGTGGAAATGATCAAAGAAAATTTCATAAGTATCACAAAAAACATACCATTGTAAAAAGTCACTTGCGCTTCGACACGGATTCGTATTCTCTTGCTGCGCGAATTGCAAACAGATCTCAGCAAACCAATCACTGATGTCCTTCACAGAGGGCCTCCAGAACATAGCCCTTGTGGTACAAGGTAAACCCTCTTGAGCAGGTACTGAGTTCAACCGGCAATGGAACCAATTTGTTGGGAAATAGGGCAGACCCGAGTTAATTCTTATACGTCGCACCAACAAAAGACCCACCGTGTTGGCCCTTTCGGTAAAAACCTGCGCGCAGGTTGCAGTCTCACCCGAAACAGCAATGGGGTGCCGCAGAATCAGGTTTCTGCATGCAGAGAGGGGTATTACTGTACCTCAGCCTTTAAAAGCAATTATTAATCAACACTTGTAAACTTTACCAGTCATTCACATATTTCTTTGCAGCACAATAAACAAACTAATCTTGCATAACCCACTACGGGGAATTCACAGTGAAGCTTATTACTAGCAGTGATCTTATGTTATCAGATGTATTCAAATGCATGAAAATAACAGAAACAGAAACAACACAATAAAACCACGACACCAAATATAACGTGGTTCACCCCTAGTGTAGGGGCTACGTCCACAAACTACGTTTTATTCCTCTTTCCTCAAAACCACAGCTGATCTGCGCACTCAGCTGCAGATCCCTTCAGTCCTTAACAGCCGCGCACACAGCAGCAGGCTTCTGCGCACACAGCTGCAGATCTTTCTTCCTTTTCTTACAAAACCCTCTGCGCACACAGCTGCAGAGGTCGTCCACGCACACAGCTGGGACTTATCCTTTCCTTACAAAAACCAACCTTACTTCGCCTTATCTTTCTTTACATCAAAAAGCCTAACCTATCATTTTTACACAAGCGCTTATTTATACTATGCAGTTTTACAAAACCATGGTCTTAAACCATGGGCACCCAAAAACCCTAAACCCTGGATTTAAACCACGGGTTTATTACAAAAAAGAGGGTTTTGACTTACCCTGACACCCCTAAGACTATTTTGGCCCATAGCTCTGCTTACAAATTTTCTAATTAACCGCGGAGTTACCCAAACATGGAGTATGCGCCCCAACAGGCCCCTAAGACTCACTAGTGGCCCGTCCCGGGACACTCTGCGAGGACTCTGGTGGGCGAATATTTTGTGCGAGGGCCTGGAAGCGACTGGTGAGATTATGCAGTATCTCATCAGCAGCTTTCTCCTTTTCCACCAGTTCCTGTAATACTGAAGAAAAGTCTGTGTCAGCCTTTTCCTGTGCAAAAGTGTCATAGGTCTTCAAAATTTTGAGCTGGCTCTCCGTAGTATTGGTCAAATCTAATGCTTCATCAGCCAGGGGTTGTAACGCATTTTCCAGCATCGTCACCTTCGTCCTGCAAGACTCGATTTCCTGTTGAAGTTCCTTGCTGCGCTTTACTTTAGCCATCTTCTGCATAGGTGGCAGCGTCTTGATTTCTATTCGGACTGCATCTAACTCATCCTGGCGCAACTTGATGGTTTCCTGAATCTTCCCTACATCTGGATGGTCCTGCAGGTTTGCCCATGCTTCTATGGTTTCTTCCATTAGTTTTGCGACACTAGCCATGTTGTCTGATATTTTTGTTGCTGAAGCCTTGATATCCTGCTGGCGCTGTTCTCGGACCTCTGGTGGAGTCTCAGGGGGAATGCGCAGTTGAAGTTCTGCAATCTGTTGCTGATGTTCTATCTTCATCCTTTCCAGCTCACTGCAGGACTGCTGGGCATAGTCTTTCATCTTAGCAATCTTCTGCTTTGGTTCCTCTATTTCCTGTATGTCGGAGTCAGAAAGACTCCGACATGCCTCATCCAATGCTTGCATTAGCGTAGTTGTTGTCTGTTCAGCCTCTTTCTTCTGTTGTGCGATCTCTTCTAGGCGTACGGTGAAAGTTTTGTTTTGCTTGATGGAGTCTTCCAGTTGGATTTGTGATACTTGAGTTCGGGTATGGATCACCTTTGTAATCGCGAGCTGACGGAGGTGCAACTCTGACATAAGCATCTTTGTATAATGAAGCTCCACGGTTATATTTGTCTGGGGTCGAGAATCGATGTTAGGCTGCATCAGAGTTGCATTTGATACCTGTCCCTGGGGATCCCTAAGTGGCCATTACCTAATGTCCTGCTGCGTGGGTGGCATAGTGCTGCTTGTCGCAGTACTGGGTGCTGATTTTGCGGTTAGCTCTTTTAACTCCGATACCCTGTTTGCGATACCTGCGAGGCCAGCAAGATGTAGTTCCATGAATTCGGACCATTTTTTAGTAATCGTTGTCGTAGACTGTTTGAGAGCATGCTCCAATGCATCCATCGTGACAGTGGCTTCCTCCTCGATATCTTTATCCTTTCATGCTTTTACCTTTTTGCGGGACTGTGGCTTGGTTACCTCGGCTACTTCTGGTGACTTGCGCTTCGTTGGTGGGGTAGGATCTGTTATGGTCTTGACCGACTCCTCGTCCTGTTCATCCTGCTCATCCTGTTCACTATATCCACCCTGGCCGTTGTCATTTATCTGCGAATCACTTGGATCTTCGCTATCTTCCAATGGGCTTTGCTGCTGCGCCTGACTCGTACCTGCGCCAATATTGGTAGCTAGAGGAACCGGAATAGAGGGTTTTTTCCCTAAATCTTTTAGCCATTCGGCTGGCCATTGTTGAACGATCCACCGGATATCTGGTTCAGTGACTACATATGGTAATTTGAAACATTGCCGTTGAGGATCTGCACGAGCTTGAATGAAAACATGATGCATGTCAGCACTAAAGTGAGTGACCCCCTCGTATTGAGAGAACACTTCGTTGGTAAGTCGAGGTGTTCACACTATCTCATAGTGAAGACTCATAGCATAGAAGACGAACACAATGTTCGTCATCTGTTGAGTTTCCTTATCTTAGGATACCCAAAGGGAGGCATACCTTGCTGCCCCTGGCGTGCCGGGGTTTATTTCGACAAACTGGGCTTCAGTGGGTTCTTTCCACCCAACTAATGCAATAAGGATTATAAGCCAAGAATAATGAAAAGGTCTACCTTTTTCTTGCGCATCGCGGGCATCCTCCAAAAAATCCTTCGCAAGATAGCCGGCCCAATTATAAGTATACCCCTCAGCGCAGTTCATAGCAATCCTGATAACCGGGGCAGGTACTTCAGTTGGCCTGCATTTCCTTATGAGTTTGAAGGCTAAGAGTTCAGCTGCAAACCGAATGGGCTGCTCCCGAATCACGAAAGTATGATAACCCCATTTCCCTTTTGTCAGGCCAAACCGCTCCTTCATGGTTTGCGCGAGCTTTGTGTCGTCATGTTTGGACGGAAACTCGGTTCCCGGATCTGGTCCTGCCATGGGTAAACCTGTGATCCTATGGATGAGGGCGGGGTCAATAGGAATTTGCTGGTCCCCTATCCATAAATAGTCATCATGCACCAGGGCTAGTAACTGCTTGGCCACTACAGTCACATGTATGCCGTGTCCAAAATGGGGAATGTGAAATAGCTTGAGTAGGCCAGATTTGTCCAGACCCGCAGCCCATGCTTGCACTTCCAGTAGTGTGACCTTATGATCGGGGTACTTGACGCGGTGCAAATATTCGGCTGGGTCAAACTGTGGGAACTTGCCATGGTCATTGGTGTCATGATCGCTGTACTTAAGCTGATCAATCTTCCCTGTCATACTGCCAATCAGCTGTACTCCTGATGGTAACGAAGGTGTGGCTAATGTAAATTGCTTTGTCCGACGGGGTAACGCGGTGCCTGGGCGAACAGGTGGTAGATATGCTGTCCGTGGTGGTGAAATATTCTCCCTTCCCCCAGCCGGGGCCTGTGCGGAACCAGAGGGCTCCATAGGATGAGCCGCTGGTGTTTGCCCTGTTTGCTGCGGCCGATCTTGGTTGCGCTTGGTGCGAATTTCAGTTCTAGAATTTTTCCTGGCAGATCATGTCTGCATCGGCTGTGGTGGTGCTGGGGGAGTGGCTTCACAGTGAGCTATGGCAGGCGGCCAAGTAGAGCAGGTGATCAGACCCTCTTGCTCGAATTCTCTGACCAAGGCGTCAATCTCGCGTTCGGTGGTCATGGGTTCACTCGAAAAGCTTGAAGAAATGTAGGATGCTATTTTTCCTAACTTAGGCATCTTCTTATACATGCCATCAATCAAATCAGGGAGGACAGTGCATTGAAGGCACCAAATCTGATGAAAATCTTGTCCATGTGGGGCGCGATTGCCGGTACTGGTCTTAGTACAGTCATTTAAAGCACTTAAAATCCCGCCGCCGCCAAACCGGCTGCCTCCCAACGGTCGAATTTTGGGCCTTGCTACATTTTTGGGCTACGGCAGAAGCATGGTCGCAGCCTCGGGGCAATAAGCAACTTCGGCCCAATAGTGCCCTCCAACCCGACACGGTAATATCTGCGATAGGACTATTAAATTTGAGGTGCTAGCGTCTTGGCTCTGCCCCTTGAAATTACTTCGCACTTCTTGAGCTTGCCTTATAAATGTGGGGCGCGCGACTTTCTGGTAGGTTCCCCGATGGAGCTGAGGTTCTGTAGGATCGGCCCCCCATGCTGCAGTAGCGTCTATTGCTATTTCCAGATGCTGGATGTTTTGTGACTGAGGTACTTATTCTGGCATCGGTAGAATAATTTTTCTAGGGTCTGTCATCCCAACCTGTGCAGGCACTTCTCAAGGCTGTGCGCTAATGCATCTAAGAGACTGAGTGATCTATGCTCACCTATGGCCATGTAGCTCATACATTCGTTGCTGCCAATTCTCCAGACCATCATCTGAATCAGACATGCAGGAGCTATCACATTGCCAATCCATTACACCATCAGCATTAGGCTCGACATAATCTGCATCCGTGGCTGTGATGTTATAGATGTGGTCTAGAGTATCCTGCTCCCCTTCATCTCTGAGTGGTTCTGTATATCTTTCCCCTTGGGATGGGTCGAGGGGTATAATAACGCGCAGGCCATTTCCTTCGAAGGTCATCTATCGCCTTTTAAGGTTGATGATTGCAGCATTGGCCATGGCCCACTCAATTCCCAGCAGGGCTGGGTAAGGGTTGCTGTCATCAATGATCTCAATAACTTCAAAGTATACTAGAGTACTGACCCCATCGATGTCGATTGGGATACTAAGAAGTCTCCCAAGCGGTACAATCCTTTGCTGGTTAGCTAGTCGCAGCTGTATAGGTGACCAAACCAGGGAAGGATTTCCCATTTGTCCCCAGGTCTGCTTAGGGAGGACATTGACGTCTGATCCAAGATCTAGGATGAAATCATTCATATCATATTCTCCTATCTGAACGTTCAACCTCATTTCCCTTCCCGTTCTTCGGACACGACTAACAGTTTTCTCCTTATCAATTCCTCTCTGAGGGTCTGTGACAGCAAGAAATTTTTGCAGCTCGTTTAGAGTGTTCTGATTGCGTAAGAGTTTCATACAGCTCTGCAAGAAAGAGGATAGTGTACTTACTTTATCTGTCGAGTCCCCCTGTAGCTGCGAAGCCTGCTGGTGTTGCCGCGTAGATATTTCTGCAGCGCCATCAACATTATCGCACCGGGCCTCCTGGACTGGTGTGTGATCCTTCGCAAGGCCAAGGGCTAGGACTCTTTTGGAGGCCTGTTGTGCGCACATCGTGGCAGGTTGCCTTGGCAAGTCTTGAGTATGTGTCGTAGCTCCACTCCGGGTGACCACATTGAGGGCTGGGGCAAGTCTTTGCTCCACGGAAATCAACTGAATACTTGGAGTAGGGCCACGGTTGTTTTCCTATATCTTTGCAAGGAGCTGGGGGCACTGTTCAATCACGTGATCCACTACGCGGCAATACCAACATGTCGTAGTGGGGTTCCGACAATCGTGAGCCAAGTGACCAGATTGGTTACAATTGTAACACACAACCTGGCCTCTACCTCTGCCGGTCATCCCACCACGGCTGCGACCACCAAAATCACCTCTGCCGGAGGTGCCGCCACGGTATCCGTAGCCATCATTATTCTGGGCTTCATTGTGGACTCGGTAGGCATCAAAGGTGCGCTCTCGCATAAGGTCATAGCTACGACATTCTTCTTCATTATGCCCAACGGACTTACAAAACTGGCAGTAGGGGTTTTTGGGCACTGGAACATATCTCTGGAGAAGAGGGAAGTGCTCAGGGCGATGCTAGCTAGGGGTGCGGCAAATATCACAATATATCACACCGGCATTGAATTGGGTGGGCGTGCCTGTGCTTAGATAGGTTCTGACCATGGGGCACTGGTCCCTATCGTGACCCTCGGACCGACATTGCGTACACCAGACCTCCTCTCGGCTGGTTTTAGCTTTCTTCATGTCACGAAGTTCCAGGGCCATCGCTGCCAACTGCGCTTGGATTTGAGCAAGACCAATATCGTCTCCGATGGGAGCGGTCTCTAGCTTCATTGCGATTTCTAGAGCCTCTTGCTGGTCAGCAACCTTCTGTTGCATGAGCGGTGTTCTGATATGCGGCAATAACGCAACGATAAACCAATCCTTGTGCTACGCAGGACTAATAGTGAAGCTCACTTGGTCTAATAAGACTTTGAATCTCTGGTCAAAGTCCCACACGGATTCGTTGCGCCTCTGTTGAATCTCTTTGAGTTCCGTGATGCTCTGTGATTCTGATTTCGGTTTCCTAAATTCCTTAATGATGGCGGCCTTGATTTCATCCAAAGTGGGGTGCTGATTACTGGAGAATTTCATGAACCAGGTCAAAGCCCGGTCGTGAAAGGAGGTAATAAGCTGCGCGGTTCTCACATCCAGGTCGGTAATACTCTTCACGTTCCAGACGGCCTCACATAAAAACTAGAACTGTTCTGGATCTTCTAATCCCATTCCTTTAAAGATGGGCAGCTTAATGTCGTCAGCTAGGTGGGCCATGGTGGGTCTGGGAGGGTTGGGAGGGGGGCAGGCCGTTGATGGGGGGGGATTTACGAGGTTAGTTTGACCTTTGGGTGGTATACTTGGACTTGGTTGTCTGTCACACTGCGACCGAACTTTAGGGGTAACAAAGCGACGCTGGGGGGTAATAGGAGGGATTCCGTCGGGGTCGGATTGTGGAGGGCTGACAAGGGGAAGTGCGGTGGTCTGTCCTGAAGAGTAGGATTCAAAATTCCTTTTGTACTGTTGCTCACTTCGGGGCAACCCACTTTGCACGTCGAAAGTATTCTCACTTGCAAGCATATGTTAGTACTACTAAACTAGCAGTCTGACTCAAATAATAAGATACCCTTTTCAACCAATAGTATTTTAATCTTCAAGCTTAAGGAATTTAAAAACTTACCACGGGGCCCTTTAAAGAACTGCTGTTCAGCATCGCTGAAAGAAGTGCTTGTATCAATGGCAATCTCTGTCACGAAGGCCTCCAATGTGCGCGTCGTCCAGAAATCGACAGCGCGGGATACCTCGTTGTTCACGTGTTGCACAAGGTTGACCCTTGCGGGGGTCCACACA